>OY986982.1:602500-1202500 GCA_963920545.1 Lepidium didymum
ACTCGATGATGATTATTACTCTTCTTCTTCTTGTCAGTCTACTGTTTAGTGCCAATCCCATGTGGGTTCTAAGGCAAAACTGAAAATTTTCTTCGTTTGAATCCAAACACACACACACCAAATTACAATATTGAATCGGGAATTGCAAATAATTTCATGAAAAAAAAATCAAAACTTTGAACAGAGGAAAGAATGAAAAACAAGCTACAACTCAACTGATTGAAGATGAGAGATATATAATGGAACAATTAGTGTTAAATTGATTGATGAACTTGCTTCTTTATTCTTCTTTCTCTTCTCTCTTTTGTCTGATTTTTTACTTCGTTTTCTGTGGCTAGCTGAAGAGGATGATTGATTTTGTCGCTTCTCTTTCACTCTTCGAGTTGTAAGAAAAAAAAATCAGATATTTTTTTATTACACACTTCAACAATTATCCACAAGGATTTAGATACCTACAAAGTTAATGTAGGGTACTTAGAGCTAGTTTCGGATTCTGTAAACAGAAACCAAGTAAATTTGCCAATCACACAAACAAAAAACTTTATATCAAAAAAAAAAAACAGAAAAATATCTTTTTTAATTCAAAGAAAATCAATAATTAAGTTCACATCAAATATTATGATCACCTTAATAAATATATTAGGATTTAAGTTAAATATAACACCTAATAAAGAAACTCTTTTTGACAAAAAAAATCAAATATTTGTTTCTGTAAATTTTTTCTACCGAAATTTAATTACAGGAAATAAAATAATTCCTTGAAATACTATTTAAAATTTCAAAGATCTAAATTATGAATTAGAAATTATCAGTCCAATATTTTGGCTAATTTACTTTGCCAAAAAAAAAAAAAACCTACTTATTATTTTTGACAAAATTATTTAAGGAAAGTGGGTCCTACAAATCGAGATGCCACGTAACACAGAAGGAAAACGACAAAATCTGAGTGGGCATACTTATCTATTTCTCGTGTCGTGTAATTTGAGTATCAAATCAATGCAATTATGCTTACGTGGCATTTCATTTTAACGTAAGCACCCTGTAATAACACCTGTCACTAACTCATCGTTTGGTCCAGCCCATTGGGCTACATTGTCCTTATTTACAATGTAAAAACAATGGACCCAAATATATATATATATAGATATATTTTTCTGTCATATATTTCTTTTTCTTTTTAGTTGCCACTGTGGATTTAATCATTTAAGATAGAAATTCTAATCAGGATACAAAGAATTCCCAAAAAGGAAAAAAATCCACAAAGAAATAGATAACACAATCCAAAAAAAAACACTTGCTCTATTAAAAGACAAATTTGGATGACCCTGCAAAATTTTAATATCAGAACAATATCTATTTTCGAATACCCTAATATTAATTTACAGTTTACAATTAAAGTGTTGAGAAGATGGATTAAACATTATTTTCCATCCATGTCATCAATATTTGAATTTATTAGATCATATACAAAATTATATGTTGTTTTAATTATAATTTTTAAAAATATCATCAAAACCATTTCTTATTTAATTCTACCAATTTTCAAAATACTACTTAAAATCAAGTCTTACTTGGTTATTTGAACTAATTTGTAAAAATCCATATAAAAAATCGCAAATTTTGGTTTTTAATAATAAACCATTTTTTCAGTGAATCTCTTTCATAAAAAATTCCTAAAGATAAAAAAAACACTGAAAATAATATTAGGTTTAATGACAAAAATAACTGAAAATATTCCACAAAAGAAGGATAAAACAAAGAGAAAACAATACAAAAAACCAACCAAACTATAATTGGTTTTTAAGGAAAAGTGACAGAGAGTTTTAAAATCAATGGTTAGCTAATAATTATACTCTGTTAATCGTTAATCGTCCATTAATGACTTTCATTTTCCCTCTCTCTTTCAAAGTTCCTTGTTATTTAAGAAAGCCATGAATCCCATCTTCTATTTCTAACCCTGGGCCGACCAGAAAACTTTGGACGACCCAAGTTTCAAGGGTTCATCTGTCAAAAGTTTTATTCAAAATCAAAAATCGATTCGAATGTCGAATCTTGGGACCTACGTTCTCGCATTCGTCTCATTGTCTCTAGCTGTGGTGGCTCCGTTGGCTCAAGCTCACATCGCCATTTACGATGAATACTGGACGCAGCGTCAAGCTGAAGCGTTGCGACGAACTCTGGAAGCTTATGAACCTGACCCACTTAACGTCACGAACCACTTTAACAACCATGCGGCCTTGTGAGTCGTCCTCTGTAGATTAACATATTTAATGGTTGCATGTTCCTCAGACACTTTTTGTGCGGGTTTGTTGTGATATCCATAAGCTATGCGTACGACCTGTTTGTGAGAAATTTTCCATTCGGAAGAGTACACGAAACAGATTCAACGTGCAAGGGATATGCTAAGAAACAGACCCACTGTGAGTGATGATAGTTGGTTTGTGGGTCATTCCAAATGGAAGATATTCTTCCGAATGGGTTGTGCGTGTAGCTTATGGATAAATGCAACCGAACAGCCAACACAAAAAGTGTTAAGAAACATGCAATCGAACAACCATCATTCGCGCTTGTATAAGGTTTTTGTTTTGTTATCGAAAATCTAACTTGTTCCTGAAGTAACTAATTATTTTTTTCTTTCTCTCCAGAGCAATGGAGACGACAGGGATAGCCAACGGAACAAGGAGGGACCTCCATCAAATCGGAAAGGGTATAAAGAAACCAAGACGTGCACGCGGCGGAAGGTACCAATCTCTTAACGCGATCGATAAATGCTGGAGAGGGAACAAAAACTGGGCCCAAAATCGGAAAAAGCTAGCGGATTGTGTCCTCGGATTTGGTCGGAAAACAACAGGAGGCAAAAATGGACCGATCTATGTAGTTACCGATCCTTCCGACACAGATCTAGTGAACCCAAAACCTGGAACACTAAGACATGCTGTAACAAGAGACAGACCGCTCTGGATCATATTTGCAAGAAGCATGAACATAAAACTGCAACAAGAACTGATGATAACAAACGATAAAACAATAGATGGTCGTGGAGCGAGTGTTCATATATCAGGAGGTGCAGGTTTAACGTTGCAGTTTGTGAAGAATGTGATCATACATAACATTCATATCAAACGTATTAAACAAGGAAATGGTGGGATGATTAGAGACTCTGAACATCATTTTGGGTTTCGAACAAAAAGTGACGGTGATGGTATTAATATTTTTGGAGCTACCAATGTTTGGATTGATCATGTCTCGATGACAAAATGTGGTGATGGTATGATCGATGCAATCATGGGATCCACTGCGATTACTATTTCCAATTGCCATTTTACCGACCATGACGAGGTAAATAACGCTACAAATAAAATCAAACTTTGCATAAATATGTCAACAATAGGATAACAAAACACAATACATAGTCTTAACCCTCGAAGCCTTAACAATTTCATCTAGGACAACATGACTCTTTAAAGTCGAACTCCATTGTTTTAGAAAACCGAATTCTTATTTAAAACCAGTCCTAAGTATTTCTTAACTACTGCAGGTGATGCTGTTTGGGGCGACAGACCACGATGTGATCGACAAGAAAATGCAGATAACAGTTGCATTTAACCATTTCGGTAAGAGACTGAAGCAAAGAATGCCAAGAGTCAGATATGGTTTGGTCCATGTTGTGAACAATGACTACACTCACTGGGAAATGTATGCAATTGGTGGAAACATGAACCCTACCATTATAAGTCAAGGCAATCGTTTCATTGCTCCTCCTATTGAAGATTGCAAGCAGGTAATAACTCACTACAATCTCTAATCAACAAATCACTACACAGCACTTGAAAGACAGCAATTGAAAGAGACTTTAAATGCAGGTTACAAAGAGAGAGTACACAACTTATACCAAATGGAAATCATGGAATTGGCAATCAGAGAAAGATTATTTCTTGAATGGAGCTTACTTTGTGCAATCTGGAAAGGCAAACGCAATGAGCGCTGCCCCAAAAAATCCAATCCCTGCAAATTTTGCAATCCAGCCTCAGCCAGGAACAAAGATAAGAAGACTCACCAAAGATGCTGGTACGCTTGGCTGCATGCCGGGCAAGTCCTGCTGATAAAAACTCCACATTCGTGTGTTTGTATTCCCCTGTTATGGTAACAAACAAAACAAAAAAGACACAAAAAGAATTGTATGTGTGTGGATGGTATTTGTAACAAATTGTGCATAATGCAGTAAGGATCATTTCTGTGTTGGATGAGGAAAAAATCAAATTAAAAAAAAAAAACAAAAACACACATTTTTAGTTTCTCAACCTTCTTATTTGCCTAAAAGAATATTAATTTAAACAATAATACATAATAATCACTCCTATTTTCAGTATCCTATACCTTCTTCCTATCCAATTCCACTCTCGTCTTTACTTTCTGACTTAGGTTATCTAACTCGTGTCTGTTGCTTCAAAAGAGTAAGAAATCGACGTTTTAGACAGACTTGGCTTTGTCCCCATTGATGAAAGAAAGAAGTATCCTATCATCAGGGTTGGACGATATATGGTACCATCTGAATCAGCAGTCATCTAGTAGCTCGATCTGACTGCTTTCTTTTAAACCCTGAAACATGTCGAAAGACAGAACAGATGAGTAGAAGTTTCATTTGGAGGTTTGATGAATCTTATTTCTACATCTGATTCCATCTGTGAGTGTACTTGATATCATGTATTGATCAAACAATACCTCTGAGCTTGAAGTTTCATCATTTGTTAAAACTATATTTAACTTCCCAGAAAGCCGAAGCTTCTCCTGCAAGACCACAAGGAGCAATATACCATCAAAGTCCAAGAACAAGATGGAAGAAGTTAAGAGGTGAGGCCACTAGGACTATATGCATACTAATTCTTCCATTTAAATTTTTCTCCTCAGAAGAAGAAATACCTGCATCAATATATCCGGCATCTTGTGATTCTCTCCACCCAAAGAGTCACACAGATATATCAAACCCATATTCGCAATATTCTGCCCAAAAAGAAAAAGAAAAAAACAAAAGAAGGAGAATAAGTAAATTTGATATTTGACTTCATTGACTATATGATTAGCTGATCCTTTCAAATGTCTTTGAGCTGATTTTTAGATTAATAAATTACAAGAACGGAAAGACTGAAGTAAATACCTGCTTGTACTCAATGCTATCTAATTTTCCATCCTGAAATATTTGGAAAATTAGATGGAATCAGTAAGCAATAACGACCACTAGAAGTTATGTATATTTGTTTGTTTGCTATATTCATGAGTTTAAATTAATATTAAGAGGAAAGGAGAAAATTTCCTATACTGGTCACGTAATTCTTTTGGTCAAGACATGTTTTCTGCTCGAGATGACAATGAAGAAACAATAAAAACGAAATTTTTAACACCAGTACACGCACCATACCACCAAAGAGGCCATGCATTGCGGCAAAATCATCTCCAATGTTAGCAAGATCCTCAAGAGCAAAACCCACCTGTTCCATATATTTGAAACTTGTTAATACCACACTCAAAAGAACAACTCTTGGAGTCTTTTAAAACTTAATGCTATATTCATACATTATCCTGAACTCCTTTTAAGAGATCCTTTTGCAAGTCCACCTTGTCGTCCACCTTCTGAAGCCGCTGGCTCAGGTGCTTCTTAGCATTCTGACCAACAACATAAGCAAAAGCGCTATACAATTAGACTCTCTTAAAGGATTACATCAAGGACTGATACAAGTAGCAACAATTGATCGAAGAATCACCCACAGAAATAGCTTCTGAAACAGTATCCAAATGCTTTGTCAAGTTGGCCACTGCATTTTCCATGTTCCGCTTTGTTACGCACATGATATCAGAGAATGAAATACCCTACCACAGAAATAAACATCAACTTTGGAGAATTAATCCCAAAAAGACTTTAGTGATAATTTCAGTTAAACTCTATATGATACCTTGAACCACATATAGCCATAGCCTAAAGCTCCCAATGTAGCTGCCGGGAGTATAAGCGGGGTATAGTCACCTGGAAAACGAAGAAGATAAAAGCTAAAGATTAAACAAACACTTATCAAATACACTAAATGAATTTTAGCCAGAGACAGACCTCCCTGAGCTCCATTCAAAACAGTGATCTGCCGCGACGAGGCTAATTGTCGAACCTCCATTGCTAATCGTTGCATCTACAAAAAATCTCATATAATTACTTTCTATTAACGCACACTGACACACACACTCTTCACCTCAAAATCCATAAACACAAAATTTACCTTAGTCATGGCATCAGAATCGTCATCTGAATGATCTCCGGGTTTCTCAATTCGCTTAACCAAAGCCTTCAAATTTGGGATTACCAAAAAAGAACCTTTTTACTAAACCCATCTCATCCAAACTTCTGAAGAACAACAAACAAAGCTTTACTAATCGTACCTGTATCTCACCCAAAATATCAGACATCTTTCCATTCTTGACCAGAATAGTACCAGTATAACCTTCAGATTCGAAATAAAACAAATTAGCAAAACGGGTTTATATAATTCTTCACAAACTTCACAATCATGATCGAGAAACCCTAGATACCTGCTCCCGCTAAAATCAAAATCTTCGACAGCCCAATTCCAGATTGCATAGCCATGGTCACACTCTACAGGTGAAGAAGAAGAGAACAAAAAAAAGTTGCCTTCTTCGTCGAAGTCTGTAATTTAGCTCGCCGGCGTAAGAATTTGTCAACTGCTGAATGTCGGTTTTTAACGAACGATGTCGTTTTTATACTTTTGCGTAGTTATAAATTTATACTCAACTAAATCTGAGCCGTAAATCCGAACCGTACATTAACGTAACTTATTAGTCAACTTTCTAGATTTATTGGGTCAATTTTTGTAAGGTTCTAAATTTGTCGGGTAAAATCGAATTAACGAAAACTTTTCATTGTTGATTTCTTCGAATAATTTTCAAAATAACCATCTTTTATGATAATATTTCAATTGAAGAAGTTACAAAAAAACCATCTAACTGATTAAAAGAAAAACATAGCCCCTCAATTTTGAGGATGTGTATAATTAATGGGCTATTTTGCAATTCAATTAGTGTGAGGGATTGTTGATGTTCCACAAATTTGAGAGCTATTTGCAAATTTCGATATCTTGCAAATGGTGGAGGGCTGTCTTGAAACATTTTATTATATCGGGGCAAGTTTGTAAGTTTTTAAATATGATCGAGTAAAAACGAATTAATAGAAGTCTTCTCTCTTAAACCCCTTCGCTCATCGTAATCTTCAGTGGAGAAGACGAAGCATTGAGTGGGAAAAAAACGATGTCGAAGCTCTTATCTTCTCCTCCAATGGCGGTTTTCTCCAACACCATAGTAAACCATCAGTTTACAGACGTTCGTTTTCTCTCTTCTCACTCAATCCTCACCTCCGGTGGATTCGCCGCGAAAAGCATTTCGGTGAAACCGGCGGCAAGGTTGAAACTATCGGTAAAATCTCGCCAAGGTGATTACTCTGAGAGACAGAGGTTCGGTGACTCGTCTTCTTCGCAAAATGGTAGATCACTCGTTGTTGGTTTATATATACACTGTTTGAATTTTGAAAAATGGAAAGCTTGAAATTCGTAAAAACATTGAATTTTGTTTGTTTGTTTGTTTATTTTGGGTTAGCGGAAGGATCTCCTCCTCGATTTTTCGTGGGCCATTCGATTTACAAAGGAAAAGCTGCTCTTACTATAGAGCCACGAGCACCAGAGTTTGTGGCATTGGAAGTACGTCTCTTTTAGAAGATCATAAGCTCTATTTTATCATCTCTTTGATCTTAGGTTGATCTCTATTCTTCCTTTTGTGATGTTTTGATCCAGTCTGGTGCGTTTAAGCTGACAAAGGAAGGTTTCTTGCTGCTCCAGTTTGCTCCTGCAGCTGGTGTTCGTCAATACGATTGGAGTAGGAAGCAGGTTTGGTTTAACCTTTAACTCAGTACTTCGTAGATTGTGATAAAAATCATGAACTTCATTTGGTGAAAGAAACAGCCTTTCACCAAAGTATGTTACTTTCTAGGCCGATGGTGATAAGATCATGTTTTGATGACGAATGATGCAGGTCTTCTCCTTGTCGGTTACAGAAATCGGTAATTTAGTTAGCCTGGGGCCTAGAGAATCGTGCGAGTTTTTCCATGATCCATTCAAGGGAAAAGAGTAAGATTTAAGATCCTGTGAGATCTATATCTTACATCTATTGTCTTATTCTTCGAACTCTGATTCGTAATCGATGTTGTATTGTGTTTGTTGTAGGAGCGAGGAAGGTAAAGTGAGGAAAGTGTTGAAAGTTGAGCCCCTCCCAGATGGTTCTGGTCGCTTCTTTAACCTGAGTAAGCAAATCTATAATCTTATTCATTACTTATTTTCATGGCTTCAATCTCTTCTGATTCCCACAGTTGATTTACAATGAAGGTGTTCAGAACAAGCTTTTGAGTATAGATGAGAGTGTGTACATACCAATAACTAAAGCAGAATTTGCTGTTCTCATCTCTGCTTTCAATGTAAGCTCTCTCTGTCGCTCTCTCTCTGCGAGAAGCTTTCACCTGTGTATTAATTGGTATAACTTGGATTGCAGTTCATCTTGCCGCATCTTATCGGCTGGAACGCATTTGCGAATTCCATTAAACCGGAAGACTCAAACCGTCTGAACAATGCGTCGCCTAAGTATGGAGGAGACTACGAGTGGAGTAGATGATGGAAACTAAAGACAACCTTGCCAACTCGGTTCTTGTATCCATCCCAATTTTTGTTATTGCGAATCACAAAAGGAGCAGTAGAGACCGAAGTAGTTTGATTAGACCAAATGGAATGTGTTGTTGTGTAGGAAATAACTCGTATTCTGTATTTAAACAATTTGTTCTGATTCATGGGTAAACGACGAGAATTTTCCCCACACAAGAATTAATTTGATCTTTCTATCCACATATATTCTGGTCTTTAAGGAGCGTAAGGATGCTCCCTGACTTGGAGGTTGTCAACCAGGTGATACAGCCAATTCAGATTGGATTTGTTATAGCAGAAACTAAGGGGCCTAAACAACAACGATAAAGAGATCATCGTTATCACATTTAGACATCAAATCAAGTGTAATAACCCACACAGAGATGTTTCTCTTTGTTGGTTAATGCCCTTCAGTGTCTTCCACACTGCGGATGTAAACCTACATTACAGTATCACCTGCTTTCGAGCTCCATATCAAGAGCGTGTCAATACTCCCCTCAGATATCCGTGTCTTTGCTCACGTTGGACTACTTGGCATATACTTAACCAGACGCACTAAGACCAGGAAGTTTCACCAGTTGCTTCTGATCCATTACCTGCCTAATACTTTCCACATCCTGCCATCTTTCTAATGCAGCATATATGCTGGACAAGATCACATATGGAGCTGGATTCTCTGGCTCTAACTCTACTAGCTTCATTGCCACTTCCTCTCCAAGCAATGGATCCAGGTGTTGCCTGCATGAACCGAGCAAGGAAGAGTAAATCGAAGATGATGGTTCTGACATTCCATCTACTACCTCCTTCGCTTCTCTTAATCTACCAAACCGACCTAACAGATCAACCATACAACCAATGTGCTCTGAAGTAGGTTTGACTCCATATTCTTCCTGCATCAACCTATATACTTTAAACCCCTTTTCGACATCCCCACAGTGACTGCACGCAGATAGAACAGCAGTAAAAGTTGCTAAATTCGGTTGTATTTTCTCCTCCCGTAGTAAGTCAAAGATTTCAATTGCAGATTGACACTCTCCATGTTTACCATAGCCAGATATCATAGCGTTCCAGAACACAGGATCCTTGGGTTTTGATTCAAACTGATCAAATATCCGGCGTGCCCACGATGAGAGCCCACATTTCATGTACATATCAATGAGAGAGGTTGAGACAAATATATCCCTTTCAGCTGCAGCTTTAGTGATATGTCCATGAATTTCTTTGCCATTCTTTAAAGCCCAAATATCTGAACAAGCCGACAATAGGCTAGTTAGACATTTCAAACTTGGAACAATAACTACTGATAGCATTCTCTCAAAGAACTTGAAAGCTTCGTTTACTTTCCCTAATTGTGAAAAGCCACTGATCAGTGAATTCCAAGTCGCTGAATCAGGCTTAGTCCCCTCAAAATCCATCTGTTCAAACAGCTCAACTGCTGTCTCATGCTGTCCATTAATCATCATCCCAGAGATCACAGAGTTCCAAGATATCAAGTTCTTGGAATCTTTCAGTTCGGTGAAAACGCAGTATGCCGATTTCCAACATCGGCACTTTGAATACATATCAACGAGAGCAGTTCCGACCATTGTATCAAACCGAAACTCCTTTTTCATGATAAGACCATGAATTTGCCTACCGTACTGGAGATTCAGAAGACTAGAACAAGCAGTTAGTGCATTAATGAAAGTAACAGCATTTGGTTCTTCACTTGAAAACTTCCTCATGAGATTGAACATACTAGGGACCAAACGCATAACTCCATTCTCCATCAACCCAGAGAAAAAAGCATTGTAGGTCACAACACTCTTATTAGGAACTTTTCCAAACATTTTCGCAGCAAAAAGCCACTCTCCACATCTCGAATACATTGAAACAAGAGAAGTTCCAACGTAAACTTCCATCTCAAAACCTGATTTCATCGCCAAACAATGCATTTGCATCCCTCCTCGGATATCACCGCAGCTACCCAAAACAGTCGCCACGGTAACCGAATTCGTTCCAAACCCAGAGACCCTAGCATCTCCAAACATCCTAAACGCTTCCCTAGATAACCCATTCTCCAAAAGCCCAGAAACCGCTGCATTAACACTAGGAATACTCCTCTCAGGCATTTCGTCGAGCAACTTGAGGCCATCCGCCGCCTCCTTCACCTTCATGTACATACTCACCAGAGCCGTAGCCGTAAAAACATCAACGAAAAACCCAGTTTTTATGACATGGGCGTGCAAAATTTTACCTTGAACAACATCTCCTTGGTTCCCGCAGGATTTAAGAAGTGGCGGGAATGTGAACTTGTTTGGAGAGTGAGCTCGCGAGCACAAACCCACATCTGGCGAAGATCCACCGATCACGAGATTCGATACTCGGTGTCTCTGTCTCGTGAAGTTTATCATCTACAGAGAGGCATAAGCACATCAAAGCTCCTCCATTGTCGTCAACAAGTGATCAAAACAACAAACTAACTCCACCAAATAAATTCAAAATCTCTCCATTTATTGGTTTAAATCTGGTTTATATCGGTTTAATTTCGGTTTAGTAGCTCTCGTATCGCCTGAGCAAAAAAAATATCTGAATGTCTGACTGTACACAGTTATGTTTTTATTGGATCGAAGCTTCTGGAAGATCAGATCAAACCACTGCGTGTGTTATACGAAGGTCCACATCATTTCTCTCTTTCATCTCTCGGTGAATTCGAGGATCGTGAAGCTTTGATCGGAGACTTATTCTCTCATCATCATCGTCGGTTGAATTTGCTCGCCGTAAGGAGAGATGCTCGCTTGACGACGATTGTTCATCGTTCTCGCCTCGATCTTTTACCTTTTTCGGCTTCAGTGAGATCTCTTTTCTATGATGTTTCGTTGCTAGATCCGTAGAAATTACTTGCATTTTCAGATATTATTATCACTCTTTGGCTGTTTTTGATGAATCCTATATTCGATGATAAGATAAGCGCTTTCTAGGTTAAAGAGAAGTGTCTGGTTTTTGTAAAGAAACTCCTTTTTGTACTTGCAATTGATGTGCTTCTCTAAGCTAGTTAGCTGATGATCATAGGTTATAAACTTCCTTGGCATATTCAAATTTATGACATAATAGTATTCCCAAGCCATGAGAAAGCCAGTTTATTTACACCATTTTCAGGGGATTAGTGTCACCAATATCTGGATTGTGGTGTTGTTTGCAACCACAATTTGGATCCTTATTAGAAGTTGGTTTTGTTTACCGGATTTTATAGAGTAAGACAAGGATGTCGACTCCAGCGAGGAAGAGGTTGATGAGGGATTTCAAGAGGTTACAGCAAGACCCACCTGCAGGAATTAGTGGTGCTCCACAAGACAACAATATCATGCTGTGGAATGCTGTTATATTCGGGTAATGGAAACAATGAAAAAATGATACTTGTTTGGTTTCCAGAGCATTTTAAGTCTGTACCCGTACTCATTAAACCTTCTGTTTGTGGATTTGCAGGCCTGATGATACCCCATGGGATGGAGGTAAAGTTTTGTTTTTGTAATCAGATGTCTTGAGTTTGGGTAAGTAGTCATATCTGTTCTTATATATCTATTGCATGATATTTTCAGGTACTTTCAAACTTTCACTGCAGTTTTCAGAAGATTATCCAAATAAACCACCGACAGTCCGGTTTGTTTCACGGATGTTCCATCCAAACAGTAAGTTAGAGATTACGGCCCCGTTTTTTCTAATTATGAATGCATTTGATTCACGAAACTCGCACTTAATAAACAATGTTGTTCAGTTTATGCTGATGGGAGCATATGCTTGGACATTCTCCAAAACCAATGGAGTCCAATATACGATGTTGCTGCTATACTAACCTCCATTCAGGTATGCATATCTTGTTCCTGAACAAAATTGTTGATGATTGTTGTGCTTCTGCTGATCTTTGATCTTCATTTTAAAGTGCTGTTCTTGATCTATTATATTCGGCTGAACAATCTTTCTGTTATCTTTTATCAGTCATTGCTCTGTGATCCTAATCCGAATTCTCCTGCAAATTCGGAAGCTGCACGGATGTTCAGCGAAAGCAAGCGCGAGTACAACAGAAGAGTCCGTGAGGTTGTCGAACAAAGCTGGACTGCCGACTAGTAACTATATTGGTTGTAGCATTTGTCGTCAAGTAACACTAAATCTCCTCTCTGTGGTTTAGGTCCACCAACACTTTATCCCCCACTCTCTTTAATATATTTGTGTGTTTTTCAAACTGTGATTTGTTGCTTATAATGTTAGTATGTGTTTCCGTAATCACATTCATTTTCTTAAATATCATATGTATTTCAGTTCCATCATTCTCGCAGATCTTTTGCTTTTTATTTATTACAATAGGTTACTAAGTTCACTGACAGTATATCTTTCATGTAATCCATGAAACTATACATTGAATTATATACTGCCGATTCATTACAACATCTTCTACCAATGGCTGCTTGCTCTGATCTTCACGAAAACAGTTTAGAGCAGCAAATTCTACTGTCGTTCGCAATGACTCATAAGCTGCTTGTTACTCGTGGTTCATCTTTCCAACTGTTTTCCAGCTGCAAGAATTAACATAAAGGTTCCAAATGTGTAAGCCATGTCGGATTAACAAACATGTAAAAGATTTTAATTGAAACAGAACAGACCTTAAGTTCTAAACTTCTAATCGCTGAAGAGCCTGCACGGCTACTACATATCTATTCGCTTCAACCAGTTTTAGACTTGGAGCAGGTGGTTGCAGACTGAGGCTGTATCAGAGGCATGTCTTTCAGCTTCAAAAGGATCATCTTCTGATCATGATCTTCTTTTTTTCTCAAGACAATCAAAACCAACAGTACTAAAACTGCTGATAGGATGACAACACTGATGATTATTAAAATCACTAACCCGAGTTTGATTCCTGAAGAATTTTTCTCTTCAACCTTTCGATGGGTTCTGCTAGCAAGTATTACAAGTAATTTTCCAAGAGTCTCACAACATGATGCGCAGATAGTAAGATTTGATATTTCGCTTGTACAGAATGTACTACAAAGGGATGTATTGAAAACAAAATGCTAAGAGAAACGCGAAGGTTGAAGGCTACACTACCTAAAGAACTTTCCAATCAGAAATAGATTCATCTTCTACAAACGGGATGGTTTTACGAACAATTACCCTCATAGGAGCTCCTGCAAGAAAGAATAAATGATGTGACAAAGAAACCACTAAATAAATGGATTCCTCAGAATCAAGAGCTATGTGAACTGAAACTGCACCTTCACTAGCTTGATCATCTTCCATACAGATTGCAGCATAATGAGAATCAGCCAACTCCAACAAGGCAAACTTCCATTCTCCACTCTTTTTATTCGCCTGTGAATTGACAGGCATGTCAGAACTCAGATGTCTAGATAAAAAGGTTCTATAAATTTTGTCGCTACTGTTTGTTTATAGACTATGCTGCAAGAACAGTATTTGACAGCAATGCAAAAGAAATTTTCAGAAAGTGTACAACATAACAACTAATCGCATTTGATTGTGTCAAGTCTAGAGTATGATTAAAGTCTAAAAACAAAACCTTACAAAGATTGTAGCCTCCTTTTGCTCCCGCCTTGGGCTGGATTGTGAAGGTATTAAAAGGTGCAGCAGAGAAGCCTTTTCCTAAAGCTTTCACGTATGCTTCCTGAACATAGAACCATCAAAAATGTTTTCAACTTTCAAAACAATTTTCAGGCTGTAAGTATACCTGTTATTACTAGAAACTACCTTAAGAGTCCATAACCTAATAAATTCCTTTCGCTGAACTTCCGGGTCTGTTATAGTTGACAAGAACTTCACTTCATCAGTCGAGTAAAATCTTTCTGCAAATGCTAAGACATCATGTTTTATCTTCCTTTCCTTGTCTTCAAGATCGATACCAGCCTATAGCCATAGTGAACTACAATTGTTCAGATTTCAGACAAGAACCATTGACCAAAGAAGTGTATGTAGTTGCCTAAATAGAAGACTTACAGGAACATATACAGTCACCCCACAGGCAATTAATGAATTTGTATGGGATATATTGAAATGCAGTGGTGGGTTGTTACAGTTCTTACAATTCTGCCAATCTACCTTTGAATAGTTAAACAACAATCAATGAAACTTTTCGCCTTTAAGCTGTGACAGTGAGTGTAATATAAACATTACAGTTATTCTAGTATAATCCCAAATAACTGTCTTACCTCAGGTTTTCCATACATATTCTTCTTGAACATCAAGGTACGAGGATCGACAGCATAGTTTGTCTGATCTAGAAATATAAACATTACAGTTAACGTACATATTCATTAAAATCTAGAAAGCTAAGAAACTTAATCTTCAGGAAACAAATAGGGAACTCCAACGGCTGATGATTACTTTTAGATGTAAAGTATAAGAAAAGATAACATACATCTTGCAATAGTGGTCCGAACCAATGTGCGGGCAAGCAAAGCATTCTTCTTAAGCTCATCGCCTTGCATCTGAAGAACCTTCTCTTTCTCAGGTGGTGATAAAAGTTGAGAGTATTGTTTTAGAAGAGCTGTACTATTCACTTCATTTGGAAGAACAAACCATAGATGAGTTTCCCTACATGAAATGGATAACACAAATTAATGTCCATAACCAATGAAATCATATGAATGTGAAAGGAAACACAAATGTTGATCATATAAACTGACAAGAGTTTTGAAAATAAGCTTCAACACTATAAACCAAATCCTAATAAAAATATCAAGGAACCATACAATGCAAACTTAATATTGCATTCCAAATCTGCAGCCTATGACAAGAATTCGATATATCAAATGAAATGACAACAGAAGGCTATTAACACATTCAATGAGTGACCTACATCCGAGATGGAAGTTGCAGAGGAACCACTGAAGGCAATTCCATCGAGAAGCTTCGCTGCATTTGCGATATGACACTAGTTCTCATCAGCTCCAAAAGCATGCACGAGTCTTATTCAGGACTCCTAAAAATCGACACAATATAAGAATAAATAAAAAAATGAATGAAGAATCCACCTGTTAAAAAGAAAACACCATCAAAAATCCAAATCAGTGACAAGCCAAACCTGGAGAATTTGTCTAGAACTTAAGGAACAAGTAATTAACTAAGTTTGACATCAACTTGAGGAATCTGGTTTGAACTCTTAAAGTATAGAGCCTGTTATTGGTTTAATAAGGACAACGTAAATTTGGACAAAATAATGTTTGTGATTCAGATAGACTAGTAAGGAGATCAAAGGATAATTATACTGAATTTGAACTAAACACTCTTATTTCAGCAAATAATCCTAGACTCACGAAGAATTGCGTTCAATCAAATAAAATTTTAAGAGAAACCAGTTTTCTTACCAGAAACTGAGCTCGAAGTCACCCCGATCCGTTGGTCGGGAGTTGCTCCGGCGAAGAATGAGAAGAGTGTCCGGTTCAATCTGGTCTGTCAGTTTATAACCTGTTTGGCTATACGTATAAGTCGATTCCCTTAATTCTGCGATGCACCAAAATACAGTCGCAAATAATTTGGGTTAGGCCCATGGGCCATACTCCCATATAGAATAGAACTATGCGTTCAACCAAACAAGTCAATATCGGCGGAGAACCCATCCATGACCGTCGCTAGAACCCGAAGCCGTTGCAGGTAACCCATGCAACGTGCGTTGAGCGAGGTCGTGTATCAGAGGAGGTTGCCAGGCTAAGCTCTTTTTGCTGACTTCTCTGATCAGAGTGTTTGGTCGATGATGCTTTTTATATGCACGCAAGGTGTTCGACGAAAATCCATCCTAGTCACGTGTTATTTGTCTTGATCATATGTTACATTGGTTAGTGTTCTGATCAATTATATGGAGCCATGAAGTTTATAGAATCAATTCCAGTTGAACCCATTGTTGTAAAAGATTAAGCTTCCGCCGGATTTACAAACTACTCGTGTTGATTATGATTATCCATAAGCAACTGACATGGAGTCTTGGATACAGGAAGCTTTATATAAGAGAAGAAAAGTATATAGGAGAAGAGTAGATTTTCAGGCTGTCAAACCAAAATAAGTAAAGGAAATTTGTTGTTTTTCAACATCATACGGGTAAAAAGCTTAGAAGATATTAACATATATATGAAACAACAGATTACTAAGTTAGCTAATAGAAGATGTTTCATGTAATTCATGAAACTACATATTAACTAGCTGGCTCTTGTCACTGTTTCTAGGTTTTTTTGTCTTTCTTTATGATCTTTTTTTTTTTTTTGAGGATTTATCATTCATATATTGCCTTCATGGTTGATTCATGATTTCCACTGTTTGTTCTCCATCCTTGCTGCACTTGAATTGTATACTGTAGATTCCATACAACATCTTCTATCGATGGTCGCTTGCTCTGATCTTCACAAAGACAGTTTAGAGCAAATTCCACTGTCGTCTTCAACGACTCATAAGCATAAGATCCTTTAACAGATGGATCTGCTAAGCTGCATAATACTGATGGTTCATCTCTCAAACCATTCTCCAGCTGCAAGAAATAACATCAAGGTTTAAAATTTATAAGCCATATTGGATTAGCAAAAATGATAAGGTTCTGACTGAAACACAACTGACCTGAAGCTTCAAACTCCCCATCTCTGAAGATCCTGCAGCCACTACTTTGCCCGTGATAATCTGTAGTAGTATCACTCCAAATTGGTACACATCTTCTTTCTCTCCATCCTCATTACTGCAATCAATTCAGTAAAAAGTTTTAGAAATTGATAGATAAAAACACCTTTGATCATATCTTAAGAGATACAACCAACCTCCGAGGAGTTTTGGCTTGAAGGCTCTCTGCTCCAACCTAGAAATGCCATGAAATTTTCTTAGATTGAATTTCAAAGAAAGTAAGAAGAAATTAGTACACACAGGTGTTTTATACCTTGGATGGTAATGGAATAGTATAGCCACTGATTTTTACAGTGAGTGTTTCATCAAGCATAATATTCTCTATCTCCAAATTGTTTCCAAAGATTCCTGGTGCTACTCCCATGTGCAAGAATTGTATCCCTCGAGCAACTCCTATGGCTATTGCCATTCTCTGAGGCCATTGCAATACCTCTTTCTTCCTACAATCTGATAACAAAAATTACATGATGAATAACTATTTCAATCTTTTGAAACGTGAATGTATTCTTTCTTTCTCAGGTGTTACCTGTGAGGAAGTCCCTCAACGACCCATTTGAGATGTATTCTTGAACAATAAAGATTGTGTTTCCAGTGTGTTGATTGTGGTCTTGGTTACTGGCAATGCAGTGTCCAAGAACACTAACCAAATGCTGATGCCTTAGCTTTGATAAAACTTCCATCTGCTGAGCTAAGCTTTGTGGTAAATTCTTCTGTTTCAGCTTGATACATTTCACTGTCACTGCTATGCCTTCTCTTAGATAACCTCTGTACAGCTGATGCAACACCAAAAAATATGGATTAATGAAATTTATCGTCACAGACTCAAGTCATGATTTTGTTTTACCTGTTCGCAGAAAAGACTTGCTGCATCAAAGTCGTTAGTCGCTTCTTCCAGTTCCTCTAAGGAGAAAATGCGGTATGGTGGCAAACCAATCACTGCAGATCTCATTGTTTGTGGTACACGTCCTACATTCAGAAAGGTTCTGTTAATGGTTTTGCTAGAGAAAGAACTAAATTCTAAAGGAATGACTAACAGTCTTTGTTTACTTGAATCTGGTAATGACTTGGAGCTGGTGGTTGTGTTGCTGCAAACAGAGACTTTATCAGAGGCATGTCTCTCAATGTTATTGTTATTGTTGTTGTTTACTTCAAACGAATCATCTTCTGATCTAGATCTTCTTCTTTTCAAGACAATCAAAACGAACACAACCAAAATCGCTGCAAGGATGACCACACCGATGATTATCAAAATCACTAACCCAAGTTTGGTATTTCCAGAATCTTTCTCTTTAGCCTTGGGTACAGGTTCCACAGCTATTGCTTTGCTTGCTTGGTTTTGACAGAAAGAAAGCGGACGCTGATACTTTGCGTTAGGAGTGCCAATTAAAGACAAGCAATTGAATGAGAAGAGCACTGTCTTATTCGTAAAACTCTTGGACGAGTAGCAAGAAGGAAGCTTTCCGGTTAGAAGATTGTGTGAAACGTCTACAGTTCTAAGCTTTGAAGAGGAGCTGCAAGAAGAATTTGGAAGTGACCCGCTTAACATGTTTTGATCCAAACTGAGAGTTTGAAGAGAAGGATGCGAAAGCAGAAACTCTGGAATCGACCCAGTGAATTTGTTGGAAGAAAGGTCTAGACTTTGGAGCTTGCTCAACTTCTTGATCTGTTCTGGAATTTTGGATCTAAAGGAGTTGTTCTTCAATGAAACAGTGATGAGATTACTTGGGAGTGAAGGAACTTCAGGACCAAGATCATTACTTCCCAAATCCAGCTGTTGAAGATTCGACAATCCTCTGAAAACATCAGAAACAGAACCATTGAACAGATTGTCTGTTAAAACAAGGCTTCTCAGATTCTTCAAAGACGAAATCTCTTGTGGGATTTTCCCGGAGATAAAGTTAGAACTGAGATTGAGAGATTCCAGAGACGGTGAGAACTTGCTGATGCTTTTAGGAGAGAGGGAACCAGAAATTCCCAGTGAGGTAAGAGACAAAGACTTTAAGCTCGGAAGTTTTGTAAGAAGAGTGAAAAGTTTTTCACCAGAGAGCTTACTGGTTTTGTTCCCGGAGACTGTTAGCTCTGTTATATGACCATTGAAGCAGATGATTCTGAAGGAAGGAGAATAAGGAATGTTGCAGAAGTTGGTTATATTGGTCCATGATTGAAGAATATGGGGATATTGTAGTTGCTTCTGGAGTTCAATGAGAGTGTTTGATTCACTTGAAGTTAACTGAGACTCAGAGAGTAGTGGAAGAAGAACAACAAGAAGAAGAAGAAAAGTGAAGGAAAATACATGAATTTGGAGAGAATTCTTCATTTTCCTGGAAAAATTTACAGTCTTGAAGATGTGTTTATGGCTTTAGAGAAACAGAAACTCATTTTTCTGGGAACAGAAGCAAAGGCAGATCTACTGGGAAAGTGCAAGAAAACTTGGGATCAAGAAAAGAAATTTTTTTTGTGAATATCTAAGTAAAATTCATGAACTTTATTAAATTTTTATGGGTAGAATAAAAGAACTAATTAAGGTGGAGGCAATAAATGAGTCTTTCATTTCTTATTTCTTCTTTGGTTGTTTATTCATTACTGCACAACCTCAGCTTGACAGACTGTCTTTAATGAATCCAAGAACATGAAATAATTATTTATTTTTATTATTTTAACAAAAAAAAGTTCTGTTTAACATGATTTAGATACTAGTATTTGATTTAGTTTAGCTCAACTTGTTCATAACTAATTGTGATGGCTAGAAATAATGAAGTTAGAAAATTCACAACAAATGACAAAGAGTCGACAATACATCAATGTAATGTTTAGTTATAATTCAAACTTCTAAACTCTACTTAACACAATATCATACAAAATTACCTAACTTTTAATAATATATATGTTTTACTCATGATAATAAGTAAATAAACATCTGAGAAAATTGATTTTTTTTCGATAAAAATAGTGATAGATTGCGCTGAAATATTATGATATTCAATTCAGACGAATGACAAGTAAATTTCTCATATCTAAAAGATTTTGTAAGATTGAAAAATTTATTTATATGTTTCTTTTTCCATCTAATTTCTAATTCGTTGTATTACAAAACAAATTATTTCACTTGCTGTATTAAAAGTTTGGCTAGTAATTTTTCCTTTTGCAAACATTGTTTCACCTAAATAGTCCTTAAGTTTTTAATTAACTTTTTGTTGCCAACTAATTATTTTATTAAAATGGAGGAGAACCTCAAAATTTATACAAAATTTGATCCACGTATTTATCTTACCAAGAAAAAAGAATTTTTCTCAAATAGTTAAAGTCCTTTTTATAAAGTTTTCTACTATAAACATTCGTAAACTTGCATGATAGAGTTTGGTTATACACAAATCAGTCTAATACAATGACAAAGGAAAATATCCTTTTCTTAAATAAAACACGTGTTTGGTATTGATTAAAACCAGTATAATTGAAGAGATAAGATTAAGAGATTATTTGATTACTTGTCGGTGATAATGAGATTAAGAAATGAATGTCGTTTTTTGTCATTCGAGAAAACGAAGCCATTACGTTTATGTCTTTTTGTTCTCTATGGTTTCTCTTTTATTCCTTTTTTTCGTTTTTGATACAATTTCTACTTGAATTAATTAGTATATTTCTAAGAAATTATGTAATTTTCGATGAGTAAAGCACATGCAACAGCCTTGGAACAATCGAAAGTAATATCATTTATTATTTCCACAACAGGTATTTTTATTTTGTTTTTGTTTTAAGAAAATCACCAGTCTTTTGCTATTTTAATAATTTTATTACAGTCAAATAAAAACATTATGTGCTTTTGACCCAATAATAAAAAAAAAAACATTACTCTGGACTTTGCTGTATTTATTTACTTTTTAAGTCCGTTATTTATACCACTTGAGGCCCAATAAATCCTACCTCTAAAATATTAAACTTTCTAAAAAGTAATTTGGGAATAAGAAGTATTTCACTAAGATATTTTAAGTCATTTTGTCGACAAAATAATAATAAAAATAGTCTTTTCATTTTTACTTAATCTTAAGAAAAGACAAACGTAATTAACACACAATTAATGCCTTTCAATATCAGTTATTAGCTGATTAACCATTTACATAATGACAACTTTAACTTTATTTTCTGCCAAAAAAATCTCCAACTAGTTTTTTTTTTACAATTTTACTTTCTATCTGAACAAGTTAATTTTACAAAAATTTTAAAAATGTCTATTATTTTAAGAAAATTTATTTTCTAAAATGCAAGTTATTGTTTTGATTTTGCAAGTTACAGAGCACTATAGGCCCATTAATAAAGCCCATTTTAAAAAATAGAAAAGACAGAGTCGTTTAATGACTTTACAGTTCCGCATCGCTCTCCTTTTGTTTCTCTTTCTCTCTCTCACATTACTAAACGGTGAGAGTGTAAGTTTCTTACTGTAACCACTTTAGGTCACTGCTCCGACGAGTAGCCAACAAAAAAGTTAACACTTTTGAAGAACAAAACACAGATAATTAGGTACATTGTTATATCTATTTCAGATTTGACATCTTTAAATTCCTTTTTTTTTCTTACACATTTCTTTGTTAAGACACATTTCTCTTTGTTAAGACACATTTCTCTTCACAAAACAAAAAACTTTCCGATTTTGATTCCTACCCAGATCTGGGTAATCAATGTTACTCCATCTTCGTTCTCTCTTTGATTTTGTTTACAACATTTCTCTCTGTCTTTGAATTTGTATCTCTATGGTAAGAATAAAACGGTTTTGAGTTCTTTTTTCTGGTATTTTGTTGATATGAAAGTTTAGGTTTTTTTGTTCTGCTTGTTTTTCCGCTAAATCTAAATGGATTTTGGTTTGTTTTCGTCAAAAATCTCTGCTTTTTTTCACTTTTCAAAATGGGTCTATGTGTTCCTTTGGCTTTCGTTACTTTTTTGTTTTACTATTTCTCTTTTGATTTATGCTTTAATCACTGTATTGTCGATATCTGTGTTCGTCTTCTTTCTGACTGTTCGGAGTTAATCTCTTCTCTCTCTGGTTCATATTCTGTGTCGGTTTCTAGGGTTTCTATTTTCGTGTATTCATGAAATATGTTTCAGCTTTGAGTACATTTGATGATTTCATGGCTTTTAGGACTGTAGATTTGCTGTGTATTACTTAAAAGTCACAGACTTAGTTTATTGCTTGTGAGCTTATATACCAAATATGTTCTTGCAGGTTTCTATTTATTCAGCAATTTTCTAATTGTAGCCATTAAGAACAATGGGAAAGACTCCAAGTCCTGGTAAATGGATCAAGTCTCTTCTTGGGAAGAAGTCATCGAGATCAAGTGTGGATAAAGGAGGCGATAAACTGGTAAGAAAATTGTAAAACTTTTGCGTTTCTTCTGTCAAAAACTTAAATTTTTTATGTAATTGTATATATTGTTTATATTTTGCAAGAGATCTGCAAAGAAAGAAGAGCTTGTGGTGAAGGTGAAGGATAATATTGTCCCAAAATTGCCTACCGAAACTCCGGTTATTGCATCACAAAAAGTTACAGCTACTCAAACTGTAGTAGTTCCCAATGTTGTAGTCCCTGAGAAGCAGCCAAGCGGGGACAGTGGAGGTGATGTGTCGAATGTGAATGTTGAGTCAGGGAATGACTCTGAAAAAGTTGAGCTTGAAGAAGCTGCTATAAAGGTTCAAGCTGCTGTCAGAGCTCATCAGGTGAATTCTTCTTCTAGATTCTAGTGTTGATTATCCAGTGGTAATGTGCTGAGACTTTGTTTTCTTCCTAACTTGTGAAGGCCCGTGAAGAATTTGAAACTCTTAAAGGTGTCATAAGGCTGCAAGCAGTTATCCGTGGTCACTTGGTTAGAAGACAAGCTGTTGCTACTTACTCGTGCATCTGGGGAATTGTGAAGTTACAAGCTCTTGTTCGTGGGAAGAAAGCTAGATCTTCAGAAACTGGGGTTCCACTTCAGAAGACAAATACGGTATTATAATGTCTATTAGTTTAGTAGTTCCTCTCTGATAAATGTTACTTGAGTTTGCTTTTAAAGCTGTAATTTCATTTTGCTATTAGGAGACCGAGAAATCTGAGAATTTGCAAGGAAGCACTTACAGTTGGATGGAGTGTCCCACAAAGCTTTCCATGATTGATAAGGTAACATCATCATTTTGCTATGCAATTATGTGACACGCGCTTGATTATTTGTTTCCTGATATTTTCAGCTTCTGGTTTCTGCACCAACGGCGTCGCCACTGAAGATTCAATATGGTTCTGAGGATCCTAACTCAGCCAGTGTCTGGCTTGAACGCTGGACGCAATTGCAAGTTTGGACTCCTGGTCCACTGGTGGTTAAGAATCTGATGTCAAATACTCAGACAAAGAAGCGAAGTTTTCAAGCAGTTGAAACGGAGAAGGGAAAAGTTAAGAGAGGTATTAAGAAACCACCCGGTGGTTCAAATACTCGAAATAGCTCTAGTAGCCGTTCTACAGCTGAAAACGAAAAGCCTAAGCGAACTGTGAGGAAGGCTTCGACACTTGGAAAAGAACTTCCGAGAATTGAGAATGACAAGTCTAAGCAGAGTTCGAGAAAAAGTACTACTGCCATAAACGAAGGGTCTTTATTAGAGGCTAAAGATGAGAAGCCTAGAATTAATCTCAAAAAGACTTCACTATCTAATGGTACTGAGAAAGCTATCCGCAAATCCGCTGAGAAGAAAAAAGAGACTGTAGATCCTTTGCAGAAAGAATTGCCTGTTGAAAAGGTTTCAGTTTCTGTAGTTGATGCTTCTGAAGATGAAAAGATGAAAGTTATCCCTGAAACAGTTTCAAAAGAGTCTGATCTTGATAAAGATCAGAAATCACTGGTTCCAGATAATAGCGAGGAAGAGGAACTCAAAGCTGCAGAGAGAAATGATAAAGTTGAAAAAGAGATCCAAGAGCCAGACATGCAAATAAGCTCTGAGAATGAACATGTTGCTTCAGAAAACACGAAGCCAAGCGATAGACGAGCTTCACTGCCTGCAAAGATTGAGAATCATCATCAAGATGATGGGCTTACTCATAGCGGACGAAAAATCCCAAGCTATATGGCTCCAACTGCTTCTGCAAAGGCGAGAATAAGAGGACAAGGGTCTCCGAGAATTGCTCAAGAGAAGCCTGAGAAAAATGGAACAACACGGCGCCACTCTCTTCCTCCCGCAGCCAATGGTAAGCTGAGCACAATGTCTCCAAGAGCTCACAGACTTCTCGTAGCTTCAGCCAAAGGATCAATGAACAGTGACAGATCTTTTTCATCTTCCAAGGACATTGGTGGTAAAGATTTTAGCTATAACTAACTATACAGTAGCCTCTTTCAAATTTTACCTTAATACAAATATCTACATCCTTTTGACACATTTCTTTCATGTTTATTTCAGAGAAATCAACTAAAGCTGAGTGGAAACGGTGAAATCCTTTTGAGACAAAAGAGAAAATCCATAGAAGCATCCTTATCATCTTACACTGTTGATCAAGGCTCTGAAGCCTTTTGAATCACTTTTAACTCTTTTTTTTTTTCTTTTCTTTTCTGTGTGTTTTTGGTTTGGTTTTGATTGGTTTGGTGTGATGAGTATTTTGACATGTTGTCTTCAGTTTACTCTCAGATGCTTTGTCTTGACAAACGAAATAGGGTTCGAGTAAATAGTTCCGTAAAATTCTCTCTAGTCATTTGCAGTTTGTTGTTGGGTTTTGCATTTCAATCTGCACCGAACAGAGTAACAGACCAAATCTTGTAAAACTGAGCCAAGAATGAAACCTTTGTCCGTTAACACAGTATACACAGCGACACACAGTACTTGCGATATGATGTTGAGTTTAGCCTTTTTAGTTATTGTGTACTTATAGGGTGTTAACCATAATTTTCTAACCAAAAGCTAAGTTTAAATTTGTATACAGCAGGATTGGGTCATTTCTATTAGTACCGAACAAACCATAGTGACAACCCATTTTCCTGAAATTCTTAAGCCAAGAATAAAACTTTTGTCCATTACACATAACACATTTTACACACAGCAGCATACAACAGACAATACAAAAGAAAACTACTTCAGTGATTCTATCTTACACGAGGAGAGTAGTTGTGAGAAGGCAAAGGAGAAGCACCCGGAGTTATGTGTAAGAGAGGTCGATCATGACTATACCTCCTTGGATATTTCTGTACAACAGATCCATTACTACCTCTTGGAGAATCAATCTGTGCTTGTCTGCTTCCAATTGCAATTCCAGGTTTAGTGGTTGTTGATTCAAGCTGCTCTAATTTGGCTAAAACTTCTGACATTTTCGGTCTGAGTTTTGCATCGGGGTTCAAGCATTGCAATGCAAGACTCGCAGCTGTGTATGCTCCTTTTTGAGGATACTGACCACCTAATCTCGTGTCCATTATTCGAAAGAGCTTTCGCTTGTCGCCAAGATACGGTGTTGCCCAGTCCACTAAACTCTGTTCCATTCCCACTTTTGATTTGTCCACTGCTCTTCGTCCTGAGAGTAATTCCAGTAACACCACACCGAAACTGTATACATCGCTCTTAGCTGTTAATCGACCTGTAGATCAAAATCAGATTTGAGTTATTAAAGAGTTTAAGAAAGTGAAGTGTACGAGCCACAGAGACGAAAACTTTTGAAGCAAGAGGAACAGGGTTAAAGCTTGTTGAAGCAGAGGACTAAAGCTTGTTGAAGCAAAGGACTAAAGCTTTTCTAGTAAAGAATATATTTTTGAAGCATACGCCAAAGCTTTTAAATCAAAGGCTAAAGGTTTTTGAAGCGAAAAGGTTTTGAAGGCAAGGTCAAAGTTTTGCACCTGTGGCTACATATTCAGGGGCAGCATACCCGTGAGTACCCATGACTTGTGTGGACACATGAGTCCTGTCACCGGTAGGACCTGCTTTAGCTAGACCGAAGTCTGAAAGTTTAGAGTTGAACTCCTGCGATTAAGATCAATACAGAAATTGGTTAGAAATGAAGTGAAATTCCAAATAAGTGGTTTAAGAGAGTATTATACAGGCTTCTCGGGTTATTACAGCGTCAAGTAGAATGTTAGCAGCTTTGAAGTCTCTGTATATCACTTGGGACTTTGCGTCGTGAAGAAAAGTAAGCCCCTTGGCTGCTCCTATTGCAACCTTCATCCTTATCGTCCATGGGAGTGGCTGAGCACCACCTGCAAGATAAAAACAAAGCCACTTGAGAAGGATTACAAAAGACTATATAAAATACCTAAGAATGTTTGAAGAAGGATTGCTTTGATAATAGCACGTTTTCATACGTCTAAAAAGATGATTCTCCAAACTTCCTTTAGGCATAAACTCATATACTAGTAATCGGTTTTCGCCTTCTACGCAATACCCAACTAGTTTGACAAGATTTGGGTGACTAAGCTGACCAAGATAGTTCACTTCAGTCTGAAACCAAACAAATCCAAAAACAAAATATGTCAGCACCCAATGTAACACAATTCATGATAAAAATCGATCAAACAAGGAAGGAAAAGACGACATACCAACCACTCTTTATGACCTTGAAATCCTTCAACTTTAAGTTTCTTAACAGCAACAACGATTCCAGAACCAGGTTTTGAAGCAGTTAAAGTTGTTCCATCAATCCATCCTTTAAACACATAGCCAAAACCTCCTTCACCTAAAAGACTATCAGGTCGAAAATTCCTTGTAGCGTTCTTGAGCTCGTTAAAGGTGAAAGCTTTAAGATTCGGCGATGACAATATTTCCCCTTCAGTTCTTGGTGTAGGTAAAGACTCTAAACTGCTGTAAGAATTTATGCTTAGGCTTGAAGGAACTGTGGAACGACTTGTCTTGCTAGAAGCTCTTGAGCTTGACGAAGCTAAAATAGATCCAAATGAAATATTCCCAATCAGACTTAAAAGAAATCAAAACTTGGTTTTGAATTTCAATCTTAACATTAAGCAATTTCAGCCATCTTAAATCAAATTCAGACATATTCAGAGATGTGTAATTCAAAAGGTTTGATCTTTGAAGATTCCACACAAGAACAACAGAATAAAAGTTGAGAATTGAGCTTGGAATCAAAGATTGGATACTTAATTCAGGAAATTATTTGAAAAAACAACTCAAAGAATAAGAAAACATCTCCAATAACATCGATAACAGAAACTTGAGAAGCAACGAAATAAGATTCATTTGGACTAAAGAAGAAACTTTTGAGCTATAAGAAACTTACCAGAATTAGCATGAGGACTATGGCTGCTACTATTCACTTTAGCTGACGAATCTAAGCAATTACCCATTTAATCTCACTGTGTATTCTCAAAGAACAAATTAACAGATTCAAAAGAACAAGCCAACAAGCTTCTTCTTCCTCTTATTCTTCGTCTTCTACAAAGCAAAAGCTGATAGTAATAATAATACTCAATTATCCAACAAAAGAAAGAAAAAAAAAAGGATTTAGAAAGCAAAACTGAGAATGAGAGAAGAAGAAGGAGAAGCAACGAGGAAGGTGAAAGAACGAACACAGAGAAGCACACAGCACACCGGTACATTACAAAAGTCGTGCTGGTGGGGTTTTGCTAAATTACGATTCTACCCTTAGCACTTTGTTCTCCGTGGTCCGTGGCTTTTATACGAAATGACTATATTACCCTTCCTTTCGGCGAATCTTCACGAATGAAGAAGAAACAGTTTTGTAATTTTGTGTTAGTAGATCTGGACCATCTGTTTACGTCTTTGATTACGTAAGCATATCCACGTCACTTTTAAAAAAGCTTTTATGATTTTTAGTGATTTACCTTTAAGCAAAAGCAAAAACTACTAAGAAGCATCAAATCAAAAATTTCATTAGTTAATAAAATATTATAATAACTTTTAGATAATGTAAAATATATTGATAAATTCTATTTCGATTACAGATGGTTAGTTAGTGTTTATACGCTTTTTTGAATAACTATAATTTTATATTTCAAGTGTATCAAAACTTTTATTCCTGCATTGACCCCAAAAAATCTCAATCAATTCACATTACGTTTGACCGACACAAAGTACAAATTGACACGTGGGGACAGTATTCACATTTGGAATATTTTATAAATTATTTAGATAGCAGATGAAGAATTTTAAAATTGTAAAAAAATATGGAGGAATTACCAAAAAATAAATAAAATGAAGAAAATATATATTTCTGTATTCATATTCTGGAATTTCTTTTGAATAAGATCTACGTGGATTTCACTCCGAATAATAGTTTTTCTATAAAGTTATTTAATATTGTGTTCTATTATAAATTATGTTTTAGATTTCCACCATACAATTTTGATTTCTTTATTTATTTAAGTCTATTATTTGTTCATATTAATTATAATATAAAAACATTTTAAGTAATTTTATAAGTGTTTTTAATGTGTGTGTATTTACTTTAACCATCGTCTATTACTTACTAGACGAAAGAATAATATTTTTGGATATGAATGATAAAATATCAGTGAATTTGGCATAAATTCATGGCCATCGTCATTAGAGTTCTAAGCTTACTTTTTAGTGAGACATTTAAATATCATTACCAACAGTTCTTTTTGTCGGTAATAGTATAACACTATCACATTCAATTATCATTAAATAATTAACATATTATTATGAAACTTGTTTTATGATTACAACTAGTGATTTGTCTATATATATCATAATACACGAAGCATGTCAATAGTAATCTTTTGACTATTTCAAATTCGTCTGTATATATAATATTCGTTTGTATATATTTCAAAAAATTTCCTATAATATATTGTCAACCATTTCATTGTTGTCTAAATATCAACAATATTATAAAAAACAATATTATCTTATGCAAAATATCT
Organism: Lepidium didymum; assembly: GCA_963920545.1. Classification (NCBI taxonomy): domain Eukaryota; kingdom Viridiplantae; phylum Streptophyta; class Magnoliopsida; order Brassicales; family Brassicaceae; genus Lepidium; species Lepidium didymum. Next base: position 631,731 of record OY986982.1, read on the forward strand.
TATCATCCTTCATTTTTAAACGAGATTAGTGAGAGAAAAAAACGTGATTTAATGTTTCATCAATATCCACAAGTTGAGCACAAGAATTTCTTTTGTCCACTGAATAATTTAACCAGAAAATTAGAGAGTATAATTTAGGGATCGTATAATTTATAAATTATTAAAACTATTAAAACTTCTACTAAATCAAAGATTAATGACCTTATGGCTGTACATTTCAAAGCACCCACCAAAACTAGTGTGGTGTTTTTAAAATCAAAACGGCGTGTAGTTTCTCTTTCAATCTCAAACACGACAACCATTTCATGAGCTTGCATAAGCGTCATATCGCTAACCAATAAAAAACATCAAGTGAGATCACATGTCCTAATGTTTAGCTTCCACGTGGAACATCGACGTCTATTTTCGCGCCTTTGTAACCAACTTTGTCTTTGCCAAATCCCAAACAAATAGAAATACACACTTCTCTTTGCATCCTTAATCAGAGTTCTTACTAGATCCGATTTGAACAAGGCGTTTCCGGAGAGAAATGGAGGTCCATGCCTCCGGATTCCGTCGCATTCTGTTATTGGCTCCAGGATCTGGTCAGCTTATAGCTATCAAGGTGTTCTTCAGGAGACTCTGTAAGTTTTGGATCGATTCTCGTCGCTTAATTCATTGCTCGGTTTGGTTTTATTTTGCGACACTGTTACTAATTGTGCAGCATTGGAACTTATACGTAATCTGTATAGGAATGTGTTGCTGTATTGGAATTATGTGGTTGGAACTTGAAGAGACATAGTTGCAGGAACTTGTGATTGGTTCCATGGAATAAATACTAAGTCGTTTTTTGATTAGGTCCACGAAGAGATTTGGTCCAGATGAGAAGAGGTTTGAGCCCCTTGCATTCTTGAACTTAGCTCAAAGTGTTGTCTGTTTGGTTTGGTCTTATATAAGTGAGCACTTCTTCACTTCCATCTCTAATTAAGTATCATCGAATACAAACAAATGGAGCTGTAATGTCTTTTTCTGGAATATGATTATGTGCAGTGACTAAGCTCTGGTCAAATGCTGGTAGTGGTGGAGCTCCATGGTGGACGTATTGGAGTGCTGGCATTACTAATACAATCGGTCCTGCCATGGGAATTGAAGCCTTGAAGTATATCAGTTATCCAGCTCAGGTAACTTTTAATCTGATCAGTACTACTCACATTACGGTTTTAATAAAAGATTTCTTAGATAAGCAATGGGTCCAATTCTGATCTTGTTTAATACAGGTCCTGGCAAAATCTTCAAAAATGATTCCAGGTAAGATATCTATGTTTAGGTTCAAGTCTTCAATCTCTTAATTCCTCAAAAAGATGATCATGAAACTCTCTTTCTTGCATATTTCTTTTAAACATTTCTCTGTTTTATATCATTCATGCTTTTCTTTTCTCTTGCAGTTATGTTGATGGGAACTCTAGTCTATGGAATAAGATACACTTTCCCTGAATACATTTGCAGTTTTCTAGCACTGGAGGAGTATCTATCTTTGCTCTTCTTAAGGTATGCAAATCTTCTCATCCTAAAACTCTGATCGTAGCAATTGATCAACAATCTGAACCTGTTTTCTGCAGACAAGCTCTAAGACAATAAGCAAGCTAGCACATCCAAATGCTCCCCTCGGCTATGCACTTTGCTCTTTAAACCTCGCCTTTGACGGATTCACAAACGCCACTCAAGACTCCATTGCCTCAAGGTATACAATGATCTGACACTGTATCAAAAACATAAACTTACAATTTTCCAATCCATAATCATGAGTTTTTACAGGTACCCGAAAACTGAAGCTTGGGATATAATGTTAGGAATGAACTTATGGGGCACAATACACAACATGATCTACATGTTTGGATTACCACAAGGGATTGGATTCAAAGCCATTCACTTCTGTAAGCAGCATGGGGCATTCTAAAGTATTGTCTATGTGGCGCTGTGGGAAAAAACTTTATCTTTATGACAATAAGTAACTTCGGTTCATTAGCTAACACAACCATAACCACGATCAAGAAGTTTGTAAGCATAATTGTGTCATCAGTAATGAGTGGAAATCCATTGTCAATGAAGCAATGGGGGGCTGTCTTTCAATGTTGTTTGGTGGTTTATCATACCAAATCTATCTTAAATGGAAGAAGTTGCAGAGAGTAGAGAAGAAGAAGCAAAAGAGTTGAAGAATGGAATCTGTTTCTTACATCATTGTTCTAAATTATTTGTACTTGTTTATGCTACTTCTTCATCTATGTAGAGAATATTAAACCAAATTAATCAATTGTAAAACTAGTGATTAGTTAATTGTAAATGAAGTATATGATTTTTGATTGTACCGACCGGTATGGTACAGTTTTCTGTAAATAAACATTGATTTTGACTGTAAACCGGAAAAGAAGAGGACAAAAATAGAGAGGTTGAGAAATTCAAATTAAAAGAGAAAAGGTAGAAAGTGATGATTACATTTTGTCTTCCACTAACCAACTCTTAAACACCTCCCATTTTATAGACAAAGCTGATCCAGATCCAATTAAGCAAAAATCTCTTCATTTAAAACTTCTTTGGCTCTGCAACTGTAATCACAGACGAAGGAGAAGATGATGTTGAAGATCATAGGTATGTTTTATGATAATTAACGTAATAGTAGAATTCACACCAAAATCAACTCATTTCCACTTTATATAATCTCTTTACAAATCCCATGATTCATCTTGAGAGGGAAATAGAGCTTTTTTCTTTTTTTTGTTCTTCTTCTCAGACATCTGAGAAGTTACTACAACTACTACAGAAAGAAAATTGAAGGAAAACTTTTCCTTTTCTTTTCTCTTTTGTTGCTCCAAAACCAAATGAAAATCTTTGTTAATCTTTGCTTCTTTCTTCTTCTGTTTATTTTTCCATTACTGTGTATAGAAAAGGCGACATGCCTCCTCTGTAAGTAGTTTTGTTTTGCTTTCCTTTGGTTTTACACTCTGAAACAAAAACTCTATTTTTCATGTAATATTCATATAGGTTCTGTACAAGAAAACAACAAATCAAGAATTCATGGGGAGGAGCAAGCCCGGATTATGTATCTGGGTTTGATCCGTAAAAAGGGAGGAGACAAACAAATGAATTTTCCTTAGACACACAAATTATGAATGGAAGAAAAAACTAAAAACACATACTTCTGGCCCTTTTATGAGATGGCTTTAAGTATGATGCTGAAAAGAAGAAAACTCTCCTAATGAATGAGCAAAGATTGGAATCCTGAGTATCTGAGAGAGACACTCAGTTTCTGAGATTGGTCTAGACTTAGAAATGTTACCTTTAACATTCTGTAGTCTAGAGTATGAACACTGAGGAAAAAAATGCAGATCATGGCACGCCCGCTTTCACTAAAACTTTTCAGGCCGATATGGCTGCAAACCTATGAAGAAGAAAATCTAGCAAAATGAGAGAAGAAATGGTTATGTCCACTCCATGAGGACATAACCATGGTTTTAGAGAGGTGTTTTGGTTGGTCTGATCTGGTTTGGTTTACAAGCTATCGAGAAGAACTCGTTTGCAAGGAGGTGGTTGTAAGGGATTAGCATTTGGAAATGGAGACTCAACACCGAGTGTTTTCAGCAAAAAGCTCCTCTCCTGCAGAAACAAATCCATCAGGTTTCTTTTTTACTTTTTATATTAAAAAAGTACCAGAAAATTTTCTCACAATTCTATTAGTTAGTTGAAGCTTACACTTTCAGAGAATTGGGGACTTGGGATGCCTGCTGCTAGAGATCTGAACAATGGAGTGACTTGAACAGGCGAGTTAAACTCTTCGTCAAGTGGCATAGGCACAGTCTCATTTGGGTTCTTTGGGAAATCGTGACGAGTTGAATGTAAATCCATTTGTTCCACAGTTGCATCAGATACAATCCCTTTATCTTTTTGCAACTCCCCGCCATTTTGTTTCTGTGATGTTATCTGAGTATCAGACATTGGTTGCAGGGTTGTGCCACTACAAGGATGCGGCATTACGGTTGATCCTGAGCTATATTCAGAACTTGCAGGTGAATCATGGAGATCAGGTTGCCTATAAAGTGACATTGATGGCTTTTTAGATGATCAGAAACCATGAGGTAAAACCACAATCACTCATGTATATAAATTTTCTGTAGAAAGAGTAGTTTCCTAACCTCCAAGATGCTTGACTATCTACATTACTACTTCTCATGTCCTCAACATGATCTTTAAATTCTTCGAGTTGGAAATCGAAATCTGGGATTCCATATCTGAATAAATCATTCTCCTTGCTTTTATTCAAGAAATCTTGCAGGACCTGAACATATTAGGAACAACAACAGCTTGGGTTATTAGAAAGCTCACAAAGGATTGGGCATCATAATGATAAAGCCTCTTGAAGTTGTTTTCATTTTAGGTTCATATTTTTGAAAGTTAAAGAACGCTAGAGACCAAAATAAGTTGAGAATCACCGAAAGATTTTCCAGTTTTTTTACCTTCCATGTATTCTCCATGCTTTGTTCTGTGTTGTCAGCGTTAACTTTCTGGGCCAATGAACTGAGAAGCTCAGCTTGTTGCATCAAAGTTGCCACCTTTGGATCATCCTTCTTAAGAAAGACCTCTTGAATACCTTTATCCTCGCCTATTTACCGAAAATACAACTTAGTAGAATAAGACACTATGTTGCATCTGTACTAATACTCTCACATCTATTTTCCAGGATTAGCAACAAGTAGTAGAGTTTTGCGCACCATCAGTCTCTTTCACATTGCCTGTTTGTTTCTGCTCCCCCGTGCTATGAATACATGTGGCATTGTGGGCTACTACTGATAGTGGATGTCTTCTCTGCTGATTCATACTCGAATCAACCTTTATATGTGATCTATCCCCATAGCTCTTGATCTCTGTAAGATCTGGAATGTGACTTCTCCTGGATGATAAACACCACTATATGTAAATATAACATTTCAAAGCATTCTTCTTTGGATCAATTCAATAGCCTCAAAAGGGAAAAAACATTCTCACCTCATTCTTTTAGTAAGAGGGGATTCACTTTCGACTTTTCGTGGTGTACTAATACCATCTGGGAACAACAATCTCTTGTTGTTTGAGTTCACATTACAAGCAATCCTGTTCTCTTTAGCCATAGCTTCATACTTAGCTCTCTTCTTGCACAGTGTTGTGAACCTGTTCTTCACAGCATTATCCGTTCTACACAAACCACAAAGAACAAGAATGAATCCTCCAAAATTCATATTCATAATAACTTCATTCACCATAAAAGCTTTAGAAGCTTTGTTCCATGTACCTTCCTGAGACCACTTTTGCTATCTCAGTCCACCTGTTCCCAAACAATCTCTGTGCCTTCAAAACCATACACAAGATCAGACACACACACTCTCTATAATCTCTTCATCTATGTAATGAAAAAGATGTCTAACCTCACACAAAAGTGTATCTTCTTCAGGGGACCAACCTCCTCTCTTAAAATCAGAGTTTAAGTATGTGTACCATCTGCCAAAATCAAAGCCACTTAATCAGATTAAACACACAAAAACTCAACATAGACAATCCTTATTGATTCCAAATAGAAGTAACCAAACCTTCTTCTACACTGTCTTGTGCTCTTATCAGTAAACTTGGATGCAATGATCGCCCAACTAAAAATCAATCCAATACAACAAAACTCTCCATCAGAATCAATCAACCCAATAGATAAAAAGAAACTTTCCCGAGAAATTGAAATAGAAAAGACAAAGAACAATACTAACTTTTCAGTTCCATGTAAACTGATTTGCTTTCTTAGTATATCATCTTCCTGTAAAACTCAATCAGAGATTCATCATCAATCTTAAGTTCGATTACAGAACAATCATAAACAGAGATTGATCAATCAATATTTATTTGGATAATAGAGATAGATATATATAAATAAATAAATAAGAGACCTCTTGAGTCCAAGTAACAATATGACGCTCCTTCTTCTTGGAATCATCGGTATTAACAAGCTTCTTCTTCTTCGTTGTCTCTTGCATAATTTTTTTGTGTTTTCTCTCTCTGACGCTCTCTTCTGTAAAATTTCTTAGTCTATTGTTTTTCTTCGACGCTCCTTCTCCTTTATTAAAACCCAAAACTATCTCTATCCCACAAAGAGACCCCTCCAACTTTTTGTTTTCTTATCCGGAAAAAAAAACCCAAACTTTTTTCCAGGAAAACTAAAAAGAAAAATCAAAAACCCTAATTTTAATAATCAATCTGAAAAGAAACTCATTTTCATCACTCACAACAAGTTACTTTGCTTTATAACCTCACACATTTCGTCGAAATTAATTTCATTTCATCGAAACGGAGAAAGGGAAATGGATTCTAAAGGAAAGAGAGAAAAAGTTGAGGATTTTTTCCTAAAATTGGGGATTTTTAAAGTTTCTTCATTCACAGATTCATGAACATTGGTTTGGTTTTGAAACTTTCATTGCGATTTGTAACTATAAGAAAATGAAATTCATCTCATTACTCTCTCTCTCCTCCACATGATAACTTTTTGAACTCTCTTTCTCTCTCTAAATTTTTATTTTTTTAACAAAAAAAAAGAAAAGAAAGAGCCAACGTATGGAAGCATTAGTGCGCGGGTATGAAGGGAAGTTTGAAAATAACGCTGAAAACCATGTGTCTTCTCTTTAATGGTTTTTTTTTCATTTTTTTCATTTTTTTCATTTTTTTCATTAAACTCATATAGTTAAAATTTTACTATGTTGAAATATACATAAACCGACAAAAAAATAGAAATATCTCGAAAACTTAGTCCAAAAGAAAAAAGTTAGACGAAACAAATTACGAAAAAACTAGATCGACTAAAGAGAAAAACACATACACCGGATCAAATTTTACTACAGTGAAATACATAGGCAGGTGAAAACTGAGTTTAGAAGAAGGAAGATAGATATAAAAAAAATCTAGATCTACTAAAGAAAGAAATTCAAATAAAAGTGCTACCCTCCAGCAACAAATAATCGAAACTACCGCCACTGCATATGATGAAACTTTCTATAACAGTATATCACACATGTAGAATTAGATTTCTATACTAATAAAAAAAAGATTTTACTTATCTTTTGGAAGTAGCAAAATCAAAAAAAACAAACAAGCAACATACCAATTGACACTTCCATAGAACCCAAGATCAAACACTGTATTTTTTTTAAATCGAATAATTACATCTATTATATTGTATTTTAAAAATAATAGATCAACAAAATCTGCTATATAATTAGAAATCATTTTCTAAATTATATTATTTTATTTTTTTTTGTTGTTATTAATTGGATTATTCTAACGATCATATTACAAAGTTTTCGCTTATTATATATATTTTTAGTTCAAATAAAATTCATATTTGTGTATGAGAATATAGAATGAAAAAAAGGATAATATTTTCAAAAAACTTGGCTTAAGTTGCACACAAACGAACGTGGTGATTTTATTACATTTCGGTGTAGATCTAGAGTTTTGTGAGGAATATGATTACTTTTATGATTCTCTAATTTAATCAAAACAAATAATCAAAAGTGGGATATTATGTGGTTTGATCTTGGGACATAATCGAATTTACACTCCCATATTTATTCAATTATGCCCTTCGTATAAATTTGGATTTGAACAATTATTGCAAGGATATTGACAATTTCTGTGACCCAACCATCCACCATTCCTTTTGGTTTCAATGTTTTGGTCTTTAAATTTTTTTCTTTCTTTCTTTAATTTAATATATATATATATATATATGTGTGTGTGTATTTCAAAGTTATACTAATGCAACATGAGCTGCTTCAATTCAATTTATTTTATATTCATATAAATAAATGACTTATTATATAATTCAAACCATTATTACCTAAAAACAATTCCAGAGAATAAAATATATATATTTTAAAATTGGACTTATCAGTTAGTATGTGATTACTGTCATTTAGTATGGTAATCATGTGGTATAGAGTAATTAATTATTTAATTATTATAGTTTAGTTGAAGTTAAAAACTACAAAAATTTGGTCAAACTTTGACCAGAAGGTTTGGTGTGCATTTGAGAAGTGAGCACGTGATGTTTAAGAGTGAAGCATAACGGAATTTTAACAGCTAATCACTCTGACAAATCATATTTTAATTAAAGTTTTATAATTTAACAGTATTTTTTACATAAGATTATTATCCAATCTATGGATATTATCTATTTTTGTTTCAATTTGTATTAGCAAGTTTCCTTTGGCAAAAAGACAATTTTTTTATTTATGTTTGTGTAACTCAGATTAAAGAAATATAAATATGGTTGTGACAAAATACATGTAGAATAGTTTACTTCAATTTATATGTTAAAAATATAAATATATATATATATATATATTATAAATGCGGTTAAAGTAAAACTATGTAACATAATTTATTTTTTAAATATGAATAGAAGTGTATTTTTGTGCAATGGTTAGTAAAACTATTTGTTGTCTTTTCAAAGCATACATAAAACTAATTGTTCATCTTAAAAAGATAATATGATTCATTGTAATAGAATAAAAATATTAAATCAAAATACAAGTATCAAAATCAATGAAATTGTAATAATTTTTGCAGACATATAATACAAAGAAATAGATATACTTATCTACATGACTACATTATTTAAATTTTTTGTACAACATTTAAAGAAATTTTGTAATCTCCAATTTAGTTGTATTCTAACTAGTTGCAAGTTTAATTTGATATTTCCACTGTATTTTGTATACTACTTGGAAATAGTGGATATAAAAAAATTAAATTGGATATAAAATCATATGGTGGAATGATGATGTAAGCATGTCACATGAAACATCCACAAATTTGTCGTTCTACATGTATTAAAGCATGCGTACATATATAATATGTGTATTTTATTTTTAACTTATTTGTATGCAATTTGATAAGGAATTGAGGATGATACATTTATCCAAACAAAATTGTCTCTATTTTTTAAAAGTTATGTTCATATAAAAAAATAATTTTAATATTTGTGATATTATATACAATTCATCATTTGTCTTGTTGGTTAAGATAATATTTTTTAAAAAATGGATTCTTTCCACAGTAAAAATATATATATAACCCCAAACACAACTCTTACTTTTATTGGACATAATATACTTGATATTTATAAATCAATTTTTATTTTATTTACAAATAAGTTATACACATGTACATTACTTGCAGATTCATAAGCAAATTATCCTCAAGCTAAAAGGAGAAGAACCATATAATTAGTTTCTTTCTTTTTTAAGAAACTCTAATATTTAATTCCCCTCTAATTTATATTTCCAAAACATTTCTTTAAAACTTACATATTCATCTTATTTTGTTTGGTTTGAATAATTACAAAATATAAAAAAGTAGTTCTTGTATTTTATTTTATTTTTGGTCAGGAGACTAGTTCTTGCAAATTACTAAGAAATTTTTTAATTATTTTTTAGAAACATGCATAGTAAAAATATCATAATCACGTTTTAAAAATATTGTTAATGATATATCTTTATAATTTAAGTTTGAAACATAGTATTTTTAATATATATGACTATAATAAACATTATATATATATAGATCCAATGGAAGTGAAAAAGGTCGGTGAAATGAGAAAGGCCCACAAGCAGCCACAAAAAGGCCGACTCTATGATAAAAAATGGAACCCAATGCAAAAGTTTACTCCTTTTCTCTTCTAATTTTATCACATTTTCTTTTTTCATTACTAAAGTTTAACATTTGATTTCTTTTTCTATATGCCAACAAAGTTATTGTCTTTACTCTTTACAGTATTCGGAAATATATATATTTTATATTCTTAAGCTTTTTTGAAAAGTAAATGGTTTTACATGATTAAAAATTGGATACTGGTATTTGCTATTGTTGAACTTTCTAAAAAATAAAGAATAAAGTTTGTCTCTTTTACTATGTGTTAAAATTTGTCAATCAAGTACGATTTATATTGTAATCTAATCATATATTAACTAAGTTTTAATTCATCAATTTAGTAATATTGAAAATAAAATGACTTTTGATATTTTTAAATAAAATAGGAATAACTAAAAAGAAACAACACAGGGTTAATATATGTATATGTATATATATATATATATATTACTTAGTTATAAAAATAAGAGTTGATTAAAAATATATAACATTAAAACCCTTAATTTTCAATACAATATATATATATGAGTAATAAAAATTGAATTTTTTTAAAATAATAGAAAAGAAAAAGGATTGCTCCATAACATGGGTCGTTCTCAATTCTCTATGTCACTAAAATTTGTCATATTGTGGATTTTGGGCTCTACTTTGAAAGAGAGATAACATTCATCACTCATCATTTCTACATAATATTCCCAAATGAGATAAATTATTGGTAGCTTTCAAATTTCCTAACCTATAATGCAACTTTACCAATACCAACTACAATTACAATGTCTTTATTTTTCATATAAGTGAGATAAAATTGGAATTATAAAGTAAATGTAGAAAGAAATCAATCGACTGTTAATTTGTCAAGGCTATGGCCATCACTTATGGACTTTATAGCAAAAATAAATTTGACTAATTTTTTGACACTAATGCCTTATTCATCCCACATATTAAGAAAAAAGTATATATAATATACATAAACTAAAGAGTTCTATTCTCATCCCCATAAAAAAAAGCAACACTATTTATGTATGGTCTACTTATATAGCATGCTTACAAAAGAAAAAGGAATAAAGAAATGAATAGTGAGTCCACATTTTTATTAATCTAAAATAATTTTGCAATTTATCAAAAACAGAATTATATTTTTACTTATCAAAATTATTTAGAAGAATAAAGTTCCTTTTAGATAATATATTTTATGTTTTATAAATATATGATTCCATGATATTCGAATTCTCAACTATGATTCCCTCGAATCAGATATAATTACAAAAATTGACATTTAACCATTAGAATAGATATATTTTTCTAAATTTTAGATTATGTTACTTTTATTTCTTAAGTAACTCATTAGTTTGCAAATTGTATTAAAAAAATCTCATTATTTGAAAATAATGAGAGATATATATATTACATGTTATTTTGGATAATCACTTTCTACTATTCTATTGGTTTGATGAGGGAGTGGTCCAGTGAAGATGGTGGCAAAACTGGTGAGTTAAAACACTATTTAAAGTTGAACATAATCCATATATATTGAAATAATGATTAATAATGCAACAGAAGTATTGCCAAGTGGGAATTGCTGAGTTTTGTTGTTGGAGGAATGGCCCAATTTCCAACAGAGATTTATAGTTTATATATTTTATTTATTATTTTATATTATATAAATCTTTTTCTTACTTTCATCTTCTTTACATGATCTCATGATGCCAAGTAGAGCGGTCTCTTCCCCAATCAATGTAGTCCACGTGTCATTGTCTACTTCCATTGTATTATCACTTTAACTCTCGCCACGTTGCACAACCATTTTAGAAAGATGTAAAAAGTTAAAAATTTAGTTGTCTTTAATTTCCGTGACAAAAAAGGAATATTGGTATTAACAAGACTGGATCTATAATCAATTTTCTAAAAATCTAAGTCTCTAATATAATATATGATACAAACGTGATTACCTAAAATTGAATTCGGATATAAATACAGTAAATATAACATTCGATAACTTGACAAAAAATATTTTCCTAATGTATTGTTATTTTAATTTTGTATTTTTGGTTTTTGATTATCCACAAACCATTCTATGATTTAATCAAGATAGTTTTTCTAAAAGATATAAATTTTAGATTTGAGAATTTTTACAAATTATTATATATATATATATACAAAAACCTACTTTGATGAGATTTTGAGAGTTTAAACAACGAGAATAATGTGTACAGAGAATTAAGTTATGTATGTTGTCTGTTAATTAATTATTTAGGTTATGTATGTTTATATGGTCATATTTGCTTTTCATTTGTCATCCAAGATAATATAATAAAATTAATCATATTACGTTGATTTTTATTTAGTTATATGTTATATATAATCCTTTCGTAAAAGCATAGCGTATTGGATGTTTATAAAGCTCCACTACTTCTGATTGTTATCAACTATTTCTTGAGAAACGTGAAACTTTATAAGAAGTTTCAAGTAGATATTATGATATTAATAATTCTGTTAGTCTTTCAGTTAGCTTCGTTAGCTTCCGTTTACTAACTGTTAATTAACTTTCATTGTATGTATAAACTCTCTTCATACATTGATTAAAGATTAATGAGAATACACAAATAAAATTGCTCCCACTCTTGATAGTTTCAAAAGGTTTACAATAATAATAAGGTAGCTAGACAATGATGATGATCTTATATAGCTCATTAATCACTCTACGCTAGGATTTTTCTTCCAATAATTGTCATTAATTAACTTTTGGATATAATACTATGAACACAAATTATTTGGATATGAAAATATAAAATATATGTATATATATGCGAAAATATTTATACAGTATTTTCTATCAAAATTTGATTTTATATAGTCTCATAAACTCGTATTTATGAAAGAATGTAGACATAAATTATGTTGTGTTAGTTTAATTGGTGACAAAAGAAAAACAAAACATATTATTAAGTTTCCAACATTTTTGCTTATATATATATATAAGCATCCTGATCCCAAATAACTTTATCTTCAAAGCTGCGTTCTGATTGATAGGTAAATTAAAATTTTACCAAAAAGGAAAAGATTGATAGGTAAAAATACTGATAAGAAAAACAATTCAATATATATATTATGAACATATGTTAAAGCAGAAAGGTTTTTCTAGAAGAAAACAACTAAACAAATTTTGATTCGGTCGTAGTACTTTCTAATAAAATTTGTTATCTTTTGACCAATTTATCAAATGGAATTTTAATATACATCTATCTTTGTCTACTACATATTTTGGGTCTTAGGCCGCTCCCTTATCATCATTAACTTATCTTTTTTATTTTTCCCAACTCATTCATGGTACAAAGTTAATAAACCCGGATTAAATTTTAAATATTAGAAGAAAAAATATAATACTAATAAATATTATAAAACAATAGGTGATATAAATTAAATCAAGTGGTTAAATACGCATTTAATTTAATATTTTTTTTGTTAAAATATAACATATTATTAAAAGTATGGGGAAATTTAGATTAATTATATATTAAATTTTATCGAATTAATTAGTTGTTGGGAGAAAATGTTTAAAAATAGTAATGAGTATTGAGAATAAAAACCTAAATCATGCTAAGAGATTTGTTCTTGTTTGTGAAAGGAAAGCAGATAAATAGGAAAATTTCATAATTTTGTGTCACGTGTGCAACAAAAGAAAAAAGAAGAAGAAATATTTTCGATAATTCTAAGAATGTGAATTAAAAATGTCAAAAAATAGAGATTGGAGTAGTTGGAAGTGCTTGGGATTCTTACAACCGTGTGGGCACCTCACTTTAGAAACTTGAACCCTAACTTTCCTAAAATTCTCTTCTTCTTCTTTTTGCGTGTGTGATATATTTTACTCTCTTTTTTTCCACTAAAGATATATATATATATATATATATATATTTACTTGTTTTTTTAGCTATTAAAGTATTATTTCATGCACGCTCTCCCTATGCCCACAAATTTCTAGGAATCCGATGCTTATATCAATTTTAGTTAGCCTTGCTTAATGACATTTGGTTTTGGTTGATTGGGCCTTCTTTATTGTAATTTTAGATCAAATTATATATGGATACAAATCTATGATCCACATGCTCCTACAAAAATATATATATATATATGATTCCATGCGATTCAAATGTGTTTGTGGATAGATGTTTGTAATATTAGATATTGATTGTAATGCAATTTATATATAGAGCTTCTAACTAGTCTTGGAAATTAAATATCTTTGGTTAAATCGTTAAAAAAATCATTAAAAAAAATAATCAATTTGCGATATTATTTTACGATGGAAAATAAACGTCGCAGTTTTACAACGCCATTGTAATATTGTTGCGACGAATTAAGAAACATCGCAATATTGCGACATTTAAATATGTACGTATATGTACATTTAAATATGTCGTAATATTGTGACATTGTTGCGATACTTTTACAATTGCTTGTGATAGCAATGAACAAAATACAATTGCAAGGGTGTAGTAATATTGCGATACTGTTGCGAGTCATCTTTTTCATCGCAAAGTTGTGAGTTACGTGCGGTTGCGATGGAAGTAATCACCATCGCAATTACATTGCAAATTTTTCTCTTTTCCCTATAAATAGCTCACCATGTAATTGTATACATGAAGTGTTCACATTACGATGATTGATGTATAATCGAAAAGATCCATAGACGAAAGAAGTGACGAATAGTTTCGAGATCGTTTAGCTTTAATTACATGCCAATTACATAATCTTAATCCTTCATCACCATTATTAAGTTGTTGAAAAGAAAATATAGAAAACTGTGGACTTAAACAGAATTAAGAAGAAAGATAAAACAGGATATATAACATTAGTACACAAGTTCAGGTTTGGTTTGTCAGTTTGACCACTTGACCAAAAAGGTTACTTTTGTGAATTAAGATAATAACGTGCATGTGACCATTGGGGTAATTAATTGTCGATATATCACGCTATCATTTTCAAAAAAAATTGAAGTAACTATGAAGAATCATGCACATTTGTTCTCACGTATACACGTGTACATTTCACGTACGTATATGCACATAAATATATAAATGAAGTGTATATAATTAAGTAGAGATCCAAAGTGGCCATGCATGTGGTTTAAAGGTTTTTTTAACCCAAAGTATATTTCGTCTTTATCGAAAGTTGAGAGACTTGTCTCTCTTTCTTTACAATGACATTCTGTTAAATCAATCCTCCATCATTTTCTATCTTTTTGCTAAGATTCCATTGCCCATACACTCGATCTATACATATAGATATGTAATATACGATCGATCGTGACCATCAATGTGTGTAACGTTTAATTTATGCATATGGACTAGTAGTATAAGTCAACTTATTAGTGAGTTCCTCAATCATACAATCGTTATCATATATATATTTGTTCACAATCTATTACGAATTATATATAAAGATAAGGTTAATATCTTTTTATCTTTATATAACTGTTTAATTTGGTTTTGCAAAATTAAAATATTGTCTTTCGTTTAATCTGCGAAATTTTGATTAGAATATTAGTAAACGAATTTGAACTCAAAAATAAGAAATAGATTTAAAGTTGGAATATACATTTTTTGTCACTGAGAATATACATTTATTTATCTTTATATACTTACAGTGTAAGGACACATAAATAAGTACACTCAGTCACTTAATCTAAAATAAATGGAATTTTAGTTATCATGTATAGTAGACAGCCGACAAGAAATGTTGTGAATTTAAACAAATGTACACATTAATAAGATAAAATGTATATATATATATATATATATATATATATATTTTTTTTTTTAAATCTTACTCTTATAATTAGATCGATAAGATCCGATCTATAGCCAAATCCCATATTAAATTATTTTTTTCTTTCTCTTTGTATTAGAAAAAATCGAACTATTGTACCTAAATATTTGTAAAATAACCACTACTACTATACCGCCTGCCATCTGTTGGGGAAAAAAATATAAAGTAGAAGAAGCAGAATAATGGTCAAACTTATGGGAATAGAGAAGATTGCCTCAGATTTTGTGAGAATGTGTCAGACATCAAAGCAAAGCCTCAAATCAAACTCTTTATTTATATAGTATATATTATATGACCTATCTATTTACTTCTTCTACTCATTATATTAACTATTTATTTCTATATTTTATAACTGGTTAATTTGGAATCCAATGGAAGTTAACTTCATGTTCAATCTTCGGATAACTTAGCATATAGGTATGTTAATTACTATCTAAATTAGTTTAGGGTTGGAATGAAAATAACTGATTAGAGAGGGACTAATTGGTTTTATATTTTATATACGAATTTGATTATATGTAATATAGCCCAAATCTCTAAACCTTAAATAATATCACACCGAACTATACAATTTTCTAAAATCAAATTTCAATAAAAGAAACTACTCATTTGAGATTGCAGAGAGCGTGACCCAAAGCTTGAAGGAGATGTTGGAGTAGGACCAAACAATAACCAATTTTATTATTATATATAAATCATCAATAATTAAAATATGTCTTTTGTTTTATTTAATTTGGCTGTCACATTATTGTCTGGTTATAATCATATACGACAATATCATTATTTGCCTCAGACTCTCGCAGTCAATATATTCATTAGGAAAATATTAGTTTATTTTAAGAAAATCCATTGTTTCTAAGAAACAACAGCAAGATTTAAAGACTGCAATAATATGACATATGCCTTTTTAAACGTTACAAAGCCCATAAAGAAACCACAAGAACAAATAACAAGTTCAATTAATGGGCCTGTAAGCACTTGTAATTACTGTGCATATGTCATCACAGAGCCCAAATTCAAATATCAGAATTGTTACATTTTCAAATCATGTATATCTATTTTTGTTTTCTTTCTCAGCTAGCAAAACCATTGATAAAAGCTACAGCAGGTCAAAACAATTATGTCAATTTTTTAGAATTTTAAATTATGGCATAAGTTTTATAAGTTTCATAATTTTTTTAATTTATTTTATTTTATACATTAATGATTATGTTTTATAGATCTACATCAAAAAAATAAGATTTTACATGTCAAATTAGTGAGAAATAGAATAAAATAGGATAGATTTTATGAAAATAATATATTCGATAAAATATATCCTTTTCGGGGTAAAATCTAGTCGTATATTAATTCTATGTTGACGATTTTACCTTGATAATTTTTTTTGTTATTTTATATAATTCAATGATATGAATTGTAATTTCTTATAACTCTATAGTTATATTTAATTCTCTTTTCATAGTATTAGATTAAATCTATTATATTAAATTTAATCTGATTCAGTCTTTTAGAAAATTTATGATCTCTGGATATTTTTTTTGTCAACATTGAACTATCAAAACTCAATCTATAACTAAATTTTCTAGTTAGCTAATAATATCACATTAAATCTTCATATTATAATATCATTTTTATAGAAATTGCAATGACATATTGTAATTCTGTAACATAAAGAAAAACAATAATAAAGATTAATTTGACGAAAAGAAAGAAAGAGCGGGAGTCTCTATTTTTTAGCCCCAAATATCTGTTTCAACTTTCCCGCTTTTATTGATTGCATAGTAATTGGATCTAAACCATGGAGCATCCAAAATCGGATGGGCCCAAGTCGGATCCTTACGCGGGAATCTAAACCATCCAAAGTCTGAGAACTTGTTTTTGGGAATCCTCTTCTCTTCTTCATCTGTTTCTCTTCTTCCTCATTTTCACAGTTCTTCATCTCGGCGTATTCCTCGTTTGTATTTGGCCGGAGTAAAAGGTAAATCATAAACCCTAATTACACGAAGTTGCGTGGTTCGATTACCCAGAATAAAAGTAGAACGATATTCCACACTCCCTCTTTTAGTCGTAAGATAAGAGGAAATTATCCATCGCGAATTTGTGTTCTCTGGCTGAACTGTAGAATGTCTACGTGGGAGCTGTATCCCGATTCCAGTGGCGATGGCTTCCGGTGGGAAGTTTCTGGCCGGATTCTTCAGTCCGATTCGGATTCTACTCCAACCAAGGGGCTCGAATCCACAACTCTTCCTTCCATGTCTGATCTCTTGCTCCAAGGTGATGATTCGTCATGTCTTCTTGTTTGTTTTTCTTTTTGGACGATTGGTTTGTCATAGATTAAATTATTGTTTAATGAAAGGATGCTCGAGGCTAATAGAACAGGAGGAAGCAATGACTGGGGATGTTCCAGTGTTCAGGACCGGGTTGGGGAAGTCTGTATCACTAAAAGAGTCTTCAATTGCGAGAGCCAAATCCATTTTGGGAGATGACAAAGTTGATAATTCAGGTACGTTTTTTTTTTCCACTCCTCTTCTTCCCACCAGAAACATGGATGCTCTGGATTAAAGCCTCATGAAGAGGTTGGTAATTTTGCAGTTCAGCATCATTCAGGAACTCCAGGACAATATGAGGATCATGGAAAGAGATCTGAAATAGTTAATCAATCTTTCAAGGTGCCTCCAACAATGTTTCAGACTGCTGGTGGAAAATCATTGTCAGTGTCAGCTGAGGCACTGAAACGAGCCAGAAACCTTCTTGGAGACCCTGAGTTAGGGACTTTATTTGATGATATAGCGGCAGATGATCAATTTGTCACAACACCAAAAGATAAAAGGTTTAGTGATGTTGGTATAAATGATGGAAGTGGCAACATAGGTAACATTGCTTATGAAGAAAATACAAGCAAGCTACATACGTCAAATAGTCTTGTATCTCCTCTTTGGTCATCTTCAAAGCAATTTAGGTCAGTCAAATTGGGGAACCTACATTCAGGGAGTAATTTGAACAAGAAATTTGATGCAGCTGTTGATGAGACAGACTGTACTCTGAATATCACCAAACTTGCTGCACGTGGGCTATCGAATAATGGCTCTTTAGCGTCAGATAGTGTAGTTGATAATTCCAAGGAAAACAGTTTCCTTCCAAGAGCTAAGCAACTTGGAAGGCCAGCTGACCAGCCACTTGTCGATATAACGAATTGCAGTGATATAGCTTTTGCAAACAGTAAACAAGACTGTACCCAAAAGAAAAGGCTGGGGACGAGAGTGTCTGTTGCTCCTTTTAAAAAGCCAAGGATTTCTTCCTTTAAAACTCCTTTAAGGAAAAATGCTCAGCAGGCTGCTAGTGGTACTATTCAGGAACATTTACATGATTTTATTTTTTGGTTTTAACATTTTTAAAATGATGTGTTCTGTTAATTATCAGGTTTGTGCTTCCATATATTTTTCTTTATATTGACTGTTTTGTGATCTCTTCTTCAAGGTAAAGAAGTTGGTGTCCCTCTGGATTTTAACTGTATCAAGTGCAGTGGGGGTCAAGTGCCTGAAACGCTAGCGGGCATCACAAGAATATACCCTATCCTTTACAAGGAAAGGTAGATACAAAAGATTGCCTTAATGCAACTTGGTCCCCTTACTTCTGTCGAAGATTTATATTTTCTTCGTATACACAGGTTAGGTGAAAAGAAGTCAATAGTTCGATCACAGAAAATGGAAAGTAGAGTGAACCAGCTGCATACCCAAAGGCAAGTTTTCCAGTTTCTAAATTTCCATTATAACTGTAGAGAGCAATTTTTAGTACGTTTATGTGATCAGTTTGGCACATGGATCTCCTCTATAATAGTTAACTGATCACATAAAGGGTGTCATGATTAATTCATCAAAGCTAGAATAGTTATGTTACATACCTCAATATTAAGTTTCTAATTGGCTGGTAATGGGGACAGAAAAACAGTCTTTGTATATAGTAGAAAATCTTCTGGCCTTCTGAATTTGGATGGACTTTCAAACAGGCGAGCCAAAGATAACAATACTTAATGGTTTATTTTCATTCTCACCTTCTTTTTCTTTTGTTCTGCTGTTTTCCTTAGGCGCTTAGCTCTTGTTGAGGGTCTTATGAGTGAGTACGATAGAGGAATCAATGGTATTCATAGCCAGGATGACACTGACTGCGAAGGAGCCAAGGTCTTTAAGCTCTTAGAGACGGCGGCTGAACCTGAACTCCTAGTGGCAGACATGAGTATGGAGCAGTTGAAATCTTACAGTACATATAAAGCAAAATTCGAGGTAAAATATTAATTGTGTTTCTTTGTAACTGTCACTAATATATGAAGCAAAATTTGGGGTAGAATATTAATTGCGTTTCTTCTAATACTTGATTACATTTATTAACTACATCGATCAAAATCTCAGGCAGCTATGCAAATACATATGGAAAAATCAGTGACAAAAGCTCTGGAAGACGCCGGCTTAGGTGAAAGGAATGTCACCCCATTCATGAGGATCAGGCTTGTTGGCGTGACGAGCTTAAGTTATGAAGGAGAACACAAAGCAAAAGAAGGTATAGTAACAATCTGGGATCCCACGGAGAGACAGGTACATTCAAATGCCTAAATCTAAATGTTTCAACCACAAGCTGAAAAGGAATTTTTTTCAATGGCTTGTAAATTTACACATTGTTCATATGAGCTTAGATGGAACGGGAAGTTTTAAATGCAAACTTCTCAGAATAACTGTAGATTCTGAATGGACTGAAGTTTATATTAGAAAATAGTTACCATCACTGTACTCTTGCACTATAAGCTTCATTGATTAGCTTGAGCACCTTATTTCTTCTTAAAACAGTCATCATTGTCTATTACTGTGACAGATAACCGAGCTGAGAGAAGGAAAAATATACTTAATACAAGGGCTAGTATCAATGAACTCAGATTCAGAAATACTTTACTTACATGCCAGATCGTCTAGCTCAAGATGGCAGCCTTTATCTGCAGAAGCTTCTGCAAGTTTTCAGTACGTTAATATATGGACTGTCTTTCGTAGAAACACTGGAATCTATCTCTTTGTTTAATTTCCTTGTGTTTCAGGCCCTTTTTCAACCCGCGTAAACCAATTTCTTTGTCAAATATTGGTGAAATCCCTTTATCAAGGTTAGTCTTCTTCCAAGTTTTTGTATAAATACTCCTTACGGCATTTGCTTTGCTAATCTATACACTAACATCTCTAATAATTTTCCTTCAGTGAATTTGATATTGCTGCTTACGTTGTATATGTTGGAGATGCATACACAAATGTTCAACAAACGAAGCAGTGGGTGTTTGTAACAGATGGATCCACCCAAGTCTCACATTCAGGGAAAATCTCACACAGTCTTCTTGCTATAAGCTTCTGTACTACATCAATGGATGATATCTCTGTTCCCATAATCAACCATAATCTGGTTGGATCCATGGTATGTAAAAATTGGAATCTTGTCTAGGTTTAAACAGAGAGACACAGCTTTTGAAATTGTTTGTGGATCTCAATTTCTGGTAGGTCGGATTCTGCAATGTAATAAAAAGAGCAAAGGATGTGCAAAACGAAATGTGGGTTGGTGAAGCAACAGAGAACACAGAATACTTCATAAACACAGAAGCTGCTTATCCTTCTCACCTCAAATCCAGCAGTGCTCATATCCAAACTTGGGCTAAGCTCTCTTCTTCCAACTCTGTTCGTTCTCTTCAATTTCCTCTTTCTATAATTATTCTGTTCAAAGAGTTTGGAATATTTGGTTTGAACCTTATTGTTTTCTCCTCAATTTCAGGTCATCCATAAACTTAGGCAAAAGGTCCTATCTATAATCGGTGCTCGTTAAAAGATGGTGAATTACACATCTCTCTTTTGAATTTTGTGTTCATAAGTCTTAAGTTATCTAACCCTGAGGATTGTGAATGAGTCTATTATTAGAAAAGAAGCAATATGTTTAGGTTTGACTTTAGAAGCTAAACACACCACTTGTAGAACTAGTTGACATGTGTAGATGTTTTTCTCTTCATGTCATTTTCATTTCTTATTTTTTGGGTTCGAATCATTTTTAGATTTTTTTATATATCCTTAAAGTCTATATTCCTAAAAGACACGTCTTAATCTTGGTTGATTTAAATCAAATGTAGAACATAAGAAATTACAATAATGTTTGAAGGCAAAAATATTATTGTAATAATCTTAAGATGTTTGTTTGAATCTGCATAACAAAGGATCCTCCAAACTACTAAACCGACTCAGGTTATCTACAGAAACCGGACCGGATAATTGTCAGAAAACATATTAATTAGAGATTCTCATACAAACTTTTATTGGTCGAAATAACTTAAGATCTGTCTTAAAAAACATAACAAAGTGATCGATGGAAACTAATTTGATTGCTAGCTCGATGATGATGATCGATGATTAAGCTGCATAGACTGCGATTTTCATGGCGCTTTCGCAATGGCCAGGAAAATTGCAGATGAAGAAGTTTGGACCTTTAGACAAAGTAATACGATCTTTGCCTGAAGTGAAAATTTTAGCATTTCTAGGTGTTTTGCAGCTGTTGTATCCTCCACTGTCTACTCTCACAGCGTTGTGCATCCTTGGATTATAGTTAAATACTGAAACAACATTTTTTGAAGTTATTAATATTTTAAGTTAATCATTATATGTATATTTACACTTTAAGATATATACATAAAGTAGTTGGGACTATATCAGGAAATATCTTGACAAAAAGTAAAACTTACAAACATTATTTCTTTTGAGCTTTACCTAAAATAGAAAGAAATAACACTATTTTGTAATTTGTGCATGGAATATAGGCCGAAACCTAAGGTCCGATTCATAAAGCCTAAGACCCAAATCCACATCTAAATTCCTTACTCTTTACCATCACATTTAGTGAAGTAGAATTGAACTTCAGATGTTTGAACCATTATTTAGGGCATATAAACCACAAGACTGAGAATAACTCGCCGATTGGCTCAATGGTAAATATATTATAAGCTTTGTTCACTATATAAAAGTTTGACCTTAAGTATGTGCTAAACCTTTTAAACACTAAAATACACACAAAAAAACATTAATTTGGTAGTTATTAGTTTATACCAAAACACACCTTGCACGTACTTGGAAACTGTCCAAGATATATATCGATGAAAAATAGAATTATAGAAGCTTGATTAAAAGAGGATGTCAATGAAGTATACCAAGAACATCACCGGCTCTAAAGTGTTTGCCTTTAGGCCAACCAACAGCGTTAAAAGTCCAGCCATTAGAGTCACCGACTGTGTAAGTCGCAGCTTGAGCATGAAGCAATAACATTACGACCATAAGTGTCACTATGGCTCGAGCCGACCATGATGCACTACCTCTTCCCTTAACCATATCGATCGGTCTTAGGCTAAAGTTTGAAGAGAGCTAAGAGAGAGAGAGAGACTAAAAGAAAGTGAATGAGAATGAATTGAAGGTAAAATATAGAAAGGATTTTTAAAGAAGAAAATTAGTAACGCATTCAATGTTTTTTATTTGTATTAAATTGAGTGCCTCAACAACCCATAATTTATGGTCATTATTACACGCTTGGATACATTTGTCAATGTAAATGGATTATTTTTACATAAACTTGGGTTTGTTTTGTCTCATTATTGGGGATAGAGTTTGATTTTGATATAGCTTTCGTGAAGCTAGTTTGAATTTAGTTTCTTTGCTTAGATCAACAATATAGGGACTTGTGTACAAATAGTGTCATCAACAAACAGCCCACATTATATGAGCATTTATTATGTTTGGACTCATTGTTTCTTGAAATTGATTATAGACAGAAGTCACCGACCCAATATAGTTGTCTCTGCAAATTGACTATAGACAAATATAAATTTTGTTGAATTATTGGAGTTTGGTTATAGTTTTAGTACATCTTGGTGAAACTATTATTGATTTGCTATAGAAGTATTCATCGTCTACACTGACTCAGTTGCTTCTAATAAAGACTTTGATTCAAAGACTTGGAATATTTTCGTGACGATTATTTTCTTAAATTTCCTTTCTTTAGTTTTTCCGGTGTTTAGAATCTCCTCTTATTAGGGTTTTATTTACAAGGATTTTTTTCATTTTCTGTTGGCTTATGTAATCTACTTTGTATTTTTTTTTTTTGGCTTTACTAATCAAAATGCAGCTGAAAGAAAAGAAAGAATTTTTTTTTGGTGAAACTGCTATTGAATTTTCTTTTCTTCTTTCTTTTAAAATGCTTTGTTATACAAGCATTAAAGTATCATTGTTATGTAAAACAAACATATAACAAAATTTAATATACAAAACCTACATATTACATAATACATAAAACCCCAAGAGGAGAGAACATGACCAAAAAGAATCGAATGGATCTAACATCTGAATTTTGTAAAGTGTATATCGCCGGAAAAGGCTCGTGGCTCGGTTGTTGAATTGCTTTTGAAGATTTTATCCGATGTGGAAACCGGCGGACTTGAAAGAACTAGAGAGTGTGGGAAGCCTACGCAAGGCAATAACTCCAGCAGCTAAAGCAGCCAGAGACGCTAGAGCAAAAGCTGGTAAGTTTCCTCCTCCGAATAATGCATCCCATGGACCCGCTCCAAGTGATACGATCATCTGTTTTAAACCCAAAAACCATATTCAGACACTGAGTACAAGTCTAGAGACTCGCACTGAGTGGCAATAGAATGAGTTTGATAAGTGTAATAAGATTTGAGAGATTACCTGAGGAATAACGATTGCGAGGTTCAACACTCCTATAGCCAAACCTATTTTGAGAAGATTAAACGATTAGAAATTCCTGAAATCAAAGTTTAACCACAAAGCTATGGACGTGGTGAATATATGAATCTTTTCACAGACCTTGACCGCCACCAGAATCAGCAGTTACTTCTGCTGTGACAGAGAAAGGGACACTGTATGTGATCTGCAAAAAAAGATATAAAAAGGAATGGTTTTAATGATCACATGTTTCAGAGAAATGTTGGAACAAGAAAAGAATAAAGAGAATTTTGGTTTATAGAATACACATACAGCTAGAGGGAAACCAAGGAGTGCAAAGACGATTACGGCTGCAGTTCTTGTTGTTTTGTCCCCATCTATTAGAGATTCGATTCCTTTTTTGTTGTAATCCCTAAGAGACATCAAGCTAATTACAGCTGTTCCTGCCATGCAGGCAAATACAGTGAAATTGCTTAGAGCCCATACAGCTCTTGCACCCATCCGCTGACACATTGGTTCAATTAAGAATGAGCTGATCCCAAGAACAACCTACAAAAACCGGTAACAGTAAATATTTCAATAACAGGCGAGTGATTGAAGTGCAGAGCAGTTCTAAAAGAGGTTTTTATATCGATTCTTACAGAGTTTAGTAGCAAACCAAATGCACCTTCACGTACACCTTCATCATAGAGTTCAATGCGCAAACTATCTCCTGTTGGATCCCCATGGTAAACTTCTCTTCCCATCCAATCTGTATCAAAGAGAAAGAAGGGGAACCACGATAACTGCAAGGAACAAGACCACAATCAATTTATAAAATAAGGAACGAATTTTAACGATCAATAATGAATTTAAATCCAGATGACAGTGTTTGAAACGTAATAATTGATATAAATAGTTCTCTAGCACTCACCCATGTAAGAGCCATGACGATAAGAACTGAATGCATATCAGGTGGTAAATGCCTTAGACTAGTTAGCAAATTCACTAAAACAGATCCAGGGCCATCCATGACGCTCTCATCTTGATGCTTATTCTTTGACTTCCCAAGCTGTACATCCATATCACGTTCCACTCTCTCATACTTGACCCCATTGGCAGTACCGTGATTCGATTTTGAGTGCTCGACGCCTGTAGACTGGAGATCATCCAACAAAGGTGCAGAATCTGGTTTGCGGGTTGGCTGGTTGCTTGTAAAAGGAACCTCATCAGCAAAGTAGATTGTGACAAGTGTACATATAGTGAGAAACACCTGAAATAAACTAATTAAATTCTTAAAATTTTATTTAAAATAATATATTTAGACTGCAAAACAAGAACAAAGACCACTGGTTGCATTAATATGAATTAATTTTCAAAATCACTTCTTAATTCATTTCGACATGCAAACATCAAATGCCTTGATTTGCAACTTATGACCCACATTATATAAACATGAGAGGATTTCGTTTAGACCAGAAGATTTCATAGCCATTTTAGAAGACTTAGTGAGATCCAAGTGACAAAAAATTAAACATACTGCTTACCACTGCAAGAAGAAACGCTGCTTTGAGATTTCCACATGCAGCACAACATGCTCTGCTAGTTAGGAACGGGAACCATCTGTTCAATAAAATAGCCAGATCATTTGATAGCTGGAGAAAAATGCAAAATTACAAATGAGGAAACAGAAAACACATTTTTGAAAACGAAGATCTCGAAGATTACTCCTGCCAACGGCCGCTAGCACCGGCAGAAAACCCAAGGATATTCCCAATGGCCATCCACAAGCAGAACACAGCGTTTGCAGTATTTCGCTGATCAGGACCTTTAAAGAGTAAGAGACATCTCATAAGTATTTTTCTACAGAATAGCATATTCATTCTGATTCTAGATTGAAATTCTAATCTGTTGAGTGTATGGTGTTATGCCGTCATTACCAGATAGATCAGCTAGTAGAGCACGAGCAGGTCCCTGAAACAAAAAGCAGAACACATCATCTCTTGGTAATTACTAATAGATTCACTCCAGTAGATTGAAAACAACGGATCTGAACCTGCACTGTATTGTTCGCTAGATCCAACAACCAAAACCCTATGATAAAAACAAAAGCTGCCCTGGTTCGTGTGCCTTTGAAAGTACTGCATTTACAGATACACATCAAGTTGTCAATTACTTTAATGTTATACATTTCAAACAGAAACATACCATAGACAAGGGAATAGGAACGAACCTGCAATGTTCCTTTGTGTCTCCTAACAGATACCCAATGTCTGCAGAAAACCCGATTATTATCACCTAAATTACAAGTTTTGTTTAGCTATATAAAACAGTGTAGCCAGCTATCTCCTATAGAAAAAGTATAACAATAATCATATCTTCTATTGGCCCTTACTGCTATGGAGATCATGAGTGATCCAACGAGAATAAATGGTCTTCTTCTCCCATACTTTGAAGTACATTTATCACTCCAAATACCAACACAAGGCTGGACCTAAAACCCAACAAACAAGTAAGTACCAATAAAATGGGGAAGAAAAAAATATATGCCCACATAAGAAAAATAGTTTTAAATGCTATATAAATCAAATCTTTAACTCCCGTGAGACCTTATGTGCAGATAAGAATAACTGTTAAAATTGTAAGGAAATTAAGTTTGATAGCAAACCTACCACAAGGCCTGTAATTGGGCCGCATAGCCAAATAAATGAAGAAAAAGCATGCGATATTCCAAGGGTCTGCATAAACCAGCCGTAATGCAACACTATTAGATAAATCTCAAAGGGTGTCTGAACATAATGCAATACTGTGATAAACATGCTGAATATAAGCTAGTTCCGAAAAAGCCAGCCAAAAAGTCTCTTACGTTTTTACAAATGTTTAGATAATCCAATGAACATAGGCAATGTAGGTAAATTCGGACGTCGAATAAAGCTGTTTTATCAGCGATGATATAGCTCCACACGAAAGTATCTCCTAGCAATGTTGGTAACATTGATAATAATTTCCCAACCATTTCAAATGTGAAATATAATCGGTCAATCTACCTAACCTAACAATCAGACTTCATTGTTTCACCTACAAAGTCCTCAACTTCCTCGTACAAAGGTACAGGAGAATAAAACCCTCCAAAGTAAATTAGCAGAGAAAAAGCACAAATGACAGATATGGCAACAATGATAAGAAAGTAGTAACCTGAATATAAGGAGTTAGAAGCGAAAGTTGCAATGCCCATCCAAATTGAACTCCAGCAGCGACTGTGCAACTAAGGACAAGAATTACTAAACTGCAATTCTTCGATGCGGATTCATCATCAGCCGAATCAGGATGATTCGAATGAGGAGCTGAGGAAGATAACGACGAAGAACCAGATTCATTTTGATGCTTCGTCACCGTCTCTAGTTCAATTTCCTTCCTCAAATTCCTATATGGAACCGAGATCGACACCGAGTCGCTCATCGTCAACGAAACTACAGATCCCTAATTCGTGTCAAAACAATCAATATTTCATTCCAATTCAATAAGATTTCCGATAATCCAGATCAGAAATCTAGATTCTAGGGATTTACGCCTGACGGTTCGGAGACGACGATCAAGATCTAAGCAGAGTCAAATTTGGGCGGGTCAATATTTTGACGAAAATGGATTTTGTGAAGAATTGATTGTGATGGAGAAGAGAAAAGGAACGAAAAGAAAAAAAAGTAAAAAAGAAGACTCGATTCGTTTTACAGAAACCGTCGATCTATAAATGGACGGCTGAGATTATACCTAGAGATCGTAACTTAATAGTCAACCTTTGACGTTTGAAGATTTGCTTAATCACCACCGTTGATTTGTATTTGTTAAGATCAAAACCGTTGCTTCAATTTAAAGGAAAGGCGGACGAAACTCACCGTACACCGACACCAAGCGAAAGTATGCCTTATAATAGAAAACGTTGTCGTTTCATAATTCAGTATGGACTTATAAATGGGCCTTCATAACTCGGCCCACATTGTTTAGAAAATTCAAAAGGTAGATGTGTGCATCTAGCCCAAATATATAAATTAATCCTATTAGAAATATTAATAGTAACAAAAGTTGTGATTAAAACACATTATTTTTTGTAAGAACACATAGGAACATGTGTTCATTTTTGCCATTTATATATACAGTTATAAACGATTTAATTAAAATGCTTATGTTTGTGTTCTTTTATTATATAATGTAATCGATTTCATGAGCTAACAAACTTTACATAAAAAAACAAAAAAAATCATTAAATTGAATCGACCATCTTATAGATAATTCTTCAGAAA
This sequence comes from Lepidium didymum, assembly GCA_963920545.1. Lineage (NCBI taxonomy): Eukaryota > Viridiplantae > Streptophyta > Magnoliopsida > Brassicales > Brassicaceae > Lepidium > Lepidium didymum. The sequence goes on from OY986982.1 coordinate 660,268, forward strand.
ATAAAAAGAATTTTCAATAAAATGTAAATGAAATCATAATAAAACATAATTCTTCATAAAATAAAAAGAATTTTAAGTAAAATGTAAATGAAATCATACATAATTATAGATAAATATTTTTGAAAATATTATATGAACTAATCTATATAAGTTTTTTCCAACGATAATATATGTTTGAAATTCAAAAAAAAAAAAGCATATAAAATGGAACATATGAGGAAAACTAATTTTATTCACAAATATTTAATGGCGAGATAGTAACAAAAAAATATAAAAATATACAAAATTCTAAAAGTAATATCTACTAAAAATAAGCACTTGAAAATCATATTAATAAAATTATACAATAATATATTATGAAAGAGTTTGATATTAGGTTAAGAGTACATAAGAGTATGTGAAAGTTTGTAAGAGTATATGAGATTATTTATAAACTCTTAATAAAAAATTGTAAAAAATCTATGAGATTCTTTAATTCAGTAAGAATTCACCAAATTTTATAATTGTTACAGTCATTCCACTCTTTAGAAATCATGTATTGATGTAAACATTTAAGAGAATATGTGTGTGAACGTGATAGGGCTGTAATAGAGGAATATATGAAGAAAATTAACTAACTCTAATAAAAATATAAAAGTAAAATAAGAAAGAAAAAGGAAAAAGACGTGTGCCTAACAAATGTATTGATGTATATTGATAAAAATATAAAATTAAAAAATAGGATATATACAATAATTAATAAATTTTGGTTATGGAAAAATGAAAGCAATGGGCACAAAATTAATAATTACGTCTCTCTTTCTCCATCTCTTCTTGTCCCTCTCTTCTCCTTTCATTCTCCACGTGTACATGACCTCTTCTTAATATCCAATCCTTTTTTGTATTCTTAATATCAAAATCCACTTTTATTATCACAAGTTGAACAAATGATCCTTTTTATTAGTGTGAAACTCCATTTTTATTGTAAAAAGGTTGGTTTAATTGAAATAATATGATGATCACCGAAATTAAATAAAGATCACTTTAGTCTCTAAATTACAAAATATTTGGACATAGAGAAATTAAAATATTATTTTATAGAAAATACTGAATTTGAAGTGGGTAAATGGTTATTTTAAGGGTCAACGGTTTATTTTTACCTTGAAATTTTTATATAACAACTCATCAATTTATAGTTAGAACTTATGTAATTGTACACAAATATATAGATAAGATCTAATTGCACACAAAATTAGATAAGATAGTAACTATCAAATTCCACATATAGTATACAAAATCTATATAATTGCACAAATTACTGGATAATTATGGGTTTGTTATAAAAGAAGAATTGGTTGCAATCTTAACCCCTTAATTAATCGACCCTAAACAAATTTTAGACCTGATTAAAACTCAATTACAATTAGTTTACTCTAACCCGATTGTAATTAAATTTTAATCAAAATTAAAATTGGTTTAGGTTCAGTTAATTAAGAACTTAATATCGTAAGCAATTCTTGTTTTTTATACTATATGTTGAATTTGATAGTTATTGTCTAAATTTGGGTGCAATTAGATCTTACATGTATATATTGTGTGCAATTACATAGATGGTCTAAATATATGTGGATCAATTGTTATATCAAAATTTTAGGGTAGAAATAGATCGTCGACCCTTATTTCAATCATTTTTATCATCAAATTTTGATTTTGATTTTTTATGTCAACACTGGACCACAACTGGCTGGCCCATCAGCCAAGTTCCTACATAATGTAGGCGATGAAACTCGATCCTTTGTTGTGCAAGTGCACATGTCTTAGTAGACTAACCGCCTGCCACTAGACTAAATATCTATTTTGATTTTGATTTTAGAAATTCAAATAATTTGTGTCATAAATGTAAAATTATATCGGATTTATCGTTGTAATAAATTAAGAAAAAAATTACACACTGTTTGTTTTTTTTAATGATCTCTTCATAGCCTTAGTCTTTGTGGTTTTAGGAAAAATAAAATTTTACTATACTTGTGATCACATATATAAATTATTATTAATGATGTCATTTTATTTTATTTCTATATATATGTAGATACATGTGTCTATATGTATATTTTAGTCAAAAATATCTTTCACAGGGCAAGAAAGTTGAACATTTGTTATGTTTTTTTGACGGCTCAGTTATGCTTTAAATTAAATTTTTGGCTCATTGAATTTTACAGAATTGGAAACTTCGTGCTTCGGATTAGTTTTCTTACAAACGTATTTGATTAAAGCTTATTAAACAGTGTCGAAAAAAGGACATCTGAAACGTGTTTGATTTGTTCTTTGACCTGATCTCAAACGTGTTTAATCATTCATGTCTAATATTCACATATTCGTTTGTTCTTGCGTGATTTATTTGACTCATTGTGATCATACATTTAAAGATACTTTCAAAGTTTCAAGTTTATAACTCTTATTTTATTCCTTCTTTTCCTTCTTTGGAATTACAATAGTAAAAGACAAATATATAACTAATTGAATATTACATATACATATATATACAATATATATTGAATCTAAGGCTGTTCATAGTCTTATCTAATCCAAAACCAAAATAGTTCTGACCTAATTTCATCTCAATAACATGTTCTCGAATTTAGATGTGTCTCTCACTTTAAATATGTTTTGTTCTTTGTAAATGCGGTTTAATTAACATATGTTTGGGTTCAATTTATTATCATTTTTTGAGAAATATATACATAAAAATTAAACTTAGACCAAAAATTTGGTAATTAATGGTTTGTTGACTTGTTTTTTTTCAACGAATAACCATTAGATCAATAACAAAACATGATCCATAGTCTAACTTTTTCAAATAGAATAGGATGAGATTCGAATTCATCAACTCATACCTAGTTAAATCAAAAGTAAATTAACTGGAGTAACTGTTTTTTAGCAACTTATTTTTTCTTTAAAACTTTAAATTTTAGTTTATTTTATAACTTGAATAATTCGGTTTAATTGAAAAACACTATGAACTTTAAACCAACCAAAGACTTATTTCTGAACAAATTTTACGGATTAATAGATCACAAGATCTAATTGATCTTACAATTAAAAGAAACCATGTAAATATCCATAATCTTGTGATAACATATTACTATTTTTCCGAATTCTAGTACTAAACCAGTGAGGTTGGGCAATCTTTCACCATTGGTTTAGTAATGTCTTGCAGATGATGATTTCATACCCAACAAAAATGTTATCAATAGTTTTCTTATATAAAGCTTTTTGTCAAATTGTTGGTTTCGAGTATAGGAATTTTGAAAATCGCAGCTTTAATTTCAAAAATTCTAGAAGTATTTTCTAAAAAAGACACGGACCTACATAAATAGAATATGATACGAAAGATAAAAAATAAAGCTATCTATATACGTGCTGTATGTGGATGAGAGATTAAACCGGTAATTAATAAGTTAATTAAAACATTAGTATCAAACAACTTCATAAGAGTTTAATTGCATTTTAGAAAAGAGCACGTATGCCAAGTTGCTTTCAGTCTGGTGGTTAGGATGATCCAGCTAATGACTTGGCATCAAGGTTCGATTTATACCCGCTGCATTATGGTAGCTTAAAAACAATTATTAGGAGTGGGCTTTAAGGTATGGATCGGGTCTTGTCGATCTAACGTTGAGAAAAAAAGAAAAAAAAGAAAAGAAAAAGAGCACGTGTTGAATGCGGGTATGACACAAACAAAGAGAAAAAACATATGTACCATAACTTAACACGTCATCTATTTAACCCTAAACGCGTCAAGTGCTGATGTCTGAATATAAATCCTTCGTCGTTTCTCAAACCGACAGATCCAAAGTTTATATAAAATAAAGTTTTTTTTGCTAAATATGAACCAAACCACAAATTAAAAATAATGGGCATATAACTATCCATCACTACTATTAAATTTTCAAAATGATGATATATAATGTATCAAAGCTAATGACAAAAAGTTTAAACCTACAACTAAAACTTGAAAAAATTATACAGAATGTCTCTTTTAAATTTTAATTGTAAAAAGTATCTTTTTTCAAAAATTATGCAAAATACTCTTTTCACGTAAAAATAGTATTTGAAATGAGAGCATAAAATACAATTTTATCTATAATAGACATTTATATGGTCTACAATAAACATACATAGTAAATTTATATACGTAATAGACAAAAATACAATGTAATTATACATGGTAGACATATATATTGATATGTATACGATGGATAAAACTACATTATACTTATTCACCGTGAATACAGTTTTACAAATTGAAAAAGGGTACTTCTCGTAATTTAAAATTTAAAAGATGTATTTCATAAAAGAATAAAAAATAATTTTTTTTATAATTTAAAATTCAAAAAGGTATTTTGTACACTATTCTCTATATAACTTTATATTATATATAATTTTAACTTTTTAAAAAGATTATATTACACACTATTTTATTTTGCGGTTAATGTATATTTTTAGGGATGGAGATTAAATTTACAAAATATGACAAAGTTGAGAGATTTTTTTTGCATAGAATCTTATCAAATTCTATATATTAAAAAATAGTTGTGAGAAAGGAGTGTGATTTACATAAATATTTTTTTAATATGAGTTGATTGGTTGGCAATTTGTCTTTCTCTGTCGATACATGAGAGTGTGATTAGTGATTACAGACAAGAATGAAGTTGTCATATATAATGGCTACATAGACGAACAAAAAAAAGAAATAGCTCTATTAAAGTTAATAAATAAAATTAAAATAATTTTATAATTATCAAATATTGAAGAATGTAACCATCGATGGAATTAAAAGATATATAAAGAAATGTGGGAAGAACATGAAGATATAAAAAGAATCACGTCACGTGAAAGACAGCTCTTTTTCGAACTCTTCTATCCACTCACTTCATTAAAATCATTTTAAGGAAGTGAAATTTTTTTAAAAGCAATCCAAGAAAATAACAAATCATCTTGCTTTTATGTTTTTTTATGTACAGATTTTTGTAATTTTGTTTTGTTTATAGATAAATGGATTAGATAAAAGCCCATTCATAGTCGACTTCTAAACACAATTCTTAAAACCCTATCATACTGTAATGTGAAATTAGTTGAAATCGAATTCTAGTAAAACAAAATATAAATGTAGACATTTAACCCTAAACTAAAACTATTTTACATTTACAAATATCTTAAATGTTTTTCTTTTGTTAATATTGGACCACAACAGACCGATCCATTAGCCAAGTTTCTACATAATATAGGCGGTAGAACTCGATCCCTGATTATGCAAATGTGCATGTCTTATGTGGATTTACCATCTGCTATTAGAATAAAGTTCATTTGCATTTCAAATGTTTAACTTTTGCTTTTAGAATACTAGCAAATCTAAATATATTTTTCTTAAATGAGTGGACCGAAGATAATTAATATAGAAACCCAAAACAACATATTTATATTGTTTAGTTATGTCTAAAACCAAAACATAAATACCCATTGTTTAATATATAGAGGTAAAAGCTAAATTATTTCTCTTAAATAAAATTTACTTGATAAGAAAATATTTTAATTAAATGGTTAAATATTATATTTGCATTATTTTCATGTGAATATAATTTTAGGGACTTGTTTTATTCCGTATAAAATTGTTTAGGTTTTAAATGGGGATTTGAAATATAGATCATGATCTTGTTGATCAAATTGTGACAAATTTTTTTTAGTCTCATCATTTTTAATATATATTGTCAAGTATTGTATCATTATCTATTTGGTAGAAAGCACTATAGTTGTTTTTATATTCTACACGTCATGGCTTTGTTCTTCGTCTTTTTTAGTTTTGTATTTCATGGTATAATAAGATTTAATTGCATACTGAAAGTTATATAACGATTGAGACATTAGTAAGATATTATTATATTCTTATAAAAAAAAATATTGACCCATTAGAATAGTAAATAAAAATGATTGGTTTATAGACGGATCTTGGATTAATTGTAAAATGACTTTAGCACCGTCCAATAATACTTCACATGGACATATAGTAGAAAGACTTACACACAGAACTGACACGTGTTTATTCTTCGTTGGATAAGGATTGCCTCAAATTGCAAAAGGATTACAACAAAGCACTCATAGTGCACCGTAGAATCTTTCGGCGCGACGTAAAGTTGGAATTTTATTTTTGGTTAAATGAATTTCTCAACATTTTAATTATTCTATCGTTAATTACAGATTTAAATTATAATTTGTGCAAGTCCTTAATATTATTACCATTACAAGCATTTAAAAATAAATTAAGATGTGAATTTTAATCATAATTATAAGCATTTTTCATTTTAAAGTCATAGATTAAAATATGAAGAAATGATACAAAAATAAAATACAAAAGCTATCTTAAAATAAATATACTATCAGAAAACAGACACAAATAAGAAAAGCTTTTAAGAAAATAAGTTCTAGAAAAAAACTTAACTAAAACACCGCCAAACAATATTAAGTCTAAACCGATACGATAATTTTTATGGCGAATAAAAATATTTTCAAAATAAAAACATTCACCGGCAAAAAAAACATCTTACACATTTTTGATATTGACAATGTGAAAAACACAAATGACCATTTTTAGGTCTCGATTTACCAATATGATATTAGCATGTTGGTAATTTATATTTTGAAGAAGAACAAATTTATTCCTATGAATATGAATTTGTACAATAATATTGAATCAAATAATTAAATTATGTCGGTTCTATTAATATTAATATTTTATATTGTATAAGATTATATTGGATGCCTCAAAGTGGACGTCATGTTGATGAATAAATTTGGCAAAACGAAAATTGACCTGATGAAAATAGTGATAGTACCGTCGAAATTGTCATAAAATAATTAATAAAAGCTAACTTGTAAAAACATCATAGTAACATGATAATATATAGAAAGACTCACGTGCGTAGGCACGTGCTTCGTTGCCCTAGATTGCTTCGTCGTCAGCTTTCTCGTTTTCCTATTATAGCTTTGTTTCAGTTAGTCTGATCTAACAAATATTCTCTTTCCCCTACATTTTGTTCTAAGTAAATCCTTTAATTTAAAGAATTATAAATTAAATACTTTAATTGTCAATGGAGCCACAGAATGTTTTAATTGTTAAGATTGCTCAGCGTTAATTACACGTAATTAGGAAAGGGTATAGCGCTTAATTAGTCAATTAATTTGTTTCTTTGTCATTACCAAATAAAAACCATATATAGAAGTTGGCCATTAAGAGATGGTGTGGTATGATATGATATAAGGGTTTTTTGTAATTATATTGACAGTTTGAAAAATAATATAATCAAATCTATATATATATATATATATATATATATATATATTAGCTACTTAAATTATAGAGGTGGTTGGTAACAACTCTGTTTTTTTTTTGCTTATAATTACCATATTGGTCTTTTACTCTGATTGATGATTTTAAAGTGGCTTTTTTTTTATAGCCTAGCCGTTTCATAATAATCAATTAATCATATAATATAGTAAATTGTTTTTATCTGTTTGACTACAACATACATTATCATAAATAGTTTAGTCTTTGAATTTTTCTTTAACTGCTATAGACATTCTAACACTAAAATAACTACATTACTAAATGTAAACATTCAACCATTATTACGTAGCCACTAGCTAAAAACCAAATAATCTAGTTGGTTTGTTTCTGATATAATTTGATATCATATGGTGAATTCGAATCTCACACAATCTTAATTAAAATAATTTAGTTATAGATCGAGTGTTTTGTTAGATAAAGAAAGTTATGTATGTAAGATATGATTGATAAGTAAAGTTTAAGCCAACAATATATATATATATATATATATATTTTTGTCAATATTGGATCGATAAAGTTTGATCTATAGCCTAAAGCCCACCCCCAATAATCTCTTTTTTAAGCTACCATAATGCAGCGGGTAGGAATCGAACCATGATGCCAAGTCATTAGCTGGATCATCTTAACCACCAGACTAAGAGCAATTCGGCAGTCAACAACATATTAGAAAAATATTTTTAATTAAATAATTTAATATCTCTTTTTACACTTTTTTTAATAGAGTTCTATTCCTATGATGGTGTTATTATGTGTTGAATAATTTTTACTATAAATCAAAGTTTTATCAATAAAAACAACACTTGCATTATTGTACTACATTTGTAAATGATGTTATTTCAACAGTTACTAACAAAATAACAAACACAAATGAAAGATAGATAGAACAACTACTTGGCTTGTTTATAATCACTGACATTTTCTCTATGTCTTATCATTTATGATTCTCATATATATTAGCATTTGCTATTTTTAAAGAATATAAATGTACTTTCAATATTGTAAAGAAATTTAATAAAAATATAAATTAAATGACGTGGGATTTGTAAACTACTTTTTTCTGCAAGTAATTAAATTCCTTTTGACCACTGAAATTTAACAGCTAAAGTACTCTGAACATCTGCATAGAACGCTGAAAAGTTGATTGTTTCTTTTTCCTGATTTTCTCACTTCTCAAAAATTAATTATAAATAAACATTTTCTTGTTTACAATTATCCAGAATAATAAAATTTTAGAAAGCAATATATTTTTTGAATTTTGGACCAAAACGTCATTAAAGAGATAAAAGTTAGTCGACAAAAGCCTTTCTACTACTACCTCGACTAAATTAAAATATTACATGTATTTAAGGTAGCCAATTGTTTTGGTCTCTTTAATTTTTTATTTGGAAAATATTAAAAAGTAAATAGAAAACCAAATCTAACTCTATTTTTTATTCTGAGTAAAAAAACTCTTTTTTATTTATTCTCTAGCAAAAAACTCTAGACATAAATGATATCTGCAGAATTATACTGAATATAGAACTTGATGAAATTTTATTTACTTATTTATGCGGAATTTTGTGGAATGACTTAAAATTAAATAGTAACAACTGAATTATAATGAATATGGAATCTGACAGAATTTTTTTATAAAAATAATTAGATCGACAAAATCTAATTCATAGCCAAATTCTACCATAGAATTCTATTTAATTTATATATAGAAACTTGTATATTTACTTACAAAAATTATTTGGTTATAGTAGAATTAGCTAATAAAAAATAATTGGTAGTAGTATAATTAGCTAATAACTTAATACTTAATTAAAAATTAATATCTCATAAAATTAGTGTAATTATAATAACTGGTTGTAGTATAATTAGCTAATAAAAATTATTCCACAAAAATGATCACATACCACGTACCAAATGTCACGAAAAAGAAGGAAAATAAAATATATATAATATAATTACTAAAAATTCCTCACCCGATTTCTCAACTGCAACAAACTTAAAACAAAATTAGCTGAATACAATAATTCCACACATTCAGTTGAATTCCATGGTTATGAGTTAAGCCCTCTAATTTTACAACAAACTAAAGCAAATCTATTTTTTTAAATAGTTTTTGTCTAGGTTTTATTTAATGTATCAATTTTTATTTTAAGACTTAACTCGACAAAATATAATTTATGTCCAAATTACTTTCCACTACAAACTTTATGAATAGCAATATAATCCGATTAAAAAAGATCGCAGAAGTAAACATTATGAAAAAAAATTCTTCGTATAGATTTTAAATTTGATGCTAGACATATATATATATATATATTTTGTTAATAATTGGATAATAAGATTCAATATATGATTCAAAATTATTTTTAAAATTCTCAGTAGTAAAATAGAGTCTAAATTATTTAATCATCAGATTAAAAATAACTCGATATCGTATAAAAATTTGTTCATAATCTACAAATTTTTATTTAAATTTTTTAAATATTGGTGATAGAAATGAATAATTAAATAAATATAATTCGTTTTAGCTCAGTTGCTTTTTAATTTTAATTGACATCATTAAAATCGCATATTATAATTTTGAAAATTAACAAAAAGAGGAATAACAAGAGAGAGAAAATAGAATTGTTCCTCCAAAGTTTTTTTTTAACTTTGAGCCTCTGAGAAACCAAAGCTTCACTCTGATTCGCAAAGCGAATCCAAGAGACGACAGAGGAAACGCGAAGAACAGAAAAAGCTCAGATTTCCCCACAAAACCTTTTTAATTATTTTATAATTCTCTTCTTAACCCAATCTCGTAAGTTCTTTCTTCCATTTTCGATTCGTTTCTCTGATTATTTTAATAATCTGTTAATTATCAACCAAACCTCTTTTGTTTATATTTAAAGAATCTTTTTTTTTTTTTTTTTTTTTTTTGAGCAGAAGGAATCATGAGCAGATCAGGATCGAAGAATTAAGCTCGTTTTGAGTTTCCGGGTTTGATTTTTCTTCCCTTTTTTTTGTGAAATTGGGTTAGAATCTGGAGATCTGGATCTTGAAAAAGCTGGGAAATTTTCGTGTGATTGTTCTTATGATGTCCTGATTTGATTAGGCTATTAGTTGAATCTACAATCTGAATCCATTTCTCTCATCTGGGTTTTGAATGGTTTAGATTGACTTCTCTCGTTAATTTTGGGTTCGGGATTGATCTGTTTTCCCCAACATCAAGAGATTGTAGTTTTTGGAGATATGTTGGAAGAACGATCACCAGATTCGTGTTTGAGTACAAGGGTTTTCTCAAGCTCTCGTCTTTTGGAATCAAACTGGTCTAAATCTTACATGTATCCAGAGGATGATGATGTATCTGAGAATAAGCTCAGCAATGGAAAACGAGCTTTGGAGGTTGTTGGTGAGATTAGACAGACCAAATCACTTAAGTTAATGGGTTTTTCGATTACATATGATAGTGATTCATCTGATTATTCATTGAGTGGGGAGGAGCAAGCAGACGCTGCAAATGGTGATGGTTCATCATCAAGACAGGAGCAAGAACAATCCGATTCTAACGAAAATGGTGGTGATTCATCAGATTCGCATTCTCTTATCAACGAGCTTGGTCGGGATACCTCAATTGACTGTTTGATTCGCTGCTCGAGATCTGATTACGGCTCAATTGCTTCCTTGAACCGGAATTTCCGTTCTTTGGTTAAGAGTGGAGAGATTTATAGATTAAGGCGACAAAATGGGTTTGTAGAACATTGGGTTTACTTCTCGTGTCAGCTCTTGGAATGGGTTGCGTTTGATCCTGTCGAGAGAAGATGGATGCAGTTGCCAACAATGCCTTCAAGTGTTACCTTCATGTGTGCCGATAAGGAGTCTCTAGCCGTTGGGACGGACTTGCTTGTCTTAGGAAAAGATGATTTTTCTTCTCATGTAATATACAGATACAGCCTTCTGACTAATTCGTGGTCTTCTGGTATGAAGATGAATTCTCCGAGGTGTTTGTTTGGATCCGCGAGTCTCGGAGAGATAGCTATATTCGCTGGTGGTTGTGATTCAAATGGAAAGATTCTTGATTTTGCAGAAATGTATAACTCTGAGCTTCAGACTTGGATAACTCTTCCAAGGATGAACAAACCGAGGAAGATGTGTTCAGGAGTTTTCATGGATGGAAAGTTCTATGTAATTGGAGGTATCGGTGGTGCTGATTCTAAAGTCTTGTCCTGCGGTGAAGAATATGATTTGGAGGCAAAGAAATGGACTCATATCCCTGACTTATCGCCTCCAAGAAGCCGTGCTGACCAAGCTGATATGTCACCAGCAGCAGAAGCACCTCCTCTTGTTGCAGTTGTAAATAACCAATTGTATGCTGCTGATCACGCTGATATGGAAGTTCGGAAGTATGATAAGGAGAATAAGAAATGGATAACAGTTGGAAGATTGCCTGAAAGAGCTGGCTCAGTTAATGGATGGGGACTTGCTTTCCGAGCGTGCGGGGAACGGTTAATTGTTATAGGTGGACCGAAGTACTCAGGAGGTGGGTTTATAGAACTGAATTCATGGATTCCAAGCGACGGTGGTCCACCAAAATGGACATTGCTTGACAGGAAACATTCTCCTAATTTCGTGTACAATTGTGCAGTGATGGGTTGCTGAAAGAACCCACATTCATAATACTCTCCATTTGATGACCCTCCAGATTCTTGTTGATGGGTTTTAAGCTCACAGGTTAAAAGACTCCATTGAAGTTCCCAATCTCCAACCTCTATGATTCTTCTTCTTCTCTTCTTCCTTATTTGTTTCTCTTACAAAAATTTTCAATTTGAATACAATCATCTCTGTATTGTTAGAGACCAGACAAAGTCCCAAGGAGATTCCAAGAAAAAAAGAAAAAAAATTGAAACAGGTTATAATAAGTTCGTTAAAAGTTAAAGCTTTTTTAGAGTTTGCCAGATTTGGTTAATATTGTTGTATGTGTTTCAAACAAATTTGTCTGAAAATTCTTATGTTTGTAGCCACCTTTTGATCTTTGTTCATGGTTTTTTTTGCTTTTTGAGTTTAATTTTGTTTTTGGTTTTACAACATTGGTTTCAAGTGTTTGTCATTTTTATGACGACAAAAAAAAGTGTCACTTTTGTTTTTTTGTTGGGGTAAGGAGGGGCAAATGTTATGTCTTTATGGATGTGTCCTTTAAGATATCTCAATCTGTTGCTTCCAAGTTAACTATTTTGTTAAGAATGTTTTTGGACTCTTCTTTTTAGATCCTTTAGCTTTTTGGTTCTTTAGATTTTCTTATTTTGGTCTCCAAACAAACTAAGTATTTATTTATTACCTTTGATTAATTAAATTGATTTTGTATAGAGTAGTCGAAAGTTTGAAGGAAAACTCAGAAGTGTATTGGTCTAGTAATTAAATGCCTCAAACTAGAGTTCGATTCTAAAAATCGTGTTTGCGTCAAGTAATTTTGTTAGGAGTATGAGTTAATGTTGATAAATGGTTCGAGAAAGAAAACCTATAAACAATTTTTTTTTGGTTTCAAGTATCATCTATGAAGGATATAGTTAAAGTTAAAACCCATATGTTTGGTCTGGCCTATATAGTAAAGACCCATATATTTGGTATGGGCCATATACTTAAAGCCCATATTTTGGTCTGGCTCATATAGTTAAGGACCACTGTATAAGTCTCGCAGGGTTTTAGCTTTATGTTCTTCTTTACTCAGAAAATTCGTATCAAGTACATAATCGTTTTGTAGAAAAGCTTCCAATCTCGTAGACTAATCTTAGTCAGAAGATGAATTCTCTTCATCGTGTAGTAGGATTGATCACTAGAACGACTACATATCCAATTTCATCAAGAATTTCGAATACGCGTTTCAATCTCCCGTCGATTTTTATGTCCACGAAATCTGGAAATGAAGAAGATAAATGGAACGATGCTTGGGAATCGGCTTGGTTACCGGATGATCTCACTGATAAGAGACGAGCACCATGGGAGACAGACGTGAACTTCGCTTCGAAAGAATCGACGGCGACGATTGAAGAAATCGATGTAGAAGCAAAGGCGTTTGTTGAAGATATGAATGAGCATTGGAATGAGAGGAGAGGAAAGAGTGGGAAAGTGAAGAAGAGTGAAGAAGAGAAAGTAGTTGATGGAGAATCGCTTTATAATTTGGAGACTATGACTAAGGATTATAGATTAAAGAAGCAAAGAGTTCATGCTTCTTTGTGGGTTAAGGAGATTGAGAAAATGGAAGAGGCTAAATTGGGTGATTCAGGATCTGGTGGAGCTAATGATATCGATAGGCTTCTCGATAGTTGCTCAGAGTAATGATTCCTCTTTTTCCTTAATTACAATTGCAATTAGTTTTTTTTTTTGGATTCAAGTTTGTGTTAACTTTCACTTCACTAAGTATGCGTATCAGCTAATCCTGAAACAATTCTGTGATTTGTTTGAGATTTCTCTGAGGATTATTTCTTGTGATTGATTGAAGTATCTTATTTGAGCTAAGCTCTGATATAGGTTGTGATTTTGCTAAGCTCAAGCATGTTGAGATTGCTCTAAGGATGATTTCTGGTTGATTTAATTATTGAAACTTTCCACTTACATGCTTATGTTAGTATCTAACATCGTGTTTTAGCTAAGCTCTGATAAAGATTGTGATTTTGTTAAAGCTCAAGCATGTTGAGTTAGTGTATACGATGGTGTTTTGAGGATTTGTGATTCTGATAATTGGATTGTTAAAACATTCAGGATATTCGACTCCGCAGACCATGATTTTGACAAATTGGAGGTTTCAAGTGGATCTGAATTGAAGAACAAGCCTGATGGTTGGGAATCAACAGCAAAGGAACAAGATGGAAATCTCTGGGAAATGTCACAAAGAGAAGAAGACATTCTTCTTCAAGAATTTGATCGTCGGATTGCCTTCTGCAAATTTCAGGTACCACAACCACCCAAAATCTCTATCCATTGATCTTGATATCAAATCATAAGTATGGTTTCCGTCAATGATATAAGCTGGAGACTTTATAGAGTTTGATCATGATGTTCTTAAACTTTGATTGATGTGCAGATAGCGAGTTTTATAAAGCAACACATATTCAGTAGAAGAAGACCAATTGATGGATGGAGATACATGATCGAAGTGATTGGTCCAAATGCAAGAAAAGGCAAAGGAAGTGTTTCTAGGCTTCCAGCTTTATCAGATGTGTCGACTCAACCCTATAAAGAAGAAACTAGTAGTCTCACTCCTTTGAACCGTCGATAGAAAAGACTAAAATGGTTCAAATCGTGTCACAATGTTTGTTAGATAATGTTAAAAGGATCTTCCAAGTTCTTACACTTTTTAAGACCATGTACTTATTATCCATGCTGATAATGCCTTAAAGTCCTTAAATGGGCTATACTTAGAATATCTGAAATGGGCTACAATTGGGCTTGGCTAATGAATACGCTAAAATAATTAAAAGGGAAAAAAATGGAGATGCGGGGTATCGATCCCCGTACCTCTCGCATGCTAAGCGAGCGCTCTACCATCTGAGCTACATCCCCATTGATGTTAAGTACTAAACCGCTAGATTTGAGGTTTTTAAAACTTATTTTTATGTAAATTTAACATATGAGCTGAGTACTGATTCTACTGCACTTGAGCAAAACTTGGGAGGCAAAGGGATGAGAGCTAAAGATTTCATCATCTTGAAAAAACAAAAAAAAAAAAACTTACTATCACTAACTTCTAGTTTTGTATTTGTTTTAAATCTACAGGAGATCAATTCAGACAAGAAGTTTCCAAATCTCATTCCTTCACATATTTTAAGTCTCTTACCCGCCAAGAACAGTAACTTCAGATGTCTGGCTCATGGTCAGTTCAGACGAATCTGTGGTTGTTGTTTCTTTAACCTTGAGCATCCAGTAGTGTTCAGTTATGTCTCTTTTGGTATGTCCTCAGTGAATTGTGCTGTTAACTTACCAAAAGTCTGTCTTGGCTCATTCATCTTCCATGGTTCATCTCATTCAAAGTTTTACTAGAAGTAGAATGAGGAAAAAGGTACAAAACTGTAGAAAACTATCTTAAAACTTTGAAGATGGAGGTGGAGGAGGTGATGAATCTGTGCGATGGTGAAAGAGCTTAGTTAATGCTCGACGCTCACAATCCTGAAATGAAACCAAGTTGCTCAATCAATCTCTATAACATTCTTATGATGTATAACTCCAATATGATTTATGTAGTTATGTAATGAAACAGTGATCAATCTCTAATTTGCTCTTTGTTTTAATTTACCTTAAACATGTTTAGGCGCAAGGGTCTGTCTGGATTCAGTCTCTGAAGTTTAAGGTATGTGTATGCAAAACTCAACTGATCTCGTGAAGTAAACCGATCAACTTCATTGAACCAAAGACAGGTAAAGAGGTTTGACATTGGTGTATGAGCCCTTACAATAAAAGAACCTTCAGGTACATCTAGCACACAACAAGACATGACTCTCAAAAAACATTAGCAGACACAACGAGTAAATGAGTATGGTGAGAGACAAGGTAATGGTTGATAGACTACTCACAACTTGGAAGAGGAGGATTAGGATCTAAAGGGTCAAATTTCTTGAGTCCATCTGATCGATAAAACATAAACTGTTCATCTATGGCTGAGTGGTTGTATTTGTTTAGTCGTTTGTTCTGTAACACCTCATCCCAAACACAATGCCGGTCATAATGGTTTGAGATAGCGAATTCTGACTTTGTTCTCCATAAGAAGAAGTCAATTATAAGCATAGGATCTGTAGTGAGTCTCATCTTACTATCTATCCAAATTGAATACCTGAAATAGAAATGAAGATTGGTAAAAACGATTGAGTCACTGATTCAAATAAAAGAGCTTGAGTACTAGCCAACTAACCTCACCTAGAAGAAGGAAAAAGGCGGTGCGATAGAAATTTAGGAATCTTTCCAGTCTTTCGCATATCGGTATAAGGCAGATTGCTCACTACTACAGTCTTCCACAAACCAACAAATCCTTGTTTGTCTGGAACATGCCCTTCACTAGCCAGTTTCACTAGTGTTTGCTCATCAAAGAACATCACAAAACAAACATTACGCTTCGAGAATTCACTGATCTGAATAAACAAAATAAGAAAATGAGAGCTATGGATGATATACTTTCCCCAATAGATAGTCATTTAATGCATTAGCTGATATATCTACTAAAAGATAAAGTTTTAACCTTTTTGCTTGCAGGTCTCCTTAGAAAATCTGAGCTTCCAAAAATGCAAGAAGACACTGCGATTACACAGTTCTTCATGTAGGCCCTATCCATTTCGCTCAAATCAAATCCAGAACCTTGATGAAATCCATTCTCTCCTTTGACAAAACCACAGTGAATTGTCTGGTTAATGGCAGAGAAAGATCTCTCTCTTTCCTTGAGTGTTTGATGACCTCCAAATCTAGGCTTATCATATGTCTCTGTCTCAACAAAGCCTAACGAAAACCGAGTGAAATTTAAATAATCCTGATGCTCAAGTATGTGATCAACAGATTGAGCCAATGGAACATCACAAGGTAAATCTGCAAAAATAAAAAATTCAGCTTAGATCATCAATAAACCAACACTAGCATTGATAGACATTCCTAGAGATATGAAGAATGCATACGCTTGTTTCTTTTCTTGCTTCCAGGTGGTTTTTCAATGTTGGATTTGTTTAATCCTATATCAATCTCTGATGAAATCAACATTTGATTTTTCATGTGAGCTGCATTTTGATCAGAAACCAGTTAGTAACAACTGCTTTTGCAGTAGCTTTCTACACAAATCCAAAAGTTAACACAAAGTAGCTTACGATTGTGCTCAAAATGAGGTAAGAACTCAGAACCTACACCAAATCCAAGAATGGTCTAATTAATCTCCATGATTGAGAAAACAAAAAAAGAAAGAAAACTTTTTTTAATTTAAAGCTTACCGTGAAAGAGTAGTTTATGACCAGAGAAAATGCAAGAGACGAAAATAAGTGACACGAAGAAGAAGAAGAAATGTGAGAGCTTCAATTTCACTATTCGACCAAACTTTTTTCCTCTTCGAAGAAGTAAAAAAGAATGATCATTCTGACCAGATACATTCAGATATCTTCTCTCCGGTAACATTATCACCGACACTGCAAATTATCAGACCAATTAAGATTTGCATGTCTGAGAGTTTAAGGATCATTCAAAATCTGTATTTTTCAAAACTACAATCAAATTCATGAACAAAACCGGTGATTTGACCCTTCGTTAAAATCAAAAATATGAAATTTGAGAAATATCCAGAAAAAACATGAAAGTGCTTACAAAATCGAAGATGCAGATTTGGAAGAATCTCTCATGAAACTTTCTCGAATCAAAATCCGAGAAAACACAGAATCGAAAGGTAAAAACCAAAAACTATTACCTGATGCGAAGATCTCTAGCTCACCATGAATTCATGAAACCTTCTGGCGAGAGTGTATCTATAGTTCTCTAAGATGTGTATTTGTTTCTTTTATTACAGTGTTAATTACATAATTAATAATGACTAACTTGTTTAATATAATTAATCAATTTCTCCGAAGACCGAGGCTCTATAAATGATGTGATGTTATGTTTATCCCACATCGGTAAGCTATGAATTGCTTCACTCTTGAGACGGTGTATAAAATAGAAGATCGATGGACTGCGCAATTCATACCTTTCTCGGCCTTTTGGCTAAGATCAAGTGTAGTATCTGTTCTTATCAGTTTAATATCTGATATGTGGGCCATCGGCCCACACGATATTAACTCTATTTTTTAAGGGAGAAAGCCCATTAAGATAGCTTGCTATCTGGGCTTTCACGAGTCGCCCATGCGTTGCACTATTGCACGGGCCTGGCTCAACCCGCCATCAATTAAGTATGAAAATTACATTTGTAACCCTTAATAATTTAAGTACTTCTAACTTCAACCATAAATCAGTTAGTAATAGATGGATGTTACTCACCTCTCACTTGTGTTCTGCATTAAACTCTCGGTATAAAATTTTGGTAAAATTGATTTTTGATTAAAATTCGGTAGTTATTGGCATTGAGATTTTTTTTTTCTTTTTTTTTGGGTAAACAAACTGGAGATGGTCTCCCGCTATTTTATTTCCTTAATTAAAAACTACAAACGAATCAGGCTCACAAGCCCCATTGAATCATCCCTAAAAAGAATGAAAGCCTAATGGCAATGACAAAGCATAATTAGCATGGCAATAACAAAGCATAATTAGCAAGATTAGCATGGCAATAACAAAGCATAATTAGCGAGAGACCATCCACAAGCGGTTCGCCTTTCAATAAATTGGGAGATTCGAACAATCCAGTTTTTAGAGATAAAAAGCATAACCAACGAAATGGGACGAGTGTCCTCAATCCCTTTGGTTAAGAAATCCACTTCCAGCTCAAAGACATGTTATCCGTTTGTCCCAAGCAAATCCAAAGCCCATAATAAACCCCGAGAGCTCGGCAAGTGGAACCGAACACACACCAATATTCAGGCTAAAGCCTCCACACTAGCGGCCATGACATTAACACCTACATATTGCAGAGCTCGGTAGTTATTAACTGTATTGAAATATTTGGTTCGGTTCTAAAATAAATAAGTTATTCCCAATCTAGTGGTTAATGTTCTATCACATATCCGGAGTTTGGTTCCACCCACATAAAAAGTTTTAAGATGAATTTAGATCACGTCATCGATGGGATTTTGTTTGACAAAAAAACAAATGGTCTAAATAAATGAAATTGTATATAAAATCATCGGTGAGAGGACATTCCTCAAACACAAAAAGTACAAATCTACAGTAATAAGCAACAACAAACAATGGGGAAGCAAGCTTTGGTTGTTTGGTTGGTGTGTGTATATCTCACCATTTTCAACAAGCCTCTGATCAATTTTATCTCCACAAAAACTATGGAGCGAAGAAATCGGAACAAAAAATGACACACGACACAGATCAAACGAAATGACTTTACTATGAGTCTGTGACTAACCATACTTACATATGTTACAAACGAACACACATGTCCATATCTGATTTTAAGATTCCAAGGCTTGGACCTGAACGAGTATTCAAGCCTGAGATCTTTCCGCCCGTGAGTTTCCACCATTTCTTATCAGTGAGGTCTGATTCTATTTTCTCATTCCCACCCAAGCTTCAGCATCTGATCCACCATCTCTAAGCTTAACTGCAGGGATATACGAATTTCTTCATCATAAACTATGTACAGTGATAAAATCAGTGATTATTATGGAGATTTTCTGGTGTATAATTACAAGTAATGAATCTAAATATAAGCACCCTTAAATGGTAAATGTACAATAAACTTACAGCTGGATCAGTGAATATTATCAACTGTTTATCTTCCGTGGAAACTAAGAGGTTTGTGTTGTCAACGTTCAGAGCCAGTGCGGTTATATCTTGGCCTTGACCAAGCTTTAGAACATGGAAGACCTACAAGAGAAGGATCTCAGGTCGTTTAGACCAGAAAATGAAACAGTTGATCTCTTCAGGGAGTTATGAGAGAATTACCTGTAGTGTGTATAAGTTGAGGAAGCAAATTGACGGAGATGGAACATCCAGTCTTTCAATTTCTTTGACGGCATTTGATGTATTGTTACTACTCGAAAAATCTGAACATGAGTTTATCCCAATCAAGGCATTCTGACTATCCATGGATATTTCCATGCAACTTATGCTACAAGAGAAAGGAAGTTTTGCTTTGGCAACCAGAACTCCGTTAATGGTGAACACACTAATAGAATCCTCTGAACTACTCCATGCCATTATAACCCCATCAGATGAAATGCAGAGAGAATCCGCTGTCACACCAACTAATCGTCTGATCAGCCGTCCTTTTCTAATGGAATGCAATAGAACATCTGAGGACTCAGAAGATGAAACAACGACTCCTTGATCCGAGCTGACACAACAACATATAATTTCTCTTCGGTGGCCACGAAGCACTTGTATTGGCCCTTCGAGACGACACTTTTTGTTTGCCAATGTATTGGCCAGATTCTTGCTGCTTTCGGAAGAAGGAACTCCAGAGCCAGTTGATGGCTCAGACACACTTGTTCGTGAAGTAAACACCTTGTGAATCCTCCACAGCAAAACAGTACTGTCACGTGAACCGGTCACAAGGAAGTTGTTATCTGGAGACAGAGCCAGACATGTAACAGAAGCACAGTGCCCAAAAGCTGTTTCCAGAGTTTTTGCTCCATCAGATGAGACTAGCTTGATACTATTATCCGCATGTCCACCTAATCAAACACATGATTTCCATAAATATATTACCAACAAAATTGGGACAGTATAATTGCTTGATTATCACCTGTGATTATTTCCCCGTCGCTTGTAATAGCAACAACGGACGAACTTCTGATTCCTGATGAGGCAAACGCCTGTGCTTGAGGATATTGCCAATCACCAGTGCCAGAACTAGCAGGACCCTTAAACATGCGCATAAATGATCCACTAGCCGAAGTTGCTGTTGCCTTCCCGTGATGAAAGAGGAAAGGAGTACCTTGGCCATCCGGGGTGTTTGGCTGCCACTTGTGCTGAGCAACACGAGCTGCTGGTACGTTCATGTCTACAATCACAACACTATCTGAAGATGCCTGAATAGCTGATGCCGGTAAGTTGCAGCGTTCCGGAGCTTGAACAGCATAAGGTTTTATTTCTTTTGGGTTTCGAAATATTGTCTGAAATTTTTTAAAAGGAACTGTCATGATCAAGTGGCAAATTTAGCATGAAGAAACATAGTACGTAAGATATTTTTTGGTGATAATTTGGTCAGTAGATTCTCCTATACTCCTATAACATGCAGTAGAGAAAGAAAACTATGTATCTAACCTTTTATCACAGACCCTTACAATAAAGCTATATTTATTTTGATAAAAGGTT
This sequence comes from Lepidium didymum, assembly GCA_963920545.1. Taxonomy (NCBI): domain Eukaryota; kingdom Viridiplantae; phylum Streptophyta; class Magnoliopsida; order Brassicales; family Brassicaceae; genus Lepidium; species Lepidium didymum. The sequence continues at coordinate 681,551 of OY986982.1, forward strand.
GTTAAGGAACCTATTAACCTTCAATTATTCATCCTCAGAGAAACGGTAATGTTTAAAAGTATTACCAAGACTGCAACTGTGAAACCAAATTGACACTTGCAATTACCTGCATATGTAGGACATCTTTCAGCGGCATTCTCTTCATGTGAGGAACAGTCAATAGCTGGGATGGTGTTTGTCCAAAATAAGCTATCTGGTCTTGTGTAGCACGTTGTAGTCCCTTCATCAAATATTCACAGGCAAGTGATGTCAGCATTTAATACTAACTGACCAACTCCAGCAGCATAACAAAGTAATCTTACCAGGTCTGTGATTTTATCAATATCAACAGTTCCCTCGTAGGTAATGTAGAAGAAAACGTTATTTGCCATTATAGCTTCTTTGCCGCGTTGCTTATACCTATATGAAAAGTTATTTAAAAGTAGAAAAAAATTTTGAAATGGCTTACACAGAATCTGTGCTGTGATTATTTTACTGAATAGTATGTAAAAAACGGAGACTAAGTTATGGAAAATTGCTAACATGTATTTTTAAGTTCAAGGGAAAGAAAAACCTACCCGAATATGAGATCAATCCATTCATGCAAATGTGCAGAAACATGCTCGCTCTCAAGAGCTTTTCGTTGCTTGTGTACAAAATCCACTGGGTTTTTGGCCCAGGGAGGAAGTTTTACAGCATCTGATAGAGAAAAAATGGCATCAGATACTGGAAATTTCCATCATGCCAGGCATAAATTTTAGCTATGGAAAGGAAGAGAGCCACAATACCAAGTTTTTCTCCCAATTGTGTAGTACCAAAGTCAACCGAATTTTCGTTGGTCAACACCTCAGGGAGATAAAACAACTCCGGAACCTGTAACAAAAATTTCGGGGCAAATATGGGTACGTCTTATATTGCAGAGAAAAAGGCGAATTGAATTAACCCATTTGATCCTTCAGGAAAACTAATACGTACCAACTCTTTCACATCACTCATGTCTTCCAGAACTCCATTCCACGTGGCTGGAATGTCTGAAAACAGGCGGTCTGCATGGTCAAACTTTCCACCTTGAAGTTGAATTGACAGGGTTGTGAAAGGTTCAACCCTAGCCAGATAATACAACACCTGCACACAGATAGAAATGAAAACAATATCGAAAAGTGAACAAACTACATATAGCTGCATCAAAAATAGTTTCTGTCTTTTGTCCACGATTCAGATTTCAGAAGAGCACAAACATTAGGAATGAAAGTAATTAAGGGAGGGTAATATAGAAGAGAACTTACTGATCCAGCACTTGAGTAATGCGAGCCATAATGAAATTTGGGAATGACTGGATCTTCAAAGCTAGAATATCGCTCTTGAAATTTTTTGAGCCGCTCCGGGTTCAAGGCACCAATTGGCTGAACATAAACAGACCCACATTACAACCAGATTTTCAAACCATCATATGCAGGTTAACACAATATTGGGAAAGAAAAAAACTGCCAAGGATACCACCTTGGAAAGATCTCTGAAGGTAGATGGTTTTGAAAGGTCCAGACTTTCTGAACTGTTGTCAGAAATAATCCACGGGAAAACAGGATACTGCAACGAATAAGATATCTATTAAGGAAGAAATAGCATTTGCAAGATCGCCAGAAAAATGCTTAAGAGCACAAGATCTACCTGAGTAATGTCATTGTAACTACGGCCAGCTAATGTGTTCAGCTGCATTAAGTATTCAAAATTGCTGATCTGCAGAAAATATCCAGATGGGTAATCTTTCTGTCTCAGATGTTTTTCTTGAAAAAGGATTAAAAAAATCCATGACAAGTGTGAGTGTGCAGTTTATTGGTACCTCCCATCTAGCCCAACGCTCCATTAACTGAGTTCTTCTCAAAAGCTGTTCCGGCCTCTAAAAAGGTAACAATACATGTAAGTTTGCACAACTGAACAAAAAGTTAATCAGCCTAGTCATATGCTTTATCACCCCTTGCCCTCAATTGAAGAATAATATGGACCACAAGTAATTCAAAAGTTAAACAAAAGAAGATAGTAATGAAAAAAAACAGAAACCTGAGTTGCAAGGTAAACATTGTTTAAGTGAGGAGGCCTTGCTTGAACGATAGCTCGATAAGTGTTTCTTCTCCCCTCAGTATTCTATGGTGTTAAGCAAAAAATTGGGGAATGTGGTTACAGCATGCGGAGACCTTACAAGGTTGGAAAGATAATAAGTAGGAAGAGTTTTAGATACAAATACCCCAAAATCAAAGAAGAAGTTTGAACGGTCAACCATAAAAAGTTCCAAGGCACTCCTTCTTAGAAGATATCTGAGAAAAAAATAAAAACAGAAATAGATCATCAGTCCAATCCCTAACCGCAAGTGAATAAAATGAAACACAATTCATACAGAAAGAGAAAAACTTAACCGAAAAATGCATATTCTGCCCAAATGAGGACTAGATGGTGTTGGCTTTGGGGGCAATCAAAGTGTTTTATTTTATTTTATTTTATTTCAAGCTGCCAGGGGTGAAATAGGTATAAATGAAAATTCCATATCATGATCATGAAAACATAAATGTTCTAGCGTATACACAAACAGATCATCTGAAAGATAACAAAATGAAGTCATAAATTAATAGATAAAAGAATTCCAGATTTTTTAATTTTCATATCTAGGTTAGAAAGTTCTAATTATAAGCAAATAGAGTATCTGAAAGATAATAAAATGAATTAGTGAATATGAATCTTTACCTCCGGCTATAAATTTGATGAAGAGAAGAGATTGGCCAACTACGATCCTTTTCTTGGTCACTTGATTGGGACCCATCTGAGTGATCAGTCATATTCTGGCTTTCTCTGTTGTCAAAGATAAAATTTATTCTCCGTGTCGTAATCTGAGAAGACACAACAGTTATGATTAGCAGCCAGAAATCCATACAAGGCATATTTCAGGTTTCTATAATGTCTACATGCCACAATTCTTGACTTCACTTCATCTAGCTATCTACGTTGTTATTTTTTTCAAATCTATTCTCTCTTTTCATGTTAGCTACTTGTGAAAAATCCAAAACATTCAGGTTGGTCAAACATACTTGAAAGGTTCCTTTCACAACCCTTAGCGGCCGGACCATGGATGTGGGAATCTCAAGAAGGATCCTTTCATCTAGTTCACTGGGAAGAAAGCCAGGTGATACTACTGAAGAATCTTGGACTCCTTCAAGGTCATTTGAAGGTCGAAGATTACTAGTTCCTGCTGACATTCTGGATGCATGCTCACGTGACCCAGATACCCTCTCTTCATTTTCCATTCTATGTTCTTCACCATAGCCTTTGACATCAAGGTGATCACCCTCTCCATGCTCATCATCTTCATACGCTATTTCCATTGATATTACTTCAGCAGAAAGAACAGGAGGATTTGATGAAGAACCCTTGCTACCATTATCAGTTTTGGTGTCTGTCTGATCATCATAGTTTGCTGCTGCCCCGAGATGATCAGTCCCAGAATAATTTCTCTTTATACACTGTCTCATCCTTGAAAAGCTTTCCATAGAATCAAGTTTCCAGAAAACCTGCATGTTAAATGATATCACATTACTGAAATAATTATCAACATGATCCAAAATTGAAAAAAAAAATAATGGCTTATACTCGTTCAGGACTGCATATCCCATCTCCAAAAGGCCCAAAAAAACATCTCAGCTCTGCCAAGTAACGAATTAGTTTCCGCCAACCACGGCTTCCTGAGCATAGGCGATTTGCCGCTATGATATCATCTTGCATACGCCTATCAATCTGATGAGAAGTTGAACCAATAAGTGAGGGTCAGTACATGCATCCTTCAAACACCAATAAAGCATAACATAGGTGGAATACAAACCTCTGATCTTTGCATGTTACGTGCTAAAGCAAAACTTGCAACAAGTACAGCGATAAATTTGTAGGACATAGCATTAAAATCTTTTCCATAAACTGCTTTTGTATCCACTGGTTGGAGACATTCCATCCACGCCACTGCCATAGCTTCAGAAGTATTCCATCTCTGTAAACGCTCCATGTCACCGATATTTCTCCGCTGCGCAGATGTAGCCATTGCAACAGCACTCAGGCCTCTTCCTGAACCAATCTTTGCATTCCGTTCAAGATCCCGTGCAGCTGCCAAAGCTGCCGCTTTTGCAGCAGCTTTATCTCTTGGACGAGGTGGTGCATTGTTGTTTGGAGGCTCCAGCGGTTTCTGGAAGCTTGAAAAGGTCTGAAATTTGGCAGTCTTACGGTCAAGCATTGAAGAGTCTCTCCTAAGATGTGAAGGTGTAGGAGGTGGCGGCGCTTCCCCACCAGCTGCCCCTGCAGCTATCATCGCAAGAGCCATTGCAGCAGGCGGTGAAGCAAACGCAGCAGCCCACTCCGGAGTAATCATAGAAAGAGCACCCTAAACAGACAAAATTGAATAGCTCGATTTAATAACTCAAATAGATTACATATATATTGATCCTAATATAAACCTTAAGGTTGAAATAACCAATCTCAAGGGCTGGAATGGCATCGCAGCAACTAGAAAATGTAAACAACTGTAAGCTACCTCAATGGGGAGCGCATCAGCAGCCAAGGCACGATCATCAACGACAAGGGGATTCATACCATCAGCTGTGGCAAGTTCATGAATGCCAGCCAAAAGTGGTCGCCATCTCCGGAGAACTGCAATGAATGGTGGTAGAATAGCCTCTATATACTGCTTACGAAGTGGTCTTCTGTCTCTGCTGATAGCATGCCATACCTACACAGGAACAGAAAGTGAAGAAAGGAAACACACACGCTAAGGACAGCATAAGATTTTCAATTAAAACACTAACGACAACATTCAGAGTAATATAGCAGAAGATAACAACTTTCCAATAGCAGCATGAAGATTTGATACCAGAACATCATTAAGCATGCCAAATCTGATTTAGGGAACAACTAACCTCAGAATAGAGAACACATGCAGTAACCAGTACTCTCTGCCTCTTTGAATCCGATATTGGCATGTTTAGAATTGGAGAGAGCACACTGAGATAAGACAAAAAAAAAAAGAGAGTCGAACTTCTCCGGATAAACAGCAGAACCAGGCCAAATATCCATTGTGGAACTAAAAGATTAAGCGTTTGAAACAACGTTTATAAAGGCTGTGCACATAATCCAACAGAAAATAATACTTTATGGCATGTAGTCATCATTTGAGTGACCAACAAGCGACTTACAGACACAATTGAACTCAGAGCATCAGATTGTGTCGGCACCATATTACCAGGGTGTGAAAATGCTAACACAAAGTATCTAAGCAGATAGATATCTAATTAACCATGACGCGAGAAACAAAAGTATCTAAGCAGATAGATAGCTAATCTAAGCAGATAGATGTCATTGAGTTTACCTCCACAACAAAGCTGATCGGGATTGTCGCATAGACATCTGAGAACCACTATCTAATGTAATTGAATTCCCTGAGGAGCGTTCAGAACTTAGATTCCTCATCAACATATTATCTTCGCCATAGTCTTCTTCCCTCATAGACAGAAGTACCATTCGAAGCATACATAAGAAAGGCTGATCACTGTCCAGCAACTGGTAGAGGGCTGTCATCCCTCCCATCCCAGTACCAGATCCCCCACCTATTCCAAGGCCACCTCCGAGTCCAGACTCATCTAGCAGCAAAGCTTGAAGCATGGATACAGATTTTTTAATCAAGGGAAGTTCAATCCAGCTTCCATGAACATCTTTTTCTAAAGTAGATTTCCAAGAGTCTGAACCACTGCCGCCACCACCAAAAGAACTATTTTTAGAGGGAAAGCCAACACCATACCACAATCGACTCCTGTACTTCCAACCGTCAGCCAAATCCATCGCGCAGCTGCCATATGAAACAAAAGCAGATGAAACAGATTCATAAGGCTCAGCTGCAGCCGCAGCAGTAAGGCGTTCCATTACAACTGCAGAAATCTGTCCGCTTGAATCAGCCATTGAAGCGAGTACCTAAAAGAAAAAAATAAAAAGACAAAATGTAAAACAAATTGAGTTTAGTAGGATAAAAAAAGATGATGGTTACGAGAATCACAAATAACAAAATCAATTGATATTGCAAATGGCATGCTCGTAAAATTTACGAATAAGAGAACTGTGAACAGATCAATAATGCAAGAAAATATAATGAAATTTAGTAGTGTATTTCTTCAAAAGCACGCTAATAATTAGGCGTTTGTGATTGTTTTACACTTACATCTAAAGGAACCTTCCCAGAATCACTTGACAGTGAGGCGCAACTACTCGAAATCTCTGATGATTCTCCGATCGCTGTCAGTGTGCTTGTATGATTTGTAACTGAAGAAACAAGAGAAAGAGGAGATGGGGAAGCATCAACTGGATTTATAGCATGGGTTTGTTTGCTTTGTAACCGCAAATGATCTTCGACAAGCATCAAAATCACGATTGCATTTTCCACCAGAAATACAGAAAGCTGAGCAGCATTTTCTGCACCTGCCTTTGCATCTTTTGGTGCTAGACCCTCTGCAGCAACACCAGCAGCTGCTGCAGCAATAACTTGAGTCTGTTGGGGGAAAAAAAATTGTTCTATATTAGTAAAACAAGACATGTGAACACATACATGGTGGAAAGAATAATATGTGACTGCCAACAAAGCTTTACACAATTCTTTTCTTGCAAGAAAACCCCCTTGGAAAGAAGTAGTTTGCTATCTATGGAACTATGGAAGGAATAACAGTATCATAATTTCATTTCCATCGATATATTATAAGACTAGGAAAAAGAATGCAATGAATACGGAGTTACCTGAGCCTGCAGTTCCCTGGCAGCAAAGTCTAGCAATCCACCAAAAAGTCTTCTTTTGAAAATTGGTAATGACTGCTCACGCCTTCAAGGAGTAGAAGATAAAAAGTAATTCACAAGATTCTGGCATACTTCTCAAAGCATATACGATAAGCTAGTAAAATGACTCAAAACTAGCATACTTCAGGAAACTAAAATAGATGACAGTTCAAAAGGCTGGAAAGAAAGAAAACTCACATGTGGCTCAGGAAATATAAAATCATCCAGAAATGAGAAAACGTGATGAAGAGGTACATGGAAATACCTAATTCTTTGCTCCCCAGTGCTAGAACCACCAACAATAGAAAGCCACTCTGCACAATGAATTGTAGCCTCGATGTCCTATGAGAAGAAAATAGATGACGCTAGTAATAATTAGTAAGGGAAAAACATTGTAGCTCGAAGTTAACAAAGGTGTAAGCCAATAGCCAGTTAGACAAAGATTTACCTTCCAACCATCCTTCTGCCGCATTGAATGTTCCAACATTATGATTAAGAAGTTGTGAATAAGATCTTCTACCTCAGAAAAATCTGCTGAAGCAGCCTGCTTCCCTGCATCCTTCTGTGAACACACAAAAGTCAGTACAATTAGCAGGACTATTGGCACTTCTACATATTACTAGCTACAATAATTGATTATACACTCTTAAGAATAATTGATTATATACTCTCAAGAGTTGCACGCGTGACTCAGTTCAGTTACAGTAAAACAATCACAAAGGAAAAGGTTAAAGTTTTCAGGTTGGATGATTACCTCGTAGTTAGAGATCAGTATCTCCAAGATCCACTCAGGCCACTCTTCCATTGCTGTCAGACTGCTTCTATTTTCTGGATGACTGCAAGCCAAAAAAAGAAGATCCTGACAAAAGAAAGAGCTCGTTCAGAAAGTACATAGAAAATAAAGGACAGTGGACAAGTGAATACTTTTTAAAAAAAATCATAAAATAAAGTTCCAGACAACTAAATGACTAATCGGAGTTTTATTAGATTTCATGACAGTTGTTTGGCAACATCAATGCTCATAATGCTTACTAGTAGTACATTTATACTAATAGAGTTCAAAATATTTCAAGCACCATTACAAGGACATTTGTTCATTGACAATCGGGAATCATTTCAACTATGACACCTACCTGAAGTGCTTGGCTTTGTAGAGCCTTAGACGCATATGGTAGAGACCGCAGGAGGACTAACAGAAGTTGGGAATGTTCAAAGCGATGACCTGAGTCATAAAAGTTAAGGCCATCTTCTGTTGAGGAAGCATTGATCTGCAAGAAAGCAAAATTTTAACCTCACACCAAATCTTAAAGAGCGAGTGATTCAGACAAAATATAATGGTGACATATGATTGTGGACCGCACATAAGAATACCCGCAGAAAATCATGATGGTCAATATATGGTATGATAGAGCATTTCAGAGAGTTGGATTTGAAACCAACTTTCATCAAATTTCAGACCTTTGCAAATATTCAAGAAAAAACAAAATACAAGGTTTGAAAGGAAAGAACCATGCAGAAGCAACCCAACTCCTTTTATCTATAGGTAATGCTATAGAATTCCTCTCCTTTTCACCAAAATCATAGAAAGTAGTACCATGGCAATCAGATAAAAAACCATTCATACTTTTCAATCGCTTTGTTCAAGAAATAATTATACAAAATGGAATTAAAAGAACATATCATACCGAGGCCCCAAGCAAAGTTGAATAGACGTTGTTAGTCATCAGCCTTTTTGGAGCAGCTTGAAATGCTTTCAGCAAAGCAAACAAAAGCAATGCGACTTTATCATCAAACATTGTTCCACCATTTTCATGTAGCCCACTAACCAGGATGTTACTTGTCACATCAGAACGGGCACCCAAATCAAATGTTAGGTGCCCGCTAGAAACTAAAGCACCAATCAATCTGATGATCCCAACCATAACAGCATCACTATTGTCAACATTGTAAACGTTATTTCTTGCACTATCAGCACTTATCGAAAGACTTATACCACCAATTTCCGATACAGATGATATTCTGTCATCATTGACGGAATTGGAGATGGAAACTGAGTCATTATCACAAACAATAGGTGAAAATCCATGCTCCTTTTCTTGTTGAGCTGACTCTGGTTCATCTAGAGACCCTACATTATCAACCTCGGGATTTCCATCAAGATTGGCATCCAACTGTTTAACTAAATCGGACCCATCATTCTGACTCTTTTCACTTTGACTAGTCGATGACCTTGTTCCACTCTTACCCATAGCTAAAACATCATCCTCACCAATTTTAGCTTCTCTTTGCAGCAGAACAAGAAGTGTTTCTATACCACCGGATGTGATAAATACTTCTGCAAACATCTGAGCTCTTGCAGCATTTGGCTGTACAAGCAACCTATAGATAAGGTGTAATACCCTGGCAACCTAAAAATAGGAAAAAGGTTGAGCAGTGTCACATTTGTCAATTTATTTGGTCATCACCTTTTCTAACTACCAATATAAACAAATGTAATCTCAAATCTCTTAGATAATTCTGTATTGACATGCCCCACATTTCACTATGCAACTATTATAAGATGGTTTTCCATATTCATGTATACATGTTCTGACTCTAAAACTATTTTATTAGATATAGTACAAACAAACTGCAAAAGGCAGTAAAATGCAAGGAATGGACTGCACAACTAAATTAGTGAAGTGTTAGTTGGCATTGAATATGAAACTACCCTGAAGCCTGAAATATTAGAAGTGAAACGCTCATAATAATTTAAAAAAGAAAAGTTCTCCATCCAAGATAAACAAATTTGGAATACGGAGTATACAAAAGCTTTAAAAAAAACTTACGGTAGGCCACTAATTATTTTACCCAAGGCCCTAAGTTTTTACTTCCTATTTTGATTGTTGAATGAAAAAATTGAAGGGGGAAAATTCTAAGAAACGTTTTACCTGATTTGGCTGTGGACTGTCAATTATGAAACCAAGTAACCGACGGAGGTCATCAGCAGCTATAGAAGAAGATGCAGCTCCCATAAGAAGTTCAATAATTACCAGAAGTTCATCAATTAGAGCATTGATTTCCCCCATTTGACGTGTATTCCCATCAAGAGGAAAAGTGGTCTCAGAATCCTTCTCAGAAATCATCCAATAGCATCTTCGACAACCATCCAAAAGAAGCTGAATAGCTTCGGCATTCCTCATAGCTGTTGCTTCCGTGAAAACCATATCTTGAAGGGACGACAGTAGCTTCTTCTGGAGTCCATAGTTGCACAGGCCCCATATTTTCAAATCTAATAGAAGTGTACGAAAGAGCTGCACTTTAAGAACATGATTGATCTTCTGAGATTGGCAAAGCGAAACAATGGCAGCAACTAGTTCCTCTTCTCCTAATCCGTCATGCCTCCTATCAATGGATGCAAGTGAGTGTAGAAGATAGCTAAGAATTCTAGCAAGAATCTCAGGTCCTTGAGTACGACACAACTCTTCATTATTCCCAGGATGTTGTATAGCAACTGACATAATTCTAAACACAGGTGCAGCAAGAGTAACTGTGGACCAAGACAACGGAAAATTTCCAGGACATGGTTCCAAGCTATCTTTATGCACATTGCTTACAGTCAAGGGAAGCAGGGACATGGGACCTCCATAAGCTAGGGCCCAGATGGACTCCACTGGCTTTGTTCTAGTTGCAACATGGACTTGTCCAAGGACCTCAGCTGGTCGCCTAAGAGTGCCTTAACCAAGAAAAGAAAACATACAATTAAAGCAAAAAGATTTATTCAAATACAGCAAAACATTGGAAATGATTGATTCCCGTCTAGGAGAAATAAAGAAGAATAAAGATTGTACGGTCATGGAGAAGAAACAAAATGAAAGAAGAAATTCAGAAGGAAAAAGAAAATCATTGACAGGGAGAAAGAGCAAAATCAAAGTAAATGACAAATAAACTATGAGAATCTAATAAAATATAAAACATATTTAATCATACGAAAACCGTTCTTGCAATTTGAAGTTTTTAATTTCAAATATAATTTGATCATACAGTGTAAGAAAGACGGAGTATATATATAGGCACCTGCTGCTCCAGAAAGTGAAGCATCTGGGCAAAACCGCCCACTTAGCAGACAAGGGTGGTAAAGCAGGTGGATATATCCTCCAATATCTGCATCCAACATACTACTTTCTTCTGCCCTATTACGTATGTAGTCATTCGTAGCTAACCAAGGAAGGCCTGCCCCATTGCCAAAACAAGGCAGAACATCCCCACCTCTAAAAGCCAAGCGCGCCATTCTTTCCGGACCAATCGGTTCCTTAAATATGTAAACTGGTCCCATCTCTGCAAACAAAGGACATTGACGACGGCGACGTTGTAAACCTGCCATAGTTGGGGGAGGGTTTGTACCAATGCAACAGAAAGAAAGGGGCTTGGATATGCGAGGAAAATCAAAAGGACGACTTTCGTACAAGGAACCATCAATATAGAGCCGTAATTCACTTTCTGCTTTCCCCATAAGTCCCTGCTTACAGCTATGCTCGAGGCCAATAAAATACCAACACTGGGGCTTAAAAGCATGAGTAAAATGCAGCGAAGACTTTCTTCCTTTCCCACCACAACTCTCAACCACAAGAAATTGAGCATGGAAGTATGCTTCTATTCCCTGATTATCAGCAGACAAAAAGCTAAACAAACGTGGCATGTGAGCAGTACCCTCACCAGCAAGCGCACTTGCAGCTGCTGCAGCTGACATTGCGGATGTTTTCCCTGACTTTGCTGCAGCAGCAGCAGCAATTGCGGCTGCCGCAGTCGCTGCATTTAACGTGTCAGCAAATGATTCAATATAGATCCACGTTGCAAATGCGTAGCCATTGGTAAAGGGCCAACGACTTTCTCCAGGACCAAGTAAGCCAGAGCTTTCACCATCAAATTCAAAAGTGCAAGCAGGTCCCCTTGACTCCTTTCCACTCATTGCCTTCTCCAAAGCAAGCATCAAAGGACTTGACCATGCTGTTGTAAGCGCTGCTTTTATAACCTGAAGCCACCTGTGTAAATCATCAACACTAAGGGAGTGTCCAGCTAAATGTTGAATGCAAAGTAGCAAAATAGTAGCAGCGCTCCATTTCATATCAACGTCCTTGGAAATTATCTCTTCCACTGATCGCAACAAAACCCCTAATAGCCCTGCCGTCGAACACATAGCTCTGTTTCTCGTGCATGAACGTAGAATAACAAGCAAACCCCGAGCCATGCGAGTCCTAGGAGACATGAAATCAACGCTATCACCTAAACCAGGAAGCCAAGGAATGAGCTCACCAGAAACAATTGCAGCGCGAGAATTCAGCATGACACTAGGAGGGTTGCTATCTTCATCCTCTTCGTAACTCTCAACTCCACCCATGGTGGCAATAAGTGAATCGATAACAAGGAAAGCAGTGGCCTCCGACTCCTCTCCAGATCCAAAACTCTCAATACCGCTTACAACATTCTTTAGTTTGTCTAAGCTTTCCGGCTTCCCCATGATAGCTGAATCCACTAGGTGCAATAGCTCTGGAGAAACATTTGGAACTGTAGCCTTTGGTTTCGACTTCTGCGGGGAATGAACTGGGGAATATTCAGATTCTGGACGGTGAAAAGAATCCAGGCCAGTTTCGGACAGGGACTGCTGCATGGAATAAGCTGCCTCTCTCTCTGGTCCAGGGCTAGAAACTGGGTCAGTTTGCACATCATCCATGGGCATCAAATCATACATCTCCTGAGTCCCGGATAAGTGATAATTAACTCCTTCGGTGCCACCAAATGAGGAGCTCCCATGATCAGAATTTGAAGTACTTCCGGGTTCCCTAAGCTCACCCTGTGATTCATGCGCAGTCTTTTCCTGATCTCCTAGAGACACTTGTTCAAAATCATCATCCTTGAAAACTTTATCAGCTGAACTCATCCCTTGCAAAACTGTATCATCCTTAGTAATAAAACCAGAATCCCCCCTATCAAATGCCTCTATCTTATTCTGCACAGGATTTGTTATATCAGGCTGATCAGTAACATCCGGATGATGAATAGAAGCTTCTGCAAGCTTTCTTTCATCATCTTCTTCCATTTTATCAACTGATGAAGAAAGTCATTCACAGCGTTTTCTCACTCTCCACCTGTTAAACATTTAATTAAGTATTAGTTTAGCTTGTGATACAAATGTATTACACTAATGGAGATGAGAACTAAAGTTGAGAACAAAGCACTACAATTGAGCCCAAGGAAACCATAAATTCATATACTCACTCACATCTACTGAAGTAACCTATGCATCATGAAACAAAGCAAAAAAAAAAAACGTGCAAACAACTATATGCTCAGGTACAGAAAAAGCTTCAGACAATAACTTAATTAGAAGATCAGATCTTAGAGAGGATCCATTAAGAAGATTTTCCAAATTGGTATTGAAAAAATACATTCTGCGTTTATCAACAGGAACATGAACCCATTTGAGAACTGTGAAAGGAAAACAAAATGCTCATATAAATCAATGCCAAAAGAGCACGGATCGAACCAGAGAGATTTTCAGATATGAACCAATGAAAGCGAATAAGAAAAAGTCCAACAAATCTCGACGGATTATCTGTCCTCCGGCGGACCTAGTAGACGGAGAATGCGAAAGATTCAGATGACGACGAAAGTGAAGAGAAGTGAGACGATCGGAGAAAGAGTAGCGAAAAGAGGCGACTTGAGCGCGCGGGAGAGAGAAAGGAAGAGGAAGAGAGACAGATTGTGGTTTTTTACTAAATTGATTTAGGATTTAGCAACTTCGCTGATAAAAAGTCAATTAACACTAAACGAAATTACAGAATTTAAAGTATTTTGCAATTCAACTAACACAAATTTATGTCACTTTTTTTTATTTGGATCAAAGTGATTTATTTCTAAATCTACCTGTTACGTCTCGTAATCGCTTTTTACATAAAAGAAGTAGAAAATAAATCTTGGGCTTTATGATAAGCTAAAGATATAACTGAGGCCCAATATCAATATGGATTAACAGAGGCCCAATATCTATATGGATATAACTGAGACCCAATATTGATGATTTTCTTATATTTAGAATAACAAACAGAAGCAAGTATAACAATGGCGTTTCAAAGTCATTATTCAGCCATTTAGAAAAAAAATTAATACAAACTTTTGGACTTCGAAATTGATGTTTATCAAAAAATTTGGATTGTTGTCTTCACCAAAAAAAAAAAAATTATGACTTTTTGTAATTTATATATTTTATATTTTGGATTAAGAAATTTATTTTTGATCAAAATCAATGGATTATACATTCTTAAAATTGCTTTCCACTCATTTCGTGATTCTTTTATAGATTTTAATTTTTTGAGCTTAGAAATTGATTTTTGATTAAAATCGGTGGACTACAGCCTTTTCAAAATCATTATTTTATTTGTTTGAACTTTTGTAATTAAGTGGTTTAAAATAGGTTTAAAATGTATTTTTGTTCAAAATTTGTAGATTATAATCTTCTCAAATAATTTTTACTCATATTTCTGATTTTTTGGTGTTTTATAAAATTTATTAATTAGTTGAGGTTTTTTCAGTTTAGTGGTTAAATGCTTCAATTAATAGTTTAAGTATTTGAAATTCGATTCCACTTTAGTACATGAAATATTTAGTAAGGAATTTTATAGATAAATTTGGGTTATGAAGAGATCTTGTTCATACGCATAAATTATTGGCTTATAAATTGTTTTGTCTTCTCAGTTAACACAGGTCTTCTTGCTCTTGGTGTTCTTCTCTTCTCCACATATTAACACTTATGATTTGATGTTTTCAATATTTTATATGAAAATAAATGATGGCTCAATTATTTCTCCATCTTGGAAAAATCTGATCTCTAAGACAGATACAATACTTATCTTCCATGTTCTTGGTTTTATTCAGTCCCATGCTGTATTAGCTTTGATATCCAATATCCATCATCTTTGGTGAAATCTAATTTAGAACAAACTTATGCAGAAGTTTCAATGGAATCGATAAGATCATTTGGGTAATTAAAGTTCAATATATCTTTCCCTCATGAGTAGGCTACAAAGACATATATCTTCATTGCATTTATTGTCTTAGTAAGTTGTTTGGCTCTATTATCTCTCACAATCTCACATCATTACAACTTTTCGACGAAACAATTAAGGTTTTTGTCTACATTACTTTTCATCTCAGACACACATGGCCTTTGAAAATGAGAGAATCAGGACCAAGATCTTAGATATGTTAGGTAATATGACATTTTCATTGATTTAAGTTTCCTCATTAATAGCTCTTTCTGTCAAACTCTAGCACCTTTGATCTAATCAAGACGAAACTCGTTTCTCCCTCTTGAGGCTACATCCAAAAAAACAAAACTTTGTAGGGCCAATATGTGAAATTTGTCTACTCATTTGCTGAATTTCAGATCTGTGTTTTTAACAGAACAAATCTGATAAACACTCTCTAATCATATGTGTGGAGAACTAACAAGACATTAGATAATTTTACAAATCTTAATCACTCAGTAGGCCTTACAGAGATAAGAAACAGAAATAGTCTTCTTTTACTTTTGTGCAATCATTGACTATACAGAAGAGAAGATTGTGTGTGAGAAATCGAGTTGTTACTGATCCTTCTTCGTGCTTCATAACTCTTAGGTTTAGTAGTCTCCATTGGGAATCTGGGAACATAACTCGGTTGTGTCTTGTTTCTTTTGTCTGAATCACCAGAAACTCTAACAGATTTATAACTTTTGCAGCTCAACAAGAGACCACTTCCTCCACTGCTACTTGATTTTCGTCTCTGTGGTGCTGAATTAGTTGTATTAGGGATTCTAGGAATCTGAGAAGATCGGTTTCTTCTTACAGGACTTGTTGCACATTCTGACATAACAGAGAAATCTGCTGCACTTGCTGTAACTACACTCCACTCTACACTTACTTCACTTGGAGCATAACATGTAGGTGAAGCTGGATCACTTCCTTGCCTTGTAAGAAAAGGTTTTGGTTTCCCTGTAAGACTCTCGATCTCGAAAAGATCTGAACTTGTATCACTCCCTCCACTACTCTTTGTATCTTCTTCTTCTGTTTTTGATTCCCATGGAGGCAATGTGAGTTTCTTCTGAACAACAATCTTCTTCTTCTCAATATTGACAGGAGATCCAAACACTTCAAGAGACTTCCTCTGAGCTAATTCTTCTTTCTTCTGAATTTTGATAAGCTCTGTGTTCATATTTGCAGAAGGACTCATCTGATTTTTGATCTTCGTCACTGTGAAAACAGAAATATTCGGATCTGAGCTTCTCTTAACTGAGATCTTCTCGTCTACATCTACTGAATTCCCATCAGAACATGCGCATTTACACCTCAAATTGGCGAGGAAACTCTTCTTTTCATTGCTCACCTTATGAATCTGACCACTATTGTTCTTCTTCTCTTGCAAGGAACTGTTGCAGCTATTCACAAATTTGTTCTGAAGCAACACACTCTGACTATTCCAGCTTGATTCAGACCGAACACTTGGAGTTCCAGTAGATGTCTTCACACTTTGCTTCGACTCAACGACTCTCTCAACTTCTGGATTTGTCAAAGACAGAGACAGAACACTAGAACTTTGGTCTGAATCCATGTCTCCATTAAAGTACTTCTCAGCTCCAAACACACCAATCTCTGGATCTTCAGAAACTTTCTTCTCATCGCCAAGCTTCTCTTCTTTTGGATTGATGCTAATGCTTAGGGTTTTGCTAGGTTCCATTAGCTTCTTGGTTTTTATAACAGCTTCTTCCTTGCTGGTCAAGTAAGAAGAAGATGCAGAAGGAGAAGAAGAGAAAGGAACAAAATAGAGACTGTGATTGTTGTTATTCTTCATGAAATCAAAAGATGTCTTGGGGGTTGAAGAAGATGATGTTATAGTCACCATTTTTATTTTTTTTCTTGCTTGTGATGATTGGAATTTGAGGGTATAAATAGAGAAATTGAAGATTAAATGTTTGATACCTATTTTCCTTTTTTTGTAGCTAAAGTGTTCTAATCTGATCAATGTGAGTAGGTTCCACTTTTACTCATTCGCCAGTTGTTATGTGTGTGGATTGATTTTTTTTTGTTTTTTGTTTTGGATAAATATATTAAATGATGAATGTTTCTCAATTAGTTGAGAGAATAATAGAACCCGTGACCGCAAAATAAAAACAAAAAAATGGAATTAGACATGTTATTAATTCGATTAGGACTTCAATATAGCGAGTGCTACTTACATTGGGTATTCAAATAGTGTACTATTAAATGTTTTCTGGTTCAACGGAAACACTAAGAACATGAGTTTCGGACTAATCTAAATCTTTTTTTTATATCAGTTCAATGGATCTACTGGTTAATAGATCAAGAAACCATGTGAATACATTTGACATACACAAATATGATATCTTCCATTCAAGATTATCTAGTATTCTCTCCTTATTTGGAGGAATTCTAAAAATTCTAAAAACCTTTTCGTGTTTTCTCTTTCCGATTTCTTGTAATTTAAACTACAAAATTAATCTATTCAATTCATCTGTAACTCTAGAAGGTTTGCTCGTAATATTTTCATATGAAAACTTCTCATCTCTTGATTGGCTTTGACCTATAAAATAATGAGGCATTGTTAGAAAAAAAGAAAAAAAGATCTTAAAACTATCTATCCTCATTATACAAACTTACAAAGCAAAACGTATTTCATTGTCTTAAATACTTCGAACAAAAGTAGTTTTCATGTAATAGTATGTTGGTAAATTGTCGGTTAAAGACATGTTAGAATTGAGTCGACAGTGGAATGTAGATTTACTTGGATTTTAATTTCTATTATTTTTCGTTAGTTACTAGTTTTCATATTGTTTTATTTGTTGAAATAGATGTATCATTCACCTAAGGAACAAAAAGACAAAAAAGAAGCACGAGGGATGTACGTATTTTGTTGCATGGGGAGATATTGACAAAGACAGTCGAGTTGTGTTTTCATATATATTATAAATTCATGTAATAATTCGACATACGATCCATAATTTATATGTATACTTTTATATTTTAAAACGTATGGAAATATGGAATCGTATCTTTCGATATAATACATGTCAAATAATTTGTAAAGTGGTGTCTATTATTATGGTTGAACATAACGAAATTTAATAAATACAAACATAAATTCCATACATCTATCAATCAATAAGTTTGGTAATAAAGTTTATAAAATATGTTTATTAGTTGTTGCAGTCGACATATGAATGGTAGTATTTTAAGCTTGACCCTACTGTTTACGTGTTTGGTTCTCATCCTCAACACAACCTTACTCTTACTAGTCCAATACAAAAAAATACACTCAATTTTTTTATAAAGAATTTCAAAAAAGAAAAAAAAGGAAAAAGCATAAACAAAAACTCTTTTTTTATAGTTCTGGTCATTTAAATTTTTACCGTCCGACTAATTTAAAGTCCATATTCTGTGGGGAGATGATAGATATATAAATCACTGGGCGGAAATCTAATGTTTACTTTGACGAGGATATGATACTTAAAGTTCTTGGAAGATGTCAGACCTGAAAGCTCTAAGAATTATTGAAATCACAAATATATAATAAAAACAAAATATGATAGTTTAAAATATTAAAATTCACAGATTTTAACTCAAAACTAAATTGGCCAAATAAGTGAAATGATCCATAAATTATATATATCCCTTAATAAGTAAATCAATTTGGGATGTAAAACATTAGAATACAAAACATTTTTGTTATTAAAGCATAAATGAACGATCCATTTTAAGCAACATTATTAACCTAGAATGTATACTCTAATTAGCATTGGTACTTCACTAATTACTACTCTTTCTTATAATTTTCTCTAATTTTCTCATACTGTTTATTTCCCGACCGGCCACTTAATTAGGAGGTCGTCATCAACTCTTTACAATGAGAGGCTTTAAACCTAGTTGAACAGATTTGATCGATCACTAGGAGACTAGCCACTAGGCATAGTGGCCTCTTTATTGCATATAGTGTGCTCTGAGATCCATAATGCATCTACATAACATAATGCATCTATATATAGCTTCATAAAAAGTTCGAGTAGAGGTACTCTGAGTGTGTGAAGAAATGTTAATGATTCATGCCACATGCCTCTTGAAGGTGAAAAATGTTGATTTTAGTTAGTGTTGATGATATAATGATGATGATTGAGGCTTAAACTCTTATGATATCATGCTTCCAACTCCGATTACTCTCATTATACAAATGCATTGTGATAAATTATGAGTTTAACTTAGAACTAATTGACAATGAATGAGTGAATTAACCATATATATTATATCGGATATCAATCACATTTGCAATGACCATTTTTCTCAAACACCAAGACAAACACAAGAGATATAACATGAGGAAAGCTAGCTTGATCAAAGAAAGCATTATGATCGATCTCTCCGCTTTTATTTGGCTAATACTATCATTCATCATCCTTATTTATGGCCAATTCGACATGTGATAGATAAAATATCAAAGAGAATTTTGCCATAGTATGAATCTGATATCATCAAACGAAGCACAAATGGAGCTCTAAGATAAAGTTAGAATTTGACGGTAAATTTGTTAAAAAATAGAAACATTTGAGGGGCTCTTTTGCAAACTTTCCCCATATGAAAATCCCTACCTACTCTTCCGCCTAAAACCCTGAACGCTAGAAGCCAAAGTTTTCGCCGCAAAAATTTGAGCGCGATTCTTCACCCTCATCGTCTATTACTTCTTCTTCATCAAATGATTTAGGGTTTTCTATTTTGCTCACAAGTTTCTTCCTTTCTCTTTCTAATTCCTGTAATTACGATGATCTGCATTGAGTGCGATAACGAGACCTTTGAAGAAGGAGATGACGGTTTTTTCTACTGCCTACAATGCGGCGTTCAAGCTGAAAATATAATCCAAACCGGCGTCGATGCTGACGATTTGATGGGGGACGGTGGAGATACTCGTAACGCAACGTATAACCATAAGAATCGCCGTCGAGTACCGCAACAAGTCACTCCTTCGCAGACTCGTTACACCGAGGATACAATGCGTTACTCTCAATTTCGATCTCAGTTAGAGTCAGCGAGTCAGATTCAAAAATCTGGAATTGGGAATAGGGACCGCGAAGTTAAGAGAGAGCCTGAGAATTTCGAGAAAGAGCCAATTGAACCGGAGGATTTTGGACTTGGGGGTTTGAGATATGAGGATTATTACGAGGAAGCAAGAGATAGATATGTTAAATCTTTTTTGTTGATGATAACTTATCAATGCGATGCATTGGTTGAGAAGTTCCATGTAACGCCTTTGATTATAGGTTTAGTTGCTCCGCTCTGCTTACGCTACGTGGCTCTTTCAGGCGTCTACGATGAAAATTGGGCTGATAACGCGATTCAGGATTCCGAGCTTCATTCAGAAGATGGTATAAGAGCTCTATTTGCTTCTTCATAGATATGGTTTTTGCAATTCTATATTTGTTTGTAACTCTCACTCTTTTTGGTGCCTGGCAGGAGAAGTAAAAGAAGCTAAGAGGCCTAGAACACACAAAGCTGAACCTCGTAACTTAGATGGTAAAAGGGCAGTGACAATATGGATTAATTTGCTAAAAAAGTATCTGCCATTATCGAGCACTTTGGCTTTATCTTACCTTGCTTGTCACAAAGCTGGAGCACCTATTCTACCAACGGATATTGTAAGATGGGCACGCGAAGGAAAGCTTCCGTATTTATCTTGTTTTCTCAAAATTCGAGAGCAAATGGGAGAGCTCTCAGCTGCGTGTCCAGTGAAAACTAGCACAATAGCTAGGCCTATTCAGGTTATCTCTGCTCAAATGTTAGAAACACGAGCCGCAGTGGTTGCTGATATTATTGGTTTGCCTTTGCCTCCTGTGAATTTCTATGGCATTGCTTCAAACTATCTAAAGAGATTATCTATTTCCGAGGATAAGGTCCTCGATCTGGTGCGTCTCATACAAACCTGGTCAATGCCTCCTGAGTTATATCTATCGAAGAACGAGTTGAGGCTTCCTACTCGTGTTTGTGTTATGTCTATTATAATTGTAGCTATACGGATGCTTTATAATCTTAATGGTTTTGGTGTGTGGGAACGGAGCTTGGGGTTTGTTAATGTTGGTGAGGAGGATGTTCTTTCTGAGGATGAGGATGTTGATTCTCCAGTTCATGATGAGGAGGTTTCAGAGACAAAATCGGCTGCTGCAGAGTCATCAGATGCCGGGAAAGCAACCGAGCTTGATGCTGAGGAGCTTTTGAAGAAACTTGAAGCTAGATATCATGAGCTCGCTGCAGAAACGCTTGAATTTGAGAAGGATCTGTTGTCATATTTATCTCTCGGAAAAAATGAGATCTTTGCTGGTTTAGAAGAAGAAACACCTGATGACACATACAGAACTGTTGATAAACTGTGGGATGGTTATCCAAAAGATGAGGTAAAAACTTGCTTGTTCTATGATTCTGTTTCTTTTTATGATTAATAATCTGAGGATCTTAGTCTCTTTCACATGCATTTTGGTAGGAATTGGACCAGTTTATGACTCCATCCAAAAGGGAAAGAGACTGTGAAGATGATATATCACTTCACGAACTTTCATTGGAAAATAGAAACTTCAGCGATGGAAACAATCCATGTAGTAGTGGTCCATCAAGGAGAAACAAAATCGTATCAATGGATATTGGTTCATCCTCTTCGGAACCCCAAGTTTCATCATCACCAGAGAATCATCAACAAGAAGAGAAATCAATAGAGAGCAAGATTAAAACACTAATTGCAGACATGGGAGAGAACTTGTTCTCTTACATACCACCACGTGTGAAGGTAAAGAGATTAGACTATCTGCAATATGTGAGGAAGAAAGAAGATGGAGCATACGTATATGCAGCTCATGCGGATTACTACATTCTTTTGCGGGTTTGTGCTAAGGTCGCAGAGATTGATGTGAGGAATATGCATAGAGGTGTGTTGAGTTTTGAGAGGAGATTGGCTTGGATTGAGAAAAGGATTGATCAGGTTTTGCATATAACTCCACCTGTTATGACATGTAAACACTGTTCTGATGGTGGGAATGTTGGACAAGATCAAGATGATTCACAAGCTAAGTAGGGTTTATTGGAGCTTGATTTTGATGAATTTAGAAAGATTTTGGTCTTTGGATTTTAAAAGGAAATTTACTTCCGAGTTTATGAAAAATCCATTTTAAAAACAAATTCATACTCTTAACAGCACATATTGTTCATAAATCTTTTGTATTCTTATATATCCAATAGTCAAATTGTTTACAAGATACGTTCAAAATTTAAGACAATTATTTGAAAAGTAGTAAAACAGAATTTACAAATTTGAGCAAAAACCTATTGACATTTTTGGCTACATATAAAAATGAAGGAACTCATTTTGGAAGAGGATCGAACTTTCCAAGAACTCAAATGATTTCAATCCTTATACAACATTCTAAATTTACAAATGTCAAATTCTTCATTTGCTTCACATTGTACCTTGTTATGTCCCCATGCTGATGCTAGAACAGAATTTATTAGACAGGATCGTCATGTTCTTGTGTATATGTAGCTGCATGAGTGGAGGATGATGATGGTCCTGGTGCTACTGTAAAGTGAACTGTTCGGGGTTGTCCTGACTGAAGCACCAAGGCAAACTGTGTAGCCAAAGCTGCAGCTTCCTGTTCAATACAATCGTGTTCCATTAAGTCAATATTTATGTTTCATTTTGATTCTCACGACAGAGAAAAGAAGAGAGTTTGTAAGGGCACATCCTTGTACGAGTTCTTATACTAACCTGTCTTTGTCTACGGCGCTGTAGAATACTTATGGCCCAAGCCATGATATAGCATGGAAGAAGAAACCCAGCAGCTCGGAGCAAGACAAGCTATGATAAGAATCAGATGATTTCGCGGTTTTAGTGTTAACTTGCAACACTTTTATGCATGAATTGCTCTGAGTTCAAAAAACAGAAAAGAAGAAGCTTCAATCAGCTTACAGATAGTATCGAAGATGGATCATCATCTTCTCCATCAGCAGCATCGTCTGTTATGGTCAGAACGTGACGTAAGAGAAAAAGAGCCATTAACTGTGACAAAACAAACGTGTTTATTCACAAGCGAGGGGTTGTTGACACTTCATAGAAATTTTCCTAAAAGCTTTAAGGCTTACAATTAAAGCAGCTGACCGACAAAAGGCAGCCCCGCTGGCATTTGAAGCTGTATATTCCACATAGTCAGACTCTAAATAGCGACGTTCGGCTTCTGCAATGGCAAGGAGGCGAGGATCATCCAAATCCAAACCTGAGATTGCCCATCCTCCACTGCAACGATCATGCATATGTCAGAAACAAATATAACCAACCTCAAATAAATTCTGAGGAGATGGAAGCAGAAATGGCCCTACCCAATGTCAATCATGGTTTCTTCAGGTTGAATGGGAGGTGGTGGAGCGGTATATCCAGGTTGGTAAGGCTAGCAATAGAAATTAAAGACCATCAAATATTTAAAAAACCCTTATCAGGTTATATTTGAATATCTACATAGAGAATTTTTCGAACTTGGTGATATATATGATATGAACGTTGTTCAACTTTCAGATACACCTAATGCATTTGTTGTAAAACTGAAGTGAGCATTATTTTATCCATATCCAAACCAGTTAATGCCTATAAAGCGACAATTCGCCTACTAAAGTGCAATGCATGATCTTATATCATTCATTCATTCATCAACAGCCATAACCTTATGTGCACTCCATTTGTACTGAAATACATTCAACTATCAAAAATATATGCATAGATAGCTTGCATTCCTACTAACATTTTGGTTTTCTATCAACATATACACTATACGGAAATCATTCAAGAACATAATCCTAAACACTAAAGCAAAATGTAACATACCTGATGACAAATCTCGCATATAATGTTTCCCTTTTCATTGCACCAACGCTGAACACATTTTCTATGAGCATACTGGTGAAACATGAAAACAAATTCGTTAACAATCAATTATTCTGAAACAAAGCTATTGCTCAATTTAACATATGTATCAGAACTTGATTAGAATGTATCAGAGACCAAATGTTTCAGAATCAATAGTTTTTCCCTAAACTAGACGAGGAAAGCTACCTTTAGGCTGCCACTACAAGCACAAGGGCTCTCAAGATTCTCGATAGGACAATCATCCGAACAAATACGACATTCCGCGGAAGCAATGAGCGGTTCATTCTCATCATCAGAAATATCAATCCCCTTATCATTGACCACCGGCGACTCTGATTTCATCTCGTCAACCTCCGCATTAACCGGCGTCAACGGCACCGGACGCATCAATCCATCTACATTAACAACCATGTGACTGCTGCTCTCAGTTGATAAACCTGTCATTTCCTCCAAACTATTCCACGAAAATCGAACAAAATCCAAATGAAAACCCCAACGAAATCAGAATCATACGGAATCTAATTGAATAGATTGAGCGTACTCGTAACCACATATCCAAACAGGGATCAGAATCGAAGACAAGAGTCAGAAAACAACGATTCAAAACTCATATTAAGATACAGAATCGAAGAAAAACTCACCTATAGAAATGGTAAAGAGATGATTATAGCGATCTCGTCTCTGAATTAGGAGCAAAAAACCTGGAGAAACATTAAACAGAGAGACGAGAGGAACTTCGACTGCTCCCCAGAAAATTTCTGAGGCAGATCGAAAAATCTTCACAAGAATTTCCCGCAAATCGAGCAAATAGAGAATCGCTTTTTATAGCCGAAGAAAAACCAAAATACTTACAACGACGTGTAAGAAAAAGTTAATGGCCGTTGACTAAAGTAATCTAGTAATTACGTAAATTTCATAAGGGTATTTACGGTATTTCTTACACTTTTGCCGCGCTGTAACAACGACGTGTTCCTGTCGGATAACATTTTAGTTGTTAACAATAATTGGTCTAGTTTTATTTTTATTTTCCTAATGAATAATTTATTAATAAATTTTAGTTTATAATGATTGGACAATACGTGATCTGGTTGTTCAATAATATTAATTGGGTAAGATCAATTCCTCATTGGCAGAGGAAGTTTGATGCCGTTGAATTTCGATGGGTGCGCCGATCTGGGAACAAGGCTGCAGATTGCTTAGCTCATTCTTATGTATTTGATTTTCAGCATTTTCCCGTTATTCCAAGTTGTCTGGATTCAATCCTCCATGAGGATTATACGTTATCAACATAATATAATGGTTTAAGATGATAAAAAAAAAAAAAATAATAATAATAATAATTATTGAAAATGTTTTAGCTTATAGTATAATATTGATATTAAAAGTGGGAGAATAATTGTCGTGTGAGTAGCATAAAATCATGAATTATACGCAAGTAAGGTTGCTGGTTCAGTGACCGGTGGTAACGACCAATCGTTACCGACTAACAACTGGAATTTTGAATCGCTAAATTTTTTAGTGACTAATCGCTGCGATAGCGATCACGAAACGAATAACACTAACGACCAAAAAATTAATTAATTAAAAAATAATAAAAGTTAAATTTGAAATAAATTTAAATAAAAAATAAAATTATATAAAATATAATAATTAAATATATATAGTAAACAAAATTTATAAATATTTTAAAAAAATTAATTTACAAAATATTAATTTTAATTGTATATAAAATATTTTTGATAAATAATATATAAATGTAGTACTATTTATTATTTAATTTTCATTAAATTAAATATTTAATAGTAAATAAATAAGTATTTTATAATTTAAATAAACATAATTTTTTATAAATATTTATAATTTTTTATAATAAATTTAATAAAACAAAATAAAAAAATCATTTAGTCGCTATAACTGCGAAACGAATAACCCCATCGACTAACAAACAATCAAAAAAAATTAAGTTTCTGATTACGATTGCTGGTTATGGTTATTGTCGCCAACTACACGAATATGCGTAACTTAATAACTTAAAATCTTACAGGTTTATAAACGCAAGAGGTTATTTTAGTCAACGAATGATGATTAATTTATTAGTTCATAGACAAGTAAACAGACGAATAAATTACTTCATCTACATCTAAAAAGACAATTTGAAGACTTGTCGTATATAAGAAACAAAAACTATATTATCAAAGTTAAGTTAATATTTTGATAATACAGATGATAATTATCTAATCAAGACCACTTCATTGCATAACAGAGCCCTCCTAAAACATCGAAATTACTCATATACCCACATACAATGAACGAATTTACTCTCCTACCCTCATAAGTATACAAAGTGGAAATCTCTAAGCTGTTCCTGTTGGCATATATATAACCATCACTCAGATGCTGCTCTGAAGAAACTTCACAATGACAAGCTTTGTGGGAGGCAAGGATATTGCAAAAATCGGTTCAAACCGAGATTATTTAATCTGGGTTACTATGTACCGACCTTTCTCAAGGTCGTAAATAGTTTTCAGCTGTGGTTTTCTCCATTTAGATACCAAACATACCAAGATTGTGATAAGGATTGGTATCCCAATCATATAGCGAGTCTTCGAGTCATTTTTGAGGGCATGAGACCAATGGAGATTACCAGAGGCTGTATTTTGAGAGGTCTCTATTGCAGTTTGAAGTATGAATGCACCTAAAGCCCAATCGAGTGGTATCTCCCCTGCTTGATTCGCAAATTCAATTCTGCCAAGAGAATAAGAAACAAGGTTTATGATTTGATCATTTGAACCATGTTTATGATGAGAATTATAAATTATTGATGTAAGTCTTAGGTAAAGGTTCTTATGTTTACTAACATACCTTTCATCATCAAGAGGAATGCCTAGAGTATCGTGAAGCAATGACACAATATAAGCCGATGAGAAACAATAGCGAAGAAGATCTTCTTCTTCAAATGAAGGGTCTTTTACTCTCAACTTCGACCAATCTTCACCACAGAATCTCTCTCCAGCTGAGATCATATTAGACAACCACGCTTTTTCTCCCAACCCGAAAAACTGGTACGAAAAACAAAAGATATGTTCATAACATTCTCCGGAAACCGCATGGATGGAGATAGTACTGTAGATCTAAGTACCTTAGAGGTGTAAAAGAAATTTTCTGTAGCTAAAAATCTTCCTCGAAGCTTTGGCGTGAAAGCTGATCCAATTGAACAATGCTGATATGAGCATTTCTCTGCACTCAAAAGTCGATGTTCGTATATATTAGAAACAATAAAGATAATGATCCAAGGAATGTGGAAATCCAGTGATATCAATCAATAATATTCTACCGTTTCCTTTTTGCAAGATTGTTAGTGCAGCGGATCGACACTCTGAGTAATTAGCCCCAGCACGAAAAGAATCTGAGAAACCGCTTTCTTCAGCTACAAGTCCAGATAAATGTTTCTGTGTGTTTGTGTCGAGGCTGTACCCTTTTGGAGCACAAGGATCGGTGAATACTCTTTTCTGAGTAGGTTCCACAGCTTCAAGAAACAAAACATCATATGAGTGGGAAGGAAAAAAAAATTGTTATTGGCTTAGTCTTATAGCTTTCGAAAAGTTCAATCGGTAATTTGATGATCGATCAATTGTACTTATAAAATCATCAACTGCTTACCTGAGTTACGGTCTCTTGAGAGAAGTGAACCCCATAACTTATCATGTGCAGCATTCTGCAATGGGAAAAGGTCAAAGCATCACGGATACTACCAATAAATAAAATCCTTTCTTCTAAAGATTTCAAAAAGGTAAGCAAAACATCATAACTAACAGTTAAGGAGACAATCATCTGGTCAACTGGATTAGCTTTCCATTAATCGACTTTAGAGAGGAATAAACAAACTACAGCAAGCTTAGGAAATCTAATTCCAAACACATCTACTGCTTCAATAGAAAATACCTGCCCAAAATGAAGGAAGCTGTGACTGTAGAGATTGTATGAAACATTTCCAAACGAAATTGTACGTGAGAACTCAGGAGGCATTGGCTCATTAGACACGAATGTCACCTAAAAAGACATAAAACGAACCACTATTTAGCTCAATTGTAAGTCTCACAAATGGTTCTTATATCCTTCAATAATAAACTAAACCTGTGCAGAAGCTCCACCAAGTTCAACAATTCCAGATGTTTTAAGAGGATCACCACCAAGTGAACCAAGAGCAAAGTTTGCAACAACCCAAGCATATACACCTTCATCAGATCCTGAAAGTTTAGTATCCAATGATTAGCTCCTTAATCGCTGACTGATTTAAACATAAATAGATTTAGCTAAGCTAATGATACAAGAGAAACAAACTCTGAAATCAAAATCCTGCATTTGTAGATTGTTCATCAATCTAACTTGAAAATTAAACTCACTAGAGCTATAGGATAAAGAATCGATTTTGAAAACTCACCAGAGATAACAGAAGCCCACTCATCTCGAAACATGAATCCAGAAGATTTAAGAACTCTTCTTGTAACTTGAAGAATCTTTTCTTGAACAGGTAATTCAAGCAATCTCATTCCCGCCGTCGCCATTAACCTTACTTCAGTCTCCATCCACATTGCTTTCGGAATCCTACTTTTCCCGAACTCCACTAGCTCTGTCAATGACACGCTAGCTCCATCAGGATTATCAGCGAACGCCGACAAACCAAGATGCAATTTCAAACTAGCGTAATTTGCTCCTCTGAATTCAAAAACGGGTTTGCCCGACTCAATTCGGTACCCAAACACATGAATTCGTGTCCCTGTACTTCCACCGTCAATCACGACACTGTAACGAAGCGATCCTCTCAAATTATCGCCGGAGAACAAAATTGAATAGCAGATTAAGAGAACCCCTAACACGAAGGCGATGAACGCAACGGTTAAAATAAAATTTGATTTGGCATGTTTAGCATTCGATTTCGAGAGCGTGTAGGTCGATAAAGAAGACGAAGCTCGATTTCCAGAACGGATCTGAAACTTAATAGGATCCATATTACTTGATTTACTACTCTTGACCATATTAGAAACCGCCACGAGAATGAACAACGGATCATAAAGATCTGAAAGAATTTCAAATTTGGAAATAAACAAAGTAATCAAATTATATTATAGATTTTTTTGTGAATTTTCGGATTTTCTTCTTTTTTTGAAGATTTTTTACTAAACCGAGAATAATGGAGATTGAGAGGGCTGCCGTAAATCAGCGCCGGTGAAGCTCGTCGCCGCCCTCAGTCTCCGATGTCGTTTCTCGGTAATGTGAGAAAAGAAGAAAAAAGAGAATAAAATGGTCGTTGTAGCGCCTCTTACGAGTTTTTATACCTCCATTATAAAATTACCGGTTACTCGGGTCGGGTTATTATTGTTCATTAATTTGGTAATCGGGTCCTGATCCTAAAGATTTGTCAGTTGAATAAGGAGAAGCTCAAATTCAGAGCTTTAATGGCGGTATCTTCTGCTTCATCAATAATTATCATTTTCCCTCGCAGAAACTATCGTTAAACCTCCAATAATTGACACTTTATATCCACCAAACCGGATTCTTCAAAGATCCAGATGCAATTCTCTAAGAGAGCTGATAAATGACTGCACAGAGTTTCCAATGAACTCTTCAATGTCGTATGCACGCCTCTTGTTCGACGCAATGCCTGAACCAGATATCATTTTGTATCCTATGAAGATCGTCATTCCTAAACAAAATCTATGAATGTTCACTTACTGGTTATCCAGAGCCAGAGCCTGTAACAATGGTAAAAAGAAAATCTCCAAATATCGAAGTATTGATGTAGATTTGTGTGTGAACTAGTTTGATCGACATTGTTAAGTTTTCATTAACTTAATTTGTTAAGTTTTCATTAGCAAATAAATATTCTACAGAAATTTGGTTTATGATTCTATTAGTAATAGATGTTTTATTTAAAAGTAGTATAGATGAATAAGTTAATAAAACATTAGGGGTTTATAAAAATTTTAAAATAAAATCATCTAATACGTTTTTTTGTAATGGTCATTGTTTCAACTCAGTTCGGTCTTTTTCTAAGCCGATTCAAATTCGAGTAGAATATTATATTTGTCCCAAATTAACTATACATGTGACGAGGGCAATCAAGGGTTTTTTCTCGTTACTAGACCACCATCTTGGGGCAAAATAAAATCATCTAAAATGAGTTTTTTTTCTCTCAATTCGTTTTTCCAACACTTATTATATTTGATGTGGTATTATTATCTTTTTCCAGTTTCTTAATTATCAGTTTCACTCTGATCAAGGGATGGTAACTCATATTACTGGAGGAGACTTTGCACAGAGTTCCATTACTATTAATGGGTGACTCCGCCATTTGGCATAATTACTAAATATTGTATCATCTAAAAAACCATATTAAAAGTATTAATTATTAAATATTAGAGAACTTACAATAATTGGGGCTTCCTGAAAAAACGACAAATACAACAATTATTGGGCCGTTACGAGTAGGCCTGGAATTAAAACTCGTTCGACTGAACCAATTTGTCCTTTTGGTATTACTTTGAAATTCGAATAATATAATATAGTAAGTGATTTATTGAAGAATTTAGGTAATTTTGGTAGGATAGTTCGGATATCAAATATTTACATAATATTTAAATTTAACTAAAACTAATTGAAATAAAAGCCAATTTGAATCAGTTCGGGTTGTATTTTTTCAGAATTTTTAGATTTTTATTTTTTATTCGGGTTAATTCGATACCATTAGATACTATCGGATACCCAACTCGATCCGAATTTTTTGTATTTCGGTTAAGTTCGGTATAACTTTAAAATTTGCTAAATACCTGAATTCTGAATAAACCGACCCAACCCGAACAGTACTAACCGAACTCACATGCCTAGTTACGAGCATACAAAAAGAACCTTCTCACCAACAAGTGTGAACGTTACGACTCCAAAATTTAAAACTACAACTATGTCCACACGCAATCTCATCTAACTCAAAATCCAAAAAAATAAAAAACTAGAAACAAAATCTCGTAAATATACACACTCTATATACCTAAAAACTCTAAAGATTTGTTTCAATGTATTCGTCATTACATTAATAAAACAAACTAGGAAACTGAAATCTCTGTTCACATTCCTCTGATTCTGTTTCCCTTTATAAATATTAACCCAATCACCTCAATCTCATAACTTCTTCATTACAATAATCTTCTCCAAAAGACAACACAAAACAACTGTTTCGGTTTTGAAAGATGAAGATTCTTCAAGCTTCATTGCGTTTGATCAGTCTTGTCCTAATCTTTCTTTCTCCTATCTTCGCTGCTTCTGAAGATTTCGATTTCTTCTACTTCGTCCAACAAGTAACTAAACCATTATCAATCATTCTCATTTTAAGAATGTTTGTAATTAATTTATGTTCTGATATTGTTTTTACATTTGATTTATAAAGTGGCCAGGATCGTACTGTGATACACAGAAGAGTTGTTGTTATCCAACAACAGGCAAACCAGCTGCTGATTTTGGTATTCATGGTCTTTGGCCTAATTACAAAGATGGCACTTATCCATCTAACTGTGATGCCACTAAACCATTCGATAAATCTACGGTAATAATCGGTTCAATTCGTTTATTTTTGTACGGTTTGATGGATTTTCAGTCAGAATAGTTCATATTATTAATCTGGGCATCAGGGTAAACGTACTCGTTTGGGTTTGAGTCGGTCGGGTCTTTCAGGTTTTTGGTTTCATTGAGTTAAGATCCATATTTTGTTTTTTTTTTTAGGTTGGGTTCGGTTTAGATATAAATGAGTTTGGATATAATATATATATATTATCCAAATTTTTATAAAAGTTCAAGATTAAAAAATTGAATAGATTCGCAAGTAGCCGTTAGTATAGTGGCAGACGGTAAGTCCACTAAGACATATGCACTTGTACAACTACGAATCGATCTCACCACTTACATTATGTAGGAACTTGGCTAATGGGCTGACCAGTTGTGTTCCAATGTTGACAAAAAAAATAGATTCTAAAAAAAATACCAGATACTCATTCGCTTTCCAATTCGGTTTGTGTTCGATTTTTCAAAATATAGTATTATAACTGGTTTCGATATTTTATCGGATATAATTCGGTTTGGTTTCTCTTAATTCAAGTTGGATTCGGGTAATATTCTTTGGCCTAGTTCATAAGATCTGAATTTGGTTTGATTGGTCAGTTTGAACTCAGTTTAAACTCCCCAAATATTGGAACATAACCGGTTTAGTTGATTTGGTACAGATATCGGATCTAATCAGTTCAATGAAGAGGAGCTGGCCAACACTGGCTTGTCCAAGCGGTTCAGGTGAAGCCTTTTGGGAACACGAATGGGAGAAGCATGGAACTTGCTCTGAATCGGTTATTGATCAACATGAGTATTTCCAAACTTCTCTTAATCTTAAACAGAAAACCAATCTCCTAGGAGCTCTAACAAAAGCCGGTACGCTTTAGATTTTGACTTTTAATTCCCGGTTTAGATCTCATGGTCTAATTATTGGTTTATAATATCATGTACAGGAATTAATCCAGATGGAAAATCTTATAGTTTGGAGAGTATAAGAGATTCGATAAAAGAGTCAACAGGTTTCACTCCTTATATTGAGTGTAACAGAGATGAATCTGGAAATAGCCAATTGTACCAAGTCTATCTCTGTGTTGACCGGTCTGCTTCCGGTTTAATTGAATGTCCGGTTTTCCCTCATGGAAAATGTGGAGATGAGATCGAGTTTCCTACTTTTTAATTTTTCGTTTCTAATTTCACAGGGTCTTAAACCAAATCTATCTATCGGTCAAAGAGAGAGTATTATGATGTAATAAAAATTATGAATTGTGTTATTGGAAAAGCTTATTTAAATTCAAGTATATTCTATGTTTATGTAATGAATACTGATTTTTATTTTTACCCCCAAAAAAAGAATATCGATTTATATGATTCTTACATTTAAATCAGGGCAATGATCGTCTAACAATATGTTGACCTAATCATTTGTCGTATTGATCAAAATAGAATAATTTAAACACTAAATATATTTATGAATCATGAATCAAAACTTTATGTTAAAGAAAATCGATCATGAATTAGTTTGGTCAAAGAAAATATATGGTGTACCAATAATTTATATTGGATAATGTAGGATATATATGTTACAGTTCAACTGAAAATATATTTTTTTGTTTGTTTTAATTATTTAGAATCAAGTACCCAAAATTTTAATATCTACCATAATCAATAAATAATTTTTACCATAAAAATATTTATTTATGTTGTTTAGTATTTTTAATGATAAAAACAAATTTTAATTGTAAATAAACTAGATAAATTTTGAATTTAGCTAGACAGGAGATGGTGAGTTCGAATCTCACCATGTTCTATTTGGAGAATTTAAGCTATGAATCGAGTTTTATTGTCGATCCAATGGTTACTTGTTGACAAAAAAAAACTAGATAAATTTTGAATTTTCACTTAAAAGTCGTTTTCAAAATCTAAAACTAAATATTTTAAAACAGATTTATTTGTTTGTTACAAGAATTTCGGAAACAAAGCTAAACATTAGCAAAAGTGTAATTTAAAATTCAAAACTATAATTTGCTCTAGGGTTCTCATAAAGTATGCACCTTTTCTTTTTAGATTGATATGATCTACTTGCATCTCAATTTCACGGGCGATTCACAAGTGTTATTAACATTGTTTTATTTTGCCTTCTTGGGTTGCTTTAGGATCTAGACATCCATCAATTTTGATCGAGTTAAATTTGCAAAACTCGGATCCATGCTTCTCTCTTAGGTTGCTTTGTCTTTGTGAATATTGTGTTGTTTATTTGGATTGTATCATAGTTTTCCAATAAGAAAAGATAAAAAGATCTAATCACTATAGAGCTGAATAATTCTTAATTCTAAATAGTTTTCTTTGATGTAGGTTTTAGTGTTTTTCAATCCAATGCCTATTCCTTTCGATTCCTCTTTTTCTGACGATAATATGCGCCCGCGTTCTCCTCAGTTGGTGAGATTTGATCAGGTAATTTTTCATAATTTCTTTATTGACGAATTATCCAAACTCAGTTCGGGAATCAGACATTTTCCTTGCAACCATATTAGGGTTTTTCAGAAACTCTGTTATCGGCATTTGAGTTCGCTTAAGCCCACCACTAGCATAAGTGTTGTGCATATGTTCATTGTTAGCATATAATATACATTGTTAATTATTAGACTGATATTAAACAAATTGAGAAACTTGATTATTCACAGTTTTTTTGGTAATGTAGACAACACCAAGTATTACGCAGACGTGGCCACGAAGTTATCTGCAAGCTTTAACATCAACACTAGAGATCGAACCAGCATTGTCAAGTAATGTAAGAACGTCAACATCAACAGAGATCGAACCAGCATCATCAAGTAATGTAAGAACGTCAACATCAACACCAGAGATCGAACCAGCATTGTCAAGTAATGTAAGAACGTTAACATCAATACTGATCGAACGAGCATTGTCAAGTAATGTGGAAACGTCGTCGACATCAACACAAGAGTCGATCATGTCGACTCCAACACATAAGCCAAAACTGACGGTGGATATGTTGACACGTGTAGCAATCATGGAGAAAGGAGTATGTGTGATATGTTTGGAGGAATGGTGCAAAGGTACTGTGGTGTCGGTGTTACCATGTCAACACAAGTTTCACTTCGACTGTGTGAGTAAGTGGTTGGGTATTCGTGCCACGTGTCCTCTATGTAGATATGGTGATGATAGTGATGATGATGATTATGATGAAGATGACTAGAGTGATTATGATTCTTCGGACGTAGAGGAATGACAAATAGCATCAGAACTTTGTTTCTTTCTTGTCTTATGTTTTGGTGTTTTGAGGACAAATGAATTCTGTTTGACTTTATGTTTCAATAATATTTTTCTTTTGTCAACGTTGGTCTGGTCCATAGTCTAACCCAACTCTTAAAATTTCTATTTAATCTACTAACTTGTAGATGAGAAGAATCAAACCTTAATATCATAGTCATTAGCTGGATTATCCTAACCATCAACATAAACATCATAAGTTTTAGGAACTCTAGATCATGCAAAGACTTTTTTTTAAAGCCGATTCAAACGAAACTATGAGTCAATGAAACTAGCCATGAGATTGCCATGAGATTCTGCTGATCTTGATGTCAAGAAGAGCCATTGAATACATTTAAATCTTAATCTTAAATAGGTGAAGATTATCCAAGCTTTACTGTGTTTGTTCAATTGTCTTAATCTTGCCTTCTTCTATCTTTGCTGCTTTTGAAGATTTTGATTTCTTCTACTTCGTCCAACAAGTAACTAAACCATTAAGGTTCGCCAATAAGAAGAAGTTTAACTTACAAGGGTACTATCAAGAGAAACAGCGTATGAATTTGCCTTTATATGAGAATTTGGCGAAAAAAACAGCCGGAAATTTAACAAGTTTTTTCTTTAACATCCCAAATTTTACATGAACCGTCATGACTTTCCGAACAATCCAACAATGCACATTCGAAAAAATTAAAATAGGTTAAAAAGTTATTAAAAAAAAAAACAGGGTAAAAATGGTTTAATCAGGGTAAAAAAATGGTAGAATTTTTTTTTCCAACAATTAGATCGACAAATGCCTGATCCATAGCGTAAAGCCTACATGCCCCACACCCTAAATCGATTTTTAATCTAGTGTACTGAAGAGGAATCGAACTCCAATGTCATGATTCATTTACCTTGATCATTCTAACCACCAGACTGAGATCAACTCGGCAAAATTAGAATTTTTCTCAACCATTTTACGATTTATAGTAAAACAACAAAATTTTGTTATTAAATTCAACCACATTTTGAAAACGTTAGAATTTTTGTCAACCACTTTTTTTTTCCGACAACCATTTTTAACATTTTACTTAATAGAACCACAACTTCAGATTAAAGTCGTAACAATGCTCACTGAGTAACATTCCTTCATTGTTGTGTTTGTTATTGAAGGCTTCCTCTGGAGAGGCTGCAAGAAGAAAGATCAGATCTCACATTTGTGGCAGAGTTTCCAGTGAGAAGGTTTTCATCGATTACTACTATATATAGGCTCTTTGACAAAGTAAATTGATACAAAAATGGCTTTGTCTTTGTAAAATTCAGTTCAGCAAAGTCTTATCGTGTCTGCGATGAAGAGGATCTGAGGCTGATGGAGATGATGGATGCTAATCTTGATCAATCCTACGAAAGAGACTATTCCCTGATAGAGATGATGACGACTTTAGCCTTAGTGATGCACAAGAGTTGATTGATTCATGGCTTAATATCTCTTCCTCATTTTGTTTAACTTTGCACAAACATTATAATATGTTGCAAAGACAAAAAGAGACTTTGACCAAGTAGTTAATGTATATCTATGCAGTCTTTAATGGAGTTTGACTTTGACCATGGATCGGTTTTATTGATCTAATCATTGACCACAAAAAGAAGAATTGACATCATGGGTTATATGTTGCAGTTAACTTTCTCTATTGGTTGAATAATTGATGGTTTAGCAGGTTCTTTTAGGAGCTCTTATTAAAACAGTTTCAATTTTGGTACATACAATATTGCAGAGAGAACACAAATGATCTCATGTCACAATACACAATTGAATATACACCAACTTGCAAGAGATTTTCATTGCATTCCAAAACACCAAAAGAGAGTGTTTAAGATCTAACAACAAATCGCCGCAACTTTTGTATGGCCATCGCAACTTTATAAACTAAAACCAAACAATCGCCCTAAAGAAGAGAGTTACGTAGGACGTTTGAACTCTAGAGGCTTCGTCACAACTAAGGTTAAAGTAGAAGCTGCCACATGGTTTCAAGATACCTCTACCACGTCTTTTCTTCTTGCACAGCTCAACGACTTTACATATGAATGTGTAAAGAGGAGCTAGCAAAAAAAATAGATAACAAAATGGCAGACACAGGCAAAGGAACTTCTACGGCTGGCTGCAACGCTCGTTGTGGCTGTCCTTCTCCTTGTCCCGGTGGCGAATCCTGCAGGTTTTGGTTCTTTATAGAAACAGCTTCAGGATTTGATGTGTTGTAGTGATATCTGAAAAAAGTGGTTTCATTCTGTGTAGTTGTAGGATGAGAGCAACAGCATCTGGAGGTGATCAAGGTCACACCGTGTGTCCGTGTGGTGAACACTGCGACTGCAACCCCTGCACCTGTCCCAAGACTCAAACTTCTGCAAAGGGCTGCACTTGTGGTGAAGGCTGCACCTGTGCCACTTGCGCTGCTTAGACCTCCCTAACTCTTGTCTATACCATAGTTGTATTATATGTTTACCTTTAAAATGAATAAAACTGTTGTTGTCTCTTGACTCATCAAAGAGTTTGACGATCATTCAATACTAAATCATTCAGGCTAACAATTTAGGAAAGAATTTGATGTTATGGAGCAAAAAACACATAATCTATTCTATTCGAATCAATGAATACTCTAATCTTGCTAGTCACAAAGAAATAATGAAAGAAGCTTACAGAATCAATGAGAAATATTCAAAGCAATGGACAGAACTTGACTGGATAATCATAACATTACTGGTTCACTGATCTATGAAAAAAGTGGTCATCTACAAAAACCAAACAAACTGTGGAAAAATCATCACTTTTGCAGTCAATAAGCCTCTTTCCGAGGTAACCTTCAAAGCAATCTTCTTCAACTAGGTTCTGAATTACACATATTACATGATCTAACAAAACATTCCTCAACCTAACCTTGAAACAAAAAGCTTACACTTTTGTTGTTGTAATCATCTTCTCTCAAACGACCTGAGACGAAGCTCTAAAAGCCAACTGTTAAACTGACCATCACTAACCTTTAACATCTCTGACACTGGCATCAAAATCCCATGTTCCTTAAGCAATCTATGTCTTGGCTTTATCTTCCTCTCTAAGCTAAAAGAAAAGTACTGAGGAAAACGTTTCAGCTCCTTAACATCACAACGCATCTCCTCCATAAAGAACTCAACTTTCGGAGTCAAATTGTTCTCAACACTGTACGTTAACAATGCTGGAGATCTCACCACCATCTTAGCTACTTCTTCTCTTGTAAACCCTAATTCTTCTTCAAGATACTCAATTTTGGGAATCAGAGTTCGCTCAACGCTAGATACGAGCAAAACCGTGTTTCGAGATGTAATCGTGTCGCGTCCGACGAATCCTAGGCTTTTGAGGAACCTCAATGCAGGACGAAGCTGAAAATCTACAGATGAAATTAGCAATCGAGGACAACGAGTAATCGATTTTGGGATATCTTCCTCTGAAAGTGACATTTCTTCGGATAAGAAGCGTAGAACTGGTAAGATATCGGATTCGGGATCAGAAGTCAGCAAATCTGGAAACATATCGAGAATCCTACCAACGGCAGGTCTTGAAAGCCCGGTTGAAGAGAGAAGATTCTCGACGGAGACGACGGAGGAGATTGAAGCAGCTCGAAGAGATGGGTTTACTCTAAGAGCTTTGTGAGGATCGACGTTAAGGTCCTGAAGGTAAATAAGCTTCTCTCGAAAGAGAATCCCAGTATCTGAAGTTTCTCCGGCGAAACATTTAACTCTGATGGCGGAGAAACACGGCGGAGGAAAGACCCAGCACCGAACAATCATCATCAAAGGAGAAAAAAGGTTCAGTCTTTTGACTTTTTGAGCTTAGTGGATAAAACAATGGAGAAGGGTAAAATCGTAATTTATGTAATGTATACGATAAAACGACAACGTTAATGTTTCGCTCTTTTTTCTTCCAATGTAAGATCCCTATTCTCAAGCAGCTCTTTCATAAGACCGTTTTTTTCGCAGTCTGGTGATAACAGCAATCGTTTTCTCTGTTTCTTTTTCTACCTTTGGTTTTTGATTCTTCGTTTGTACGTTTTTTTTTTCTTTCTTTCTTCTTCTTCTTCTCCAGAGGTCCTTTTAATAATCTCGCTCATGGTTAGTATCAGCTCGGCGTTTGATTTTGCCTCTTTGGGTAAGTTTCCATTTTTCTTCTTCTTCTTCGTCTTCTTTACCCAATAGAGGTTTCACAATTTCTCTCAAAGATGGTATTTTTAATTGAGACACAGAGTGATTGAGGATTGTAATCATGATCTGGGTTTCATAAATTTTGTATTTTGCAAATGTGGAAAGCGTTTTAATGTAATGATTGATCATGATCAAGCTCTGATTGTTGTGTTGAATTTAGGAGAAGAAACAAAAAATGGATGAATGAATGGATTCTAGTGAAGAAATTGTGTTGGTTAAAAGGGAATATAATCTGGGTTTTTCAGTTGGGAAATTACAGGATGGGAAGGGTAAAATTGAAGATAAAGAAGTTAGAGAATACAAATGGACGTCAAGCTACATTTGCTAAAAGGAAAAATGGGATCTTAAAAAAGGCTGATGAGCTATCAATTCTTTGTGACATTGATATTGTTCTTCTTATGTTCTCTCCTAATGGCAAACCTTGGTTATGTGTTGGTAGACGAAGGTAATCAATTATTGCATCTCTTCACGAGTTGTGTTGTGTTTTGTTGTCTGAATGTCTGAATGTGATGGTTTTGTTGTGAATTTCTTCAGTAGTTTTGCAAAGGTTATTGACAAGTTTGCTCAAATAACACCACAGGAAATAATGAAAAGGTTTGGTGTTTATCTAGATTCTTATCGATATGTTTCCTTATTGGCAATGATTAGTCTTGTGTTCTTACACGTTTTTTGCATTTTCGAATACAGGAAGTTCGAAGGTCTTGAAGTAAATTGTTTCACCCAATCAAATGAAGTTTTGTTTAGTTTTGATCTTTGAGAACTCCCTGATTCAATTGTTTTCTCTTTCGAAAGCTCAGGTCTTGAAGAAAACTTT
Source organism: Lepidium didymum (assembly GCA_963920545.1). NCBI lineage: Eukaryota > Viridiplantae > Streptophyta > Magnoliopsida > Brassicales > Brassicaceae > Lepidium > Lepidium didymum. Next base: position 721,233 of record OY986982.1, read on the forward strand.
CCAGAAGTTGGATCACAATGTAAATATCCGCGAATTCATAGCCTCCAAGTGAGTATATGAAACATTTTTCTTAACTTGAATCTTTTGCAAGAAAACTTATGAAATTTATTTAACACTTTGTGTTCTCTTGTTTGCTTTTTTCTTTCTCTCTGGTTTCAGTAATTCAACAGTAGAGGTAACCCCAATCCACTTTAAGACTTTTTTTCCTATTCTTCCTTCTCCTAGATTTGCGTAAGCTTACAACTTTATAAAAACCATATTTTTCAGGGCCTGAGTAATCAAGCAAAGATGCTGCAAGCTCGGATTTCTGAGTTCCATGGAAGATTAAAGTAATAATCATTCAGAAGATGATTATTTGTTTTGTTTATGCTCTTTGTTTTATACTTGTCTGTCTCATATATCTGCAGTAATTGGATAGATCCCGAGAAGTTGAACAACGTTGAACACTTAGGACAGCTCGAAATTTTGATGAAGCAATCTCTTGAACAATTGCGTGCTCATAAGGTATCCTTTGTTTAAAACCTTTTGTCACTTCAAATTTATCTGAGAAAATGAGAAACTCAAGAACTTTTTTTTGATAGGAACATTTGAGGCAGCAGCAACAAGCAATGCAAATAGAAAACGCAAACTTTGTTAAGGATTGGTCAACATGCTCGGTAATTTACTAGAATAATTCTTCTTTAGACCTCACTTGAAACAGAATCAAATTGTAAATTCGGCTTGTAAACTTTCAGATGCAAGATGGGATTCAGATTCCTTTAGAACAACAGCTTCAATCTATGTCATGGATTCTAAATAGCAACACAGCCAATGTTGTCACCGAGGAACAGAATGCAATCCCGCAGAGGTTAGTTAAAAGCTAACTCTCACTAAATATACATATTCTCTTCCAAAATTGAACAATATATTAAACCAAATCTCTGTATATACTCAAAAGGGAAGTCGAATGCTCTGCGAGTTCTTCATTTGGGAGCTATCCAGGCTACTTTGGAACAGGGAAATCTCCTGAGGTTACAATTTCGGGTCAAGAAACAAGCTTTCTTGATGAACTAAACAATGGACAGCTGAGACAGCAAACAAACTCGCAGCAGCAATTCACTAATAACAATGACAATAACAATATTGCAGCGTACAATCCCAATCTGCAGAATGATCTGAATCAACACCAAACTATGCTTCTTCCTCCGCCTCCTCCTCAGGTTTATATTCCAGTAAACCAGAGAGAAAATCAAATGAATGGAGTCTTTGATGCACCACAACCTGGATCTTCTGCTTTCAACAACAACATAAACCAAACTAGGTTTGGTTCTAGCAGCAACTCCTTGCCTTGCTCACTCTCAATGTTCGACGAATACTTGTTTTCCCAGGTAAACAAAATAAAACTTCCTCACTGATTGAAACTGATTTGAAATTAGTTTTTCCCTCTTGAAGATGCATCAAAATTAATTCAAAACTCTTCTCAAAGATTGTGTTGTTCTTTAGTAGTTTGACATTTGTGCATCTTTCTTACAGATGCACCATTTGAACTGAGAGAGATTTGATGAATGATAATCAAACATCTCATTGAAGAAACTCACCAAATTTTTCTCAGAAACAGCAAGAATGAAGAAAAAACTCTGCAGATTTCTGAATTGGTTCCAAGAAGAAGAAAAAAAGAGACCAGTAAATAATTCTGGTAAATTTTGCAACAACGCACAATACGTGTTCAATTTTTCCTATATCTTCAATAGATGTTTTGTTGTTTTAAATTCTTTTTTATACATAATTTCTCGATCGAAGAAACTCTGATGATCGCGAAAAAAAGAAGTTTACATTTTTTTTCTCCGGCGATAGATTTTGAAGGCTGCTAAGGTAACGCCATGGCAGCTAAAGTTGAGAAACTCTCTCACTTTCTCCTTCCCTTCCTACAAACTCTAGCTGTATCTACTTTTGTTTTTTGTTCATTCAATGTAAAACAAACAAAACAATGTCTATTAATTCTTTTGTTCTCTTTTTGTCATCAAAGTACTCTTTTTTTCTTATTGTATAAGAGGTCATCAAGTTGTGTATAAACATAAAAAGCTAAAATGGCAAAGTGGGATGATGATTCATGAGCTAAGCAAGCTATGTGTATAAGATATGAAGGTACATTGGATTATACTTCCATGATTCCTTCTCCTTGAAGGTAATAATGATTGTATTAGTACCATATACTTTTGACATTACGAATAGTTGCGGACATAGTGCTTCGGTCTAGGAACATGATTCAACCGCAAGAATTTGGATATCCTTCATACAACTACCCCTGGACATAATAACTCGAACCAAAATACCGAACCGAACTGGTTCCAATATCTAGGTAACTTTTATTCTCGGTTTGGTTCGATTCGATTCCGAGAACTGTAAGAAGGAATTAAAACTAGTTAGTACTAAAAATATTTTGGTTACGTAACTATATTTTTTTCGAGTATTTGGTTACTTTTGGTTATTTTTTAATAAAAGTAGAACACATTAGGACTCATTCGATTTTCAGAACCGAACCAAATTTTAGCATATATCCATTAATTATTACATTAAAACAAAATCAAATTTTGAGTAGGAACATTCACACTTTTTGAAGCTTTCTTAAAAAGAATAAGTGACTTTGAAAAGTTTTGTTAGTATATGTATAAATAGGTATCCTCTGTTTCCCGGTCCTATTTATCAAACGGTCTCTCTCTCATTTTCTCCAATAATTCCTCCAAATCAAATCTTCTTCACTTTTTGTGCGACTAATCTCGCTCTCGTGTTCCTTGTGTGGTTTCGTTTCCTAATCGTAAGTTTTTCTTTTGCGTCTTCGTCTAATTGAAAGCTTGTGGTTTTTTCTAATCGAAAGTTTGTGTCTTTTTCATCAAATTCAAAGAGATTGGAGAAACTTCATCTATAGATTAGTTGTGTATTGTATATATAATCTTCAAATTTTAGATTCAGAAAACTGAAAATCTACCGTCTTAGAGACTGATGTTGAAGGATTCGGAATCTAGTTAATGTTTCAATCGCTTTAGTGTTAAACAAACCCTAATTACGTGAATCATTGGAATTAGGATAAAGAGTCTGTATATCAATGGAGGGTGGAGTTGGTTTGACGACGATGACACAGCCGCAACCACCGCCTCCGGTGGTTGAGAAGCTAAATCAGAAAGTGGAGAAAGAATTGAATCTGGAGTCATTGAAGACTCGAGCCGTTAGCTTGTTCAAAGCCATTTCTCGGATCCTTGAAGATTTCGATGCCTATGCTCAAACCAACACTAGTCCCAAATGGTTCGTCTTTAGGAATTGATAATTTGGGGTTTTTGTTTATGAATTTTTGTAACTGGGTTGGTTATATATACAGGCAGGATATTTTAGGGCAATATTCGATGGTTAATCTAGAGCTTTTCAACATTGTGGAAGAAGTGAAGAAAGTCTCAAATGCGTTTGTTGTGCTTCCGAAGAATGTCAATGCCATGAATGCTTCAAGTGTGGTCTTTTTCTTCTTTTGTTTTACTAAATTGTGAGTGTGATGAACTTGTTTAGCTTAGCCTTTATTAGTGAATTTGCAGTTTTACCGGTTATGTTGTCCTCCAAATTACTTCCGGAGATGGAAACTGACGACAATGCTAAGAGAGAGCAGTTGCTTCAAGGCGTTCAGAATTTGCCAATTCCAATGCAAATTGAAAGGTTAAAGGTGAGTGTTGTGTGATCACTCTTGTGATTTTCTCGTTTTAGGCTTTTGCTGATTTGAGATAGCATTATTGTTGTTTTCCAGGCGAGGATGGACATGATTGCATCAGCTTGTGAAAATGCAGAGAAAGTTTTAGCTGATACCCGTAAAGCCTACGGATTTGGCACTCGTCAAGGCCCATCTATACTTCCAACTATGGATAAAGGTCAAGCTGCAAAGATTCAGGAGCAAGAAAACATGCTAAGAGCAGCTGTAAATGACGGTGCAGGTAAGATGCTTAAATTTTCTATTAAAATTTATCAAATCATTTGACTTTGTAAGAAGGCAACTTTTGGTTTTTTCTGAATTCCATCTCCTGTGGTGGTTTTAAGGAACAAGACTGCCTCCAGACCAGAGACAGATAACCACTGCACTTCCACCACATCTGGCCGATGTGCTAATCATCAATGATGCAGGTATTTCATTGATCCGTCTGGTTGTTTTCTTCTCTATTTCTTTTTACTATTACTAATGGCTTTCTGGGGCTGTATATGGGTCCACAATTCTCTTTCATTAGGCAAGAATGCATTACATGGGCAATCAAACAACATCAATAGTCAAGGAATGATGCAGGTTTAGTGACCAACTAGTTTATTCTCTCTAAATTTAGTTTTATTACTTCTATTAGCATCATTTTCTCTGGAGTTTCATGTCTTGGAGTGTCATTAGGCTTCTGGAACACAATTTATGGCAAGATCAGCTGCATCGCCATCTGGTGGTAACTTTGATAACACAACATCTCCCTTACCATATTCCAATTCTCCTCGCTCTACGGGTATGGTTAATGTGCTTTCGCCTCAGCAACAAATCCAGCAACAACAGCTTCAACAGCAGCAAAGGTCAAAATTAATGCAGTTGCCTCAACATCAGCAGCAACTACTTGCACAACAACAACAGCTCAGACAATCTTCTATGCAGGGATTGGGTCAAGTAGGATTTAACATTTTCATACGTAGCAATTGACAGTTTTATTTTCCTGCCATACTGGTTCTCAGGCAACATGCTAATTCTTTGTATAGAGTCAGATGCCAGCACTTCAGGATATGCATGGGCAAGCTCAGCAAAAGTTTCAGACGGTAAATTCCTCTTCTCTTCTAGACTCTGCTAGAGATGGAACTTATGTATACTTAGGCTTATAAGGGATACTACAGTCAGTGAAGCAAAAAGGATCATAACCAACCTTTGTCAATTATTTAAATCAATATGCAGTACTTATGGCCTTAATTGAAGATGACTAGACGTAAGTATGCAAGTTTACATTGGCAAAAGCTTTTATTTCAAGTGGCTGTGATGGTTCATCGTATCCAACAGTAGAATGACATAAAACAAGCTTTTGTCTTGTTAAGTATTTTGAGTTCTATCTTATTGTCCAGTTACATGGGCAACATCAAATGCCATATTCTCAGCCAATGGCCGCACACCAACAATATCAAGCTAGACAGCTCGCAGGTGGACATATGCAGCATAGCATGACTCAAGGACAGATCAATCCAGCAATGAACCGTCACTTAAATCAATTTTCAGGTGGAGCCAATAGTGCATTATTTACTTCTGCACAAGGCACCCCAAGTAGCCAAATGGTCAGTGATCTCTCTTTCAACCTCTAGAATAACTGATTACAAACAAGTAGTAGTTACATTATTTGCTTACTTTTTAATTCAATTCTAGATACCAAACATGTCATCTATGCAATCTCAAACACTTGTTCCTAGGATGCAGGTTTGCTCAAAAGACATCTCTTTGTCACTATGTTTCTCATATCCTAACAATGAACATTGTCTTAATCTGATCTCTTTTGGAATTTCTTTTCAGCAATTTGGAGTTTCGGGTACCAATCCACAAAGAAGCCATGCTTCTCAAATGTTGGGTGACCAGAGTAAGTAAACAAGTCTTCTAAAGAACATCTATCTTACATTAAAACCGATTCTCCAACTATTTCCTTTGTCCTGTATAACAGTGTTTAACAGCAGTGGAATGATGCAAACACAGCAAACACAATCTCAGCAACCGCAACAGCAGCAGCAACAGCAAGGAGGATATGGAAATATGCAGCAGATAAATCAGCAGAGTCTACAGCCAAATAACATGTTGCAGAATACACAACAAAGGCACCAAAATCCTCAATAATCCTCTCTCATATAATTTAGGCTTGTAATAGACCTAAGGCCTATATATTTTGCAGATTATTAACATCAGTATAGGCCTGACCTGGCCCATTTTTAACTTTAGGTAAAGAACGTTTGATACATTCACCAATTTTGTGTTGTTTTGTACTTCCATTGTTATCTTTCTTCAGGGATTAACTTTTGTGAAAAAAAAATTGTGAAACTTGGCTATGATGTGTTATGTTAAATTATGTTTGAGTTTTATTTTGCTAGATAAATATCAATCTTTTATAATTTAAATTAATATATATAAAAAGTTATATGATTAAAAGTTACAAATATTTATAAAATAAAAAACGAGTTATTGGTCGATGATGACTACGAAACAAATAATACAACGACTAGTCGTAGCGACTGTCAAACAAAAAAACTAAATTTTTTATTGCGATTGCCAAAGACCATAAAAGAAACAAGAACGATATTTAGTTTGAATGATGTGGTTTGAAAATAATTCAACGGTTGAAATAAAAAATATATATAAAAGCAAAAGTTAAAAAACTTTTCAAAATTTCGCGCATCCAACTGGTAAAAACAAAAAATTGAAGAATAAAAATATTCTTCCAATTCAGCCAGATTACGTCAGTACCAGTTAATATCAGTGTGTCTCTTCTTCTTTTTTACTTGGTTTTCTTTTCCGCAACTTCATGACATGCAAAAGAGACTTCTCAGGTTTCTTTTGCGTATTTGATGTGTATTTCTATCGATTTCATTTTCTTGTGTGACTGTTGTTACAATTGTAAAGTATTATGTAATGAGACAACTTGAGAAATTAAATGAAATTATATTCTCTTAAGATTTTTTCATTCCTCATGCTAATTAAAAATGGTGACCGAGTAGATTGAAATTTGACTTATTTTTCTCAAAACAACATTGGACAATGATCGATGACATTGCGGTGTAAACATAACCTCTTTTTTTGGCTCCATAGTTTATGCAGCATGTTAGGCGTACAATTGTCTCAGCTCTTAAGTACTTTTGCTCATTACAAACCAAACCTCATTAAAAGATTTCTCCCTCAATTGATGTAGAAAACACTTTATATCAACCATAGACTTGAGAGTTCATATAAGAGGAAGTTGTTTAGGTTATATGATAATAAACAAAATGGTCAAAGTAGTTGTTTAGTTATGTCGAAATCATGTTCCGTATATTCTCTTTTGAGAAAGGAATTTGTTTGTAGAAATTGGGGATCATTTTTTCATTTTCTATTATAATTCCATAATTGTAAGTGTTGTGCACATACGAGATATATTGTCAAAAGAATAATATGAATTTGTATTTTTTTTACAACTACTTATAATCTTTATATGTTATATTGTTTTATACCATGATTTGTATTCTATATAAAAATTTATATTGATTTTGTTAAATTTTTTATTTGATTATATATATATATATATGATACAGTTCTGTGTTTAGTTTACAATTATTAGTATGTGTTTCTTGTCTCACTTGCTGATATTAATATTTGATGTTTATTTGAATTTGGATGAAATTTTAACTTTTTATTGTTAAATTTAAGTGAGTTTGTAAAGTGTGTGATTACCTATATATTAAATTTTGAATTTAAGAAAATATCTAAACACACAAATTATATATATTGATATATATTTTAAAAATTATCTATCATCTTTCTATCGGATTATGATATACAATTTTTCAAAGATTTATATGATTGATTCTAAAGTACCAAAAAGCACTATATAACTTATAATATAATATTCTTTTGGATATTAAGAACAACGATTATACAAATTTATAATTTAGTTTAATAAATTATTAACAATATATATATATATGCATATTTATAGAAAGTTGTTACTTTTTAGTTAAATGAATTTCATAATATTGACTGATATTAAAAAATTATATATAATATGGATTTATTATCACAAAGAAGTGATAATATAGTATGATATTACAGATAATATAAATACTACTAACTATTAAATTTAATATATATATATATATATATTTTTTATAATAAATTATCCAATATAACTACTAATTTTTTAGGAAGAAAAAACAAAACAAACTACTAATTAATCAAACATAAGAAATGAAGAAAGATAAGAAAAGAAACTAAGAAAGGAAATTTCAATTCTAGATACAAAACATGTCATAAATGCAATCTCGAACACTTGTTCCTACAATGCAGGTTAACTCAAACATCCTCAATAATACTCTCTCATATAATTTGGGCTTGTAATAGACCTAAGGCCTATATATTTTGCAAGTAACGATTATTAACATCAGTATGGACCTCGGCTGGCCCATTAACTTGAGATCAAGAATGTTTTGTTCTGTACTTCACTGAAGACATAGTTATATCTCAAATCTGTGTGGTATCTGAAAGATGAAGCAAAGATCGGACGGTGGAGGATTGATTTTGGTTCTGACAAGTTCTCTGAAGTTCCGACATGTGTTGATGACGTAGACGTGTCGTGACCGTAGATGAGTTAAAGACAAATGTAGACGCGTTTCCGTTGTACACGGGACTCGAGACAGCGACGTGTCTCACCGTGTCTGTGAAGCTTACCTGTTTTCTGAACTTTAAACAGAGAACATTAGAAACTGTGACTTGAAAGCAATTTAATTTTTCTGACAGTTTGTTCTGTTTCTTCTCAACTATTTCTACAAATACTAATAGTAATTCATTTAGCTTAATTTATTGGTCTGATATCAAATTTGATTTGATTCCGGTTAACTTCGGTTCAGTCAAGTTCTAAGGAAACTAATAAATATCTATAATAATAAAATTGTATCGTTAATATATTCTTATTTTTATATAATAAAAGTAATTTTGTTTTATCTTTCGATAAGATTTAATAAAAAAATTTAGCAGATCGTTATTATTATTTTTATCAATCTAATATTATTAATTTATTTTAATTTAAATATATTAAAATTTGTTTTCACTTAAATATATAAAGATTTCACAATCCTTTATTTCATAAAACGTAGAGCTAATTTAAATATTGTGTTATATTAGTTTGTTTTCTCCTAAAAAATATTGTAATAAATTTGTTATTAGAAAAATATTATAATAAAATTAAACTATAGTCACATAATATTTTAGTAAAAAATAAAAGATATTTATCTATACTATTAAAAGGAAATTTTTTACAATAATCCTTTAAATCTGTAGAAAATTATATTTTCAAACCTTTTACAGAAAAGTTAGTTATTAATTTTTTAACCCACAAAAATAAACGAAAAGTTATGAAAAAATCATTTAGATATGCTTTTATGCATTTTTAATTACGAAATTTAAAAGATTTATTGTATTTAAATAATTAGTCTTATTATTATGGATGTATTAAATTATTTATAATGTATGATTATATGCTATTGTCGTCTATCATTATAAATTTAAGAATAATTGATATAATGACTATATGATGCACAAATTATTACGACTCTAGATGATTAATATTTAGAGTCATTATAAATATAAATTATTAATGACTTTAGATAATGACTCTAAATATTGAGAACTTTGTGATGATACTTTTTGTTATTAGATTCTAATATTTTGTTTGTCATCTTAAATATTATAACTTTAAGATGATAATTATGTTTTCTACATGATATAATCAATATTTTCAGTTTTATATTTATAAATATTATTAATGACTCTGATGCACAAAATATTATTATAACTTTTTATCGGCATGACTCTAAATATTGATAATTTTGATCATACTTTTTAGATTCTAATATTTTATTTGCCATCTTAAAGTTATTTATTATATAAGAAAAGTGTAGCATTAATTTAAACATTATGTTATATTAGTTTATTTCAGTCTATAATTTCGAGATAGTCTTTTAACCTTAGGAATCAACCAATAAGCTTTGTAATTTAGGAACATAATAATAAACTATAAACAGATATTGTATTAATTAGAGAACTAGTGATAGGCATGATGAGAAGGAGATTGGCCAAAACTATAAATGCTATACATAAAACAATTAGGAAAATTAAACAAAAGTCTCCGAATATATTCTGACAAATGGCTAAAGAAAATAGAAATGAATCTGGCAAATGAGGATCGTGCAAATTCGTTCGTTTCTCTAAAAACTAGTAATTGAAGTAAATGCAAGAAAACTAAAGAGAAAAGAAAAATAAAAAGCTTTAGGAAATGAAATGGACAGATAGATAGGAAGAAGACAGCGCAGAAGTTGTTGTGAAAACATGTCTCTTTTGTTTCAATAAATGTTACAATTTCGAATATGGAATACAGCTTTTGCTTTGCTTTACTTTGTTTTTGCATTCTCTTCTTTCACCGTCATTTCTTTTGTAACATGACACATTTATTATCATCCTACATGAATTTATTCACTATTTTTACGCGTGTTTCCATTTTTTCAGATTTATTACATCCTTATTTTCAGGTGGTCACCATTTATATGTTTTTTTCTTTTATTATTTGGATTATCAAAACTTATATTTCAATGTTGTATGATTAACATTTGAATAATCAGAGATTGAGTCTCATTATCTATATTATATAGAAATTTGGCTAATAGACCAGCTTATTATGGTCTAATATTAACACTAAAAAAAAAATGTTGTATGATTAGCAAATTGGATAAACATTACACAAAATTTTATATACTTATATTGTGTACGATTTTTACTACATTTATTTCGAATTTTGTTGCAGAAGTAGGCCAACTTCCACCATATAATTCGCTTTGTTTTTGCCATTTCTCTTTTTGTATTTTATTTAAGTTGTATATTCTTTTATGTTTGATTTGCGGTTTGTGTTTTTTCTTTTGAGTTTATTAGTCACCACTTTAAAAAATATAATCTGCTTAAAAAGCCACTAGACTACAAACCATATAAAGCACATTAAAATAAAAATTCTTGGTTTGCAAATTGTACATCCTCTACAAGCATTTCCTTCATAACAAGACTAATTATTCTCATCATAGTCACTTTAAATTTTGAAAAAATCATTGACAATTTTTTCCATCAAAACCATTAGATATTAAATAATTTTATTTGGATTATTATAGTTAGATAATAATCAAAACCCAAAATAAAGTCTCTCTTTATTTTCCTAAGTTAGATACTTACATCAATCTTTGCAGTTCCATTATTTATTCATCTTTTTTTTTTTGTCAACGGCAGATAATATAATGGACCACAACTGGCCGACCCATTAGCCAAATTCCTGCATAATACAGACGGTAAGATTCAATCCCGGATACATATGCGCCTGCTATTTATTCATGTTTTCTTAGAATGTTCATAGTCACATGAGCATTGATTTCTCTTTTGTAATGTTTAATTATTCTACCACATATATTTTTACATTACACAAAAGTTTTTTTATTTCTTTTTGTCAACCACTCAAAGAAGCTCTTATAGAATTGCAAATTCAAATTCCACTTTTTTTGTTCATTGATCCTTCCTTAGCATTCTTGTAACCACATAGGTAATGATACTCATTAAAGTTGTTCAAAACAAAAGCCAATAAACTTAAAAATTACACAAGCCACATAAAATTCAAACTTAGTAACAAAACAAAAGTAAAAAAAAAAAAAGAAGCTGAACATTGCAGCTTTAAACCTTACATTACAACTTCGAAACAAACACACACACATAAAGTAAAAACACATGGCGGGTGGTGAAATTCCTCCTCTGCCACAAACCATTTCTGCTTTTTTTTAACCAAAAGACAGAAACTTCAAAAAAAGAAAAGAAACCCATTGGTGAAACATAGAGGTCACTTTGCCAAAAGATGAAACAACACACATAACACCACTCTACTTCAATACTCTCACTAAAACCCTAATGCCTTGAAATGACTAAAACAGCCCTTTAAAACAAGCTCTTTTACCCATTTTACCCTCATAGTCAAAATAGAAACTTTAAGACTCTTTCCATTAAAACCCTCAAAAGCCTTAAAACCCTCTCTGACTCTATCACTCTCTCACTTTCTCTCCTCTTTCCTCACTGCTACACAAACCCTAATTCTACATAAAACGGTAAATTAACGGAATTGACGGCCTATAAAGGTTTGTCCAAATGACCAACTAGCTGGAGCAATGTTGTTAGAGACCACAGTTCGTCCATCACTAGCAGTAACCTTAAAGGACAATGCTTGACCGTTTAAAAGATTGTTGCTTTGCCAGTTTTGACCCCAGTTCCTTGACATTTGTTGCCAATTTGTTCTTGAACCTTTGACTGCAACTGAGTGAACATCTCCGGCTCCACCAACATTAGTCACCAAAACAAGGTTGAAGTAAGAGTGGCCATTGATTGTGAACCTTATACCTCCTCTTCTCTTACATGGGACCCTGAACATAAACAAAAAGCCCTTCAGTTAGATAACAGAACAATGGAGTCCAAACAAGGTTTACGAAGCCGAAATTGAACAAAGATTGAAGCTTAAATAGCAGAGCCAGGTTCAAACAAGACATGTGAAGATAAAATTGAACAAAGACTAATGCTTAAATAGCAAAGCCAGAGTAAAAAGTTGAAGCCTTTAACCAAAAGAGCCAACAAACAGAAGATCAAAGACGCATTACATCTAAGAAAAACAGATACCAAGACAGTAAATTTGATAAAGATTGAAACTTTAAAGGTGAAATGTTTAACTAGTGATGAACAAAACAGGGCAAGGAGAAAATTTTGACGGTAGGTTATAAATATTTTCAAAAAGATAAGACTTTGAAGCTAAGGAAGTGAGATTTCACCTTCTGTAAGAGACAGGAACAACACCAGCTTTGTAATGAGCAATGCGTTGGAAAATAGGCTGAGAGAGATCAAAATGGTGAAGTGGAGGATTACACCAACCACCAGCGTTATTAGGCAATGCATTGTTTGGAGGACAGAAATTGGTGGCTGTGACTACAATAGCACCAGGTAAACACCACGCGCCGTCGCTTTGACACTTGATTTCAAAACACGCGCCGCAACTAAGTCCGTTGTTGAACAGTGCGGTGCTTAAAGCTGCAGTGTTGGTACCATATCCTTGACTGTAAAGATTCCCATACCCACAAGCTCCACCTAGAGACAATAACAACAATGAACATGAGATATAACTAAATTTGGATTTCGTCGAACACATTGAGAACAATGTTTTAGTTGTGTTTTGTTTTCATACCCATTGTTCCTGAAGCATCACTTCCTCCATAAAACGTAGCATGAGCATTGACCCAACCAGCGTCGTAGCCATGAACAGAACACATCATTGCAGCAAAACCCACCAAAAAAATCCCCAAAAGACCCATTTTTGCCCTGCAATTTACCAAAATTTCAAACAAAATTAGAACTTTACATATTGTAAGCAAGAAAGTAAAAACAGTTGAGAATGTGTAGTAAATAACTAGACAGGGAGATGTTAATTACATGGACATTCTCTTTGAGAAAGTGCAGGGAGAGATAAAATGGAATGTGAAGGAGAAAGATAGTTGCTTTGCTGTGATGGGAGAAGAAGGTTGATACTTGGAGTGGAATTTATAGAATGTTTTGACCCTTCATTTACCTGGGTTTATTTGGTTTTTACTTTTCTACTCAAAAATAATTCTACAAAAATTGAAAAAGAATAATATTATTCATTTATTTTTATATTATTTTTTATGGAAAACAATACAGCACAAACCCAATAAAATTCAAATGTACTATGAATTTTTTATATAAAAAAATTGCTAGTATTTTGAAATTATTTTCTTAGCTAATTGAAGTAATTATTATACTATGATTCATCATTTAATGCTTTGTTACATTTGTTATCTTCTTCACCTGTACCTAGCATTAACTCCACATTTAGTTATTTTGGTTCTTTAAATGGTTAAACCTATTTACTGTTTTCACCTATTAGGGTCAACTTTTATTCTTCTAAAACATTTAAATTTTCAAAATTTATATTTTTGACCAAAAGTTTAAAATTTTACAAATGTACGATTCTCAACCAAAGCAACACAAAATAAAAGGTCGGATTCTTTTCTTTAGTGTGATATATAGGTAATTTTTAAAGTTTAGAAAATAAAATTTTAAATGTGGCTGCAAAGTATTGAAATGATCACGAGCATCCTTAAACGAATTTCGTAGAAAGAGAGAGAGCACATGGTAGGACTGCAGGAGGTTTTGATGGTTTGGAACTTTGGAAGCGTGTGACTTTTCTTCTTCACCTTTCTCCTTTTCAGTTTTTTATTTTTATTTTGTATATAAATATTGTTGAATAAAACACCATTTGAGTAATGGAACTGAAAGAAAAATGGAAGTTGAATAAAATAGTGTTTGAAAACATATGGAAAATATCTGTTTGGAATCAGCGTTTAAATGCTTATAAATAATTTCAAATGTCTTTAAACAATTAATTTTCAAATATTCGTTTTAATCACTGATTCTAAAAAGAATTATGATTGATAACAAAATGATCAACTGCTAAATTGTTTAATGATACCCAATCAAACCTATAGATTTATAATACTATATTTTAAAAATAAATTACATTTTTAATATTGTTAATAACATTTTACACGATATTATTAATGGTTTGAAAACATTTTAAATTATAAATCAGATTCTAGTAGCATTAAAACGGACAATACAATTAAAAATGTGAGGTTGTGTTTTATCTACAGCTCGGAATAATGCAAATAGTTTTCAACATAAGAAGGGGAATATGTAGAATTTTTTTAAAGTATTATCTATATGACTATGATGAATATTTATAAGATATTACTTGCTGAACAAAAAAAATACTTGTTCTTTTTATCATGGTAATGCTTCTTAGTTCTTTTTATCATGTTATATAATTTGTTGTGATTTTCTCATTCTTTTTTATTTTGACAAATGGTTCATGTTCTAATGAACTACCGTTTTTCATAAATCTGGTATGGAAAACACATACCCACAAAAATGAAATTTTCATTGTTACTAGAGCTCAATCCCTCGTACTTGATGTAGAAGAAGTTGTTACACAAATGACAACTGAAAATGGATCTCCAAATGGTGATAGCCAAACAGGCTCAACTGCCGTTGTTTCTAGCTAAAAAAAAATTAAAGTATATTCTTTACAAACAAACTTATAATTCTATTAAGTGCATCGAATTTATGGATGTAAATATGGATTTGTTGTCTGTTTTTAATTAGTTTTGTGTTTCCTAAACTTTTATTTGTAAATCAGAACATTAGAGTCTAGTAACATATAGCCACAATATTTTAGGCTTAATCATAAATTATTTTGTGGCTATGCTTTGTTTTTTTACTAGTGTATGATGGACATATCGTGTGTGTTTTTAATGTTACATAAACATTATCATTGCACACGAATATAATCAACATGGTGTGTTGTAAGACTGCACCAAATTTATATAACACTTGTCACTCCAAATATAAGAATACAACTTCGGCTTTTCACAAAACTGTGAGCATGAATCTGAATCCAGTTATGAACCGTAAAAAAGTACCAAACATTATAAGAGATATTTACTCTCAAACTGCACACTGAAATATATAAATGTTATAGAACTACTAAAAATTATAGAACTTCATGTTGTTTCTTCTTTAACTAGTGTTTACTTGATTTTTTTTTTGTATATAAAAGTAAAATTGAGTTGTGTGAAGTATATTTATTCATTTATTTCTAGTAACATTAACTCTTGTCTTCTACTATGATGTAAAGTTTTGTATTGTTGGATTTTTATTTTTAGAAAATGTTCAAGATCAAACATAAAAAGATGAAATTAAGGTTTTTTTAGCAAGACAAGTAAGTTGAATTATTTCAATATGTTAAAAGTATTATTATTTTTATTTAGTTGAGTTTGAATTTTTCTCACTGCAAAAAATATTATTAGTCCTTTGTAGATATATTAAAAGACAAGAAAACTTGAATATATTAGGAATTTGGAAAACAATGCTGTATTTATATTTGGATTTTTTTTTTGTCAACGCTATCAAACACTTACAAGTTTACTGGATAAAAACTCGATTCTTAGAAATGCTAGAAAACCCCTAAATAATAGAATCATTGAAAACCCCTAGTATTTAATGCTAACCATCAAGGTTGGGACTTTAGCATTCTAGAATAAATAACACAATATTAGATTATTTTTAGTAGGAATCTCTCACAATTAAAAAAATAAAAATAATAAAAAATAAAAGAAAAATGAGAAATAGTCTCTCATTCTTTAAAAGATTTTGAAAACTTCATGAGAGATTCTTATACCACATATGTCTATATACCACATGTGCGGATGTTCTTGCATAAAAGCATACATGATAAATTAAAATAATATAAATCGTATCTTTTCCAATGCTGCGTTACGATTAACGATATCTACTATGATTTGTTGTCTGGAGCTTAGTCACTAAACACCGTGATTTTTGGAGAAATCATCTTTATAATTATTTAAATTCCTTTAATCTAAACCCTAGTAAAACCCAAATCACTAGTTCCAATGTGGTCAAAACATTTTTACTTCGAAAAAGATAATTTTCTTTCAACTTATCAAATATTAAATAAATAAAATGGTTAAAAACATTTTGGCTTTCTCAAACGCTGTGTTTTACAGAGTCTTCAGATCTATATTAAAACCCATGTTTTTTTCCTTCTTACATTTTTTGTTATTTTACTGTTGGTCGGATTATGCTGTGACTGTGATACTGTTTTTAATACCACTTTTCATATATTTTATTATTGCTTTTTAAAATTTGATAATTGACCTTTTAATTATTTAAATTATAATGTAAAGTAAGGTGTTTAATTATTAAATTATTGTAACGAACACTAACCGTTCAACTAATTCTATTTCCTTTATTAATTTTTGATCTGCAATGCACAATTCAAGATTTCCAAAGGCAGCCTTTTGCTATCACTCTTCTTTTGAGGTATTTGTCTCTAACTTTTTGTATTTAATCTACACCGTTGATTTAATATAAATATTTATATTAATATTCACCGTTGATTTAATATAAATATTTAACGGTTGATATTGATTGCATGCTGCACGAAACAGATATGATTCCTTTTTAGTACATTTACATTTGTAAGAACCAATTCTTTAGATTTTTTATTCTAAGATAAAATTCGTTTTTAGTTGTTTTTCACTTAATTGTTAACTTCTTAAATTCTTTTTACTTAATTGTTAACTTTTTAAAATTATGTTGATGGTTTATAAATATTTCTATTTTGTTTGAAGATTTATTTTTTTTTCAACAATTTGATCGACAAGAACCGATTCATAGCCTAAAGCATATCCCTATAATTTTTTTTTAAGTTACCATAATGCAGCAGGTAGAAATCGCATCATGATACAAAATCATTAGGTAGATCATCCTAACCACCAGATTGCATGGTGCATAAACAAATATGATTCGTTTTTAATACATTTACATTTATACGAACCAATTCTTTAGATTTTTTATTCTAAGAAAAAATTCGTTTTTAGTTGTTTTTCACTTAATTGTTAACTTTTTAAAATTATGTTGATGTTTTATAAATATTTCTATTTTGTTTGAAGATTTTTTTTTTTTTCAACAATTTGATCGACAAGAACCGATTCATAGCCTAAAGCATATCCCTATAATTCTTTTTTTAAGTTACCATAATGCAGCAGGTAGAAATCGTATCATGATACAAAATCATTAGGTAGATCATCCTAACTACCAGATTGCATGATGCACAAACAAATATGATTCGTTTTTAGTACATTTACATTTATACGAACCAATTCTTTAGATTTTTTATTCTAAGAAAAAATTCGTTTTTAGTTGTTTTTCACTTAATTGTTAACTTTTTAAAATTATGTTGATGTTTTATAAATATTTATATTTTGTTTGAAGATTTTTTTTTTTTCAACAATTTGATCGACAAGAACCGATTCATAGCCTAAAGCATATCTCTATAATTCTTTTTTTAAGTTACCATAATGCAGCAGGTAAAAATTGCATCATGATACAAAATCATTAGGTAGATCATCCTAACTACCAGATTGCATGCTGCACAAACAAATATGATTCGTTTTTAGTACATTTACATTTATACGAACCAATTCTTTAGATTTTTTATTCTAAGAAAAAATTCGTTTTTAGTTGTTTTTCACTTAATTGTTAACTTTTTAAAATTATGTTGATGTTTTATAAATATTTATATTTTGTTTGAAGATTTTTTTTTTTTTCAACAATTTGATCAAGAACCGATTCATAGCCTAAAGCATATCCCTATAATTCTTTTTTTAAGTTACCATAATGCAGCATGTAGAAATCGCATCATGATACAAAATCATTAGGGTAGATCATCCTAACTACCAGATTGCATGCTGCACAAACAAATATGATTCATTTTTAATACATTTACATTTATACGAACCAATTCTTTAGATTTATTCTAAGAAAAAATTCGTTTTTAGTTGTTTTTCACTTAATTGTTAACTTTTTAAAATTATGTTGATGTCTTATAAATATTTATATTTTGTTTGAAGATTTTTAAAACTGGATAAAAATTATGTTGATGTTTTGGAAATTAAGAATCAATTACATCAATACATTCTAGTTTTACACATGATAAAAGTTGGAAAAAACAATATAAGATAATTAAACATTATATCTAGTGTATTTATTTCCAATAGACTAGAAGGAACAAATTAGGTAGCAAGCAGATTATCAAATTAAGAACAAATTGAACCTACCGACAATTATTATGAAGTTATCCCTCGAGTGTGTTAAGCTTGAATCAGGCTCAATAATTGGAACAATTAAAAAGTTTACTCGTTAATCATGATTATGACATGCCTCGTCAAAAGTGGAGGTGTCAAACTCTAAGACCTTTCATTAAAAAGGGAAATAAACAAAGTAAAGTAATTTAATAAGAATTGTATATGATAAATTGATAACCAATAACAGTATAAGAATACACGATGTTTTCCCTTAGGACCTACACATATATTATATATGTAATTGTATTTATGAGAAGAATAAAGGAAAATTGTATTTACGTTTACAATTTGAACATGTTATTTAACTTGATTAACTTTTTTTCTATCAATAAATTTCATTATATATAATCAGAAAGCTAAGACCAAGATAAAATGTTTACAAACATGTAATTAATCTTTAACTAGCATTCTAACATTACAAATTGAATAATCGGTTTTGTAATTTAAACATTGAGAAGTGAAAAAACTAAATAATTTTTTTGGTCGCTCAGATTTATCGAAGTAAAAAAAGAAAGCATACTATTTTTTTAGGAGAAACCATCATCTTCACAACTTATAAACTATTTGTCTTAAATTTTTCCATTACAGATTTCATCGATGAAATGTACGATATAGTCGAAAGCAAGCTATTATTGAGTAATTTATGTTTGTCATTAGAACTTATATCTTGTTTAAGCATGAGTTACCACAAGATAAGTAAAGATTTCGTAGGTTCGATAGATATAAAGATATCGATCTAAACAGAACATGATAAATAAATAGCTCGACAAATTAAGGAACTAGATCAATATATAGTTGGCAAGACTCAGATTTGATATTTTTTGTAAGTTATCGACTAATACATATTTGTTTAGCTGTATTACAATAATAAAATATGGTATGATATGCACATATATGCGTAGATGGTCACGAATAAAAAGATAAGGGACAAAGTAGGTGTCACGAGAGATTTGATAAGATATGATTAATCTTAAAATTAAATCCAACATTTAATTTCTCTTTCTCTTTTAGGCTCTACCATTTTTATTGTATTGATTAGATGCATTTCTTCCCTATTTCCTATATAATTGATCTTATTTCTGAAATTTGGAGTTAAAATTGTAATCACGTTCCTATACGTTACATAGTCCACATGTCACATTGTAGTAGACTATAATTTTTTGTTGTCAAACAATTTCTTGTATTAATTAGAATTCAACGTTACAGTTCCAACATACAATCATAAAATACAAGAAAGTCAATAAGAAACTAAAGCATATAATAGATATAGCCAGACGGAAGGAACTCTGACGCTCTGGAAGTCTTGGATAGAGATTGGATAAAGAGTCTCGAGGCAGTGTTTCGAAGACTAATCCTAGTTCTGTCACCCCGAAGAGTAGTTGAACTACCACATAAGCTCTTTTTACCATAGAACTTTTAATAATCTCCATATCGGAGGTTCTAGACAAGATTTTATCCCAAAGGAAAGAACCAATACAGTCTAACTTATGTCTAGGATAAATTAGAGTAATGGATCTAAATATTCTATAATTTTTACCTATATTCTGTATTGGGCCTAAAAGGGTTCACTTGTCTTTATGAGCAAATCCTAATGAGCTAACAAGACATGAATTAATAAAGGAAATGGTTCCAACTAAAGTCCATACTCATGGTCCAATGGTAGGCCCATATGACAAAACTGAAATCCTAGTCCATAATGTACCTCTATAAGAGGAGATGACAATGGTCTCGCCGGAGTTGCTTTGACCGACATGGAAATCATCCTCTTGGTCCGCTATATATAACAATATATAACATATAAAGACATTAAAATCCAAAGAGTGAAGTATATTTATGTTCTTTGCAATGATATATATATAAACATAAACATAAATGAGAAAGTCTCTTAGCTCGAAGACTCGAACCGGTTAAATATCAATATTTCTGTTCTTTTATTATTACTAGAATTTGATTATAAAAAATTATATTTATTCGACGTAATATTGCTAAAAGTTTAAGAATTAAACAATGGAACGCTTTTTATATGAAGATTCATCGATTCTTCTGATTTGATTCAACAATGTCGAGTACATTGTCAACAAATACTTTCAATTATAAAGCTACTTATCGACAATATTTTTACTGCTGAATCGTCATGAATTAGTTAACGTAATTTTTTATCTTCATTCTATTTCTTAGAAAAATACAACTTACCAACTAAACTACGATAAGATAATTTGTGATTATTAAGTCATTGTATCAAGAATTAGATTTAAAAAGGCTCTCTTAATGCATATTTTGTTCGAAAAGAATAAAATGAGCCGACACCTATTAGTAGAGAAATGCCTACCTATAACAATAACATGGTTAAAGCAAAGTATGTCGTGTTAAAGCTTAGAATCATAAAAGTCTCGTTTCTCCAATTTTTTCTTAATATAAGATATATATATATATATATCATCTTTTGAGCTTCAAAATAGTAGTATGTTTTAAGAAAACTGAATAGTGTTGAAAATATTGTAAAAACATTTCTGTTTGGGCTAAAATTCCAAAACACTATTCATACAGAATTAATCCTTCATGCTACCATGCTAGTTTGAATATTTTGATCTCTTTGGTGGTTCCAACTCTGATATTGCTACTTAAATTCGACTATACCTAAATACTAGAACAACGGTGTAAATATATATATTAAACATTGCACATATTATAGTAAAAGAAGTTCATGTAACATATTAACGCTATCATAAGTTATTTTTACTATATTATACCACAAACATGTTGCCAGTGTTTACCTCTGAATACCGAAGTGTGTATATATCTTTAGAATTTTCATCAAACGTATATATATACACTTTTATTGCCGGTAAACTTTTGTTAATACAAAGGATATACAGTTTAATTTATACGAATTTAGCTCTCTAATATTATTGGTTTGTACTATTAATTATTTGCAAAATTTCTTGTGATCAAAGCTTTAGCCATTCCAAAAGATTACAAGTGCCATCACTAGCTTCTGGTGGAATAATAATGAAGATAAGAAGAAGATACATTGGGTGGCTTAGAAAACATTATGCAAGGTTAAAGTGGATGGTGGTTTTGGATTTCGAGACATAGGTGAATTCAACCAAAGCCTATTGGCAAAGCAAGCTTGGAAGGTCCTTAGTGAAACTGACTAGATGTTTTGCTCGAAAGGATTTTTTGTCGGTTAGAAAAGGGCAACGTCCTTCCTATGCTTGGCGGAGTGTGATTCACGGACGTGAGCTATTGTCTCGGGGTTTGGCTAAAAGCATCGGAGATGGTCGCAACACTTTGGTTTGGCTGGAGAAATGAATTGTTGATACCGATCCCCGTCGTCCTTACAACAAGTAGGCGCAAATTAACTTAAACCTTAAGGTTTCAGATCTCATCAATGCACATGGGGAGTGGAATACAGAGATGTTACAAGGGCTTTTCACTCCTATAGACGTTAACAAAGTGGTTGCTTCTCCTCCCTGTATTGAACGTAGTGATGAGTGGTCTGGTCCTATACTAAAAGAGGTAGGTACACGGTTAAAAGTGGTGCTTGGTTAGCATCAAGAACACTTACTTGGATAGAACCAGAATCACACGAGGTTAAAAGAACAAATTGCCTTAGGCAGCGCGTTTGGAAGATGAGAACATAACTCCAGAGAGTTGGCCAAGATATCAGTCACATATAGAATGTCTGAAACAACAGCTCCAATAATTTACTTCATGGAGTATCTCTTTCAGCTGGATCAGCTAATACGGGAGCTCAAAGAATGGCCCAGAGTGTTTTATTGGAAGGGCGATTTGTTTCATATCTAGCAGCTGGAGAATCCTCTTGGCTCTTGACAACCCTTGAGGAAGACCGAAGACAGTAACTTGGTTCTGTTTCTTGGTTTTGGGTCTCAGGCTCTGTTGTTTTTACTTTGTACTCTGCTTTGAACTCAGTGTGGATACTGTATCTCCCATATATTGGGGGTCTTTGCTCTTTCGAGCTTTAATATTATAAATTTATAATGAGTAAAAAAAAAGCTTTAGCAATTGAATGGTGTAAAGGGACCCTGATTATAAATAATTTAGACTCACTTTCCGGCTACTATATTCGACATCGTGGAGTTATATAATATAATTTCTTTTATACAAAGAGTGCAATAAATATAATGAAAAAGATAAAAAGTGAAAAACAATAAATTTAGCAGAGCTCAGTCTGCCGACTCTAATTTAGCAGATTAATTATAAATTACTTTTCAAACTATTCTAATTGCAAAAAGTAAATTCAACGAGAATATATAATATTAATCTATGTACAATATACAATTAGTGAGGTATACTCGTATAATGAGTATAAAGTAATGTAGAAAATATGCTATACGAATTTATTTATTGCGTGCCTAACTATCTATAATTCTATATTAAGAATCAATCAAGTTATTCTAACTTATTGGTGATGGTTGAATAGATGAATAACAATTTACACCTTATGGAAACCTAATTTAATTTTCATTTAGAATTTGAAATATTATTTTTTGGTTAGTTGGATTGAAATTTGTTTGGATTATATAGAGTTTTCACTAGTACAATCTCAAAAATTCTTGTTTTTTTTTCAAATCTAAAATATTTTAGGAATATAAAAGATAAATATAAAGTTTAAAATCTTTTATCAACAATTAGATCAACAACTCAATCATCAATTTTTTTCTTTTATTTGTAGCGAGAAGAATCGTACCACAATACCAAAAGATTTGTAAAAAGCATTATCACTTACCCATATGTCATCGGTAAATTAGTTTTTACATGATAATTACTTTTTGTTATCTAACAATAATAAATTTGTAAAATGCAATGCTTAAGTTAGCAAATATTGATCCACTCTTGAGATCTAGTTGTTTGTATTTTTTCATTGATATTGTTTAATCACATATCGAATCTTGATTTAGAAAAATAATTCAATACACTATTTGGATATTTAAATAAATTTTTCGTGGCATCACGATGCAAGAAAAAGTGAAAAGGCCACATGTTAAGGTAGGCCCATTAGTTTCCAATAACGTTAGTTAGCTCAAGAGTGAAAAGCCCACATGTTAAGCTAGGCCTAGTATTTAGAACTCTCTTCTTTCATTCTCTCCTTCTATTTCAAATTCCTAAAGTCACCAAAGAAAATACGCAGAAGCCGTTGCATTTCCCGGCGACTCGACGGCTCCACGTACAAATTCACCGATCATCGCTTGTCTCATTCTCCGGTGAGATACTTTCGTGTTTTAAGAGTTTCCAGTTTATTATTGGTCAAGTGCTATTAATTTTTGTTTTAGTCTGCTGCTAGAGAAGTTTGATTTGCGTTATTGATTTTCGTTGACTATTGTATAAGTATTCGGATTCTCGATGCGAGCTTCAAATCTATCTACACAGAAACGAAGTTGTTTTTGAAATTTTGTTGAAGTTGCTTATTTTAAACCTTATTTAAATCCCTAACTTTGAGGTACTTCTTATCTTCAGCTTCCTTTGGCTTTGTGATTTATGTATTTGTCTCACTAGATCGTTGCTAAAATGGCTTATCCGAGGAACATCTATGGTAAGAGATGTAGTTTAGTTAATTTTTTAAATTTGATGTTACTGAAAATGGAGACAATTGAGAGACCAGATTTTATTATTATATATATTTTTTGATGATACAGATAATATCGCTGATGGATTTGAAGACACAGTGTATCGTTACTTATGTCCTGTGAGAAAAGCAGGGAGCATTATTGGGAAAGGTGGTGAAATTGCAAAGCAGATTAGGTCTGAGACGAAAGCAAACATGAGGATAAACGAGGCTTTACCGGGTTGTGACGAGCGTGTTGTTACTATATTCTCTAACAGCGAGGAGACCAATCGAATTGAAAATGATGGGAATTTAGTTTGTCCTGCTTTTGATGCCCTTTTAAAGGTTCATGATACGATTGTGGCTGAAGAACTGGACACTGATGATGATTATTATTATGATGATGAGTATAGCGAGCAACAAACAGTTATTGCGAGGATGCTTGTGCCTTCGGATCAAATTGGTTGCCTTATTGGAAAAGGTGGACAAGTTATCCAAAATCTGCGTAGTGAAACTAATGCTCAGATTCGTGTTCTAAATGATAATATGCCCATCTGTGCTTTGGCTTTGAGTCATGATGAGCTCCTTCAGGTAATGCAACAAGTCTTTAAAGAAAAATATTAGACCTTTGAGTTAGTGTGGTTGTGTCTCTGATTTAGTTAATGATTCCTGTTGGTTTACTTTCAGATAGCTGGATTTCCCTCTGCTGTTAGAGAAGCTCTATACCAAGTTGCTTCCCTGCTTTATAATAATCCGTCACGGTTTCATCACTACTTTCTGTCTTCCTCCTCTAATAGTCTGCATCAACCTGGCGGAATTCTGCATCAACCAGGTGGAATTCTGCATCTGCCTGGTGGAATTCTAAATCAACCTGGTGGAATTCTGCATCAACCTGGTGGAATTCTAAGGAGTCCAACTTTAACTAGCCCTCACAAAAATTACTCTCCAAGAGATGTTGCCGAGCCAAGACTGTTTCCTATATGCTTCATATGTCCAGCTGAAAATGTTGGAGGTGTTATAGGGAAAGGTGGCTCTTTCATTAATCAGATTAGGCAAGAATCTGGTGCGACCATTAAAGTCAATACCTTAGAAACTGATGAAGATGATGATTGCCTTATTTTCATATCATCAAAGGAGGTAACACAAACCTTTTCTTCTTATTGAGAATCTGCTTTATGATATGTGAGATGTTAATCTGAGTTTATGCACATCAGTTCTTTGAAGATCAATCCCCAACGGTGAATGCAGCCTTACGCTTACAAACGAGGTGTAGTGAGAAAGTAGGGAAAGATTCAAGTGATTCTGCAATCTCGACTCGTGTACTTGTTCCTAGTTCTCAAGTAGGGTGTCTCATTGGAAAAGGTGGAGCTCTTATCTCCGAAATGAGGAGTGTCACAAAAGCAAATATCCGCATTTTTCAAGAGGAAGATGTACCTAGCATTGCTCGTGAGGATGAGGAGATGGTGCAAGTAATAAAATGTTGACCCTTTATCACTTAATGTTTCTCAAATTTCTGTGTGTTTAAAGAGACTCAACATGTTTCTTTCTATTGTGGTTTAGATAACAGGAAGTCTTGATGCAGCAATCAAAGCTCTTACGCAAGTGATGTTGCGGTTAAGAGCCAATGTATTCGACATGGATCGTGGTCTTGTCTTGCTTCCAACTTTCTTTCCTTACTGTTCTCAAACATCAGAGACTTTAAGCAAACCTAAACACAGAAAACGCGATAACCATTCTCATGGTTTTGAGGAAATTGCTAGAAATGAAGACTATTGTAGGCAAATGGTATGATTCACATGTACCAAAGTTACTTACAAGTAGTATAAAGATTCATTTTTATTGCTGATCTGCTTTATCCTTCTTTTGCAGAACTTAAATTCCCCAAGAAGAAACCAGTTCTACTAATCAGCAAACCATCTTAAAAGGTTACTGTTCTGTGTTTTAAACACTTAGATTCTGTGATATTTTGTCAAAGAACTTGGAAGTTTTTTTGAATCCAAGAAAAATGGGATTAGGGTTTGCTTTGAGCCTCAAAAATCCATAATAAGTATCTCGAAAGAATGATTTTTTTTTTGTAATCTTTGTAAGATTTAGCACGACGATGTGTCAATTTTGTGGCATATTGTGTCTGAATCATGGGAAGAATATCAGTTTTAAGTTAAAAATTTAAAGGAAACCAAACCAAGTGAACAAGAGTTATTTTTAAACCCGTTTTAGTTCGGTTTGTTAATTTGTGTTTTTTTTCTTCCCTTTGGTCATTATGTTTCCATTTTGTTTTCCGTTGAAGAAGAAAAATATCGGTTACTATTTAATAACTCACCTAAATGAGAAAACAACTTCAGACTTTCTGATGTGGTGATGAATGTCACTAATCAACCAATTATAATGCGATCGTAATGTAAAACACGTAGACTTTACCAGTAATATACGTCTGTTACATAACTAAGTCACAGTCCTGTAACTTTCGTAGTCATCGAGTATCTTAATTTTCTTTCCTAAAACTCCCTCTTTTCTTCATCTTCTTCATCCTCTCACCGCTATATATTTTTTTCATTTTCATTTTTTTAACAGATCTGGTGGAATTTTATCTCTTGACCCCACCACTGGACCTCTATACATTCATCAAGGTACAGAGTAAAACGAAACAGAAAAGCAATTATGAAGAATTGTGAGAAAATCGCGAATCTCGCTCTTGCAGGTTCTTGTTTCTTTCACTCAATCTATCGTTACAATTTCGATCGGCTTTATGATCATGTGATTGTTTTATCTTTGATTTAGGATGGGCTTGATAAAGTTGTTAGCTTTCTGGTTTTTAGGGTTCTTGGAATTTGCTGGATATGTCCAACTTTTGTTTGTTTTGGGTTGCTTACACTGTTTCAGATCAGTCGGGTTCATCTAGGGTTTAGGTGTTGTGGGTATGATTGATTGTTTTTAATTTTTCCTTAAAGATTCAAAATTTGAGGAATTCATTTTGGTTGCAGGTTTGACATTGGCACCACTCGTAGTGAGAGTAAATCCAAATTTGAATGTTATTCTGACGGCATGTATCACTGTTTACGTGGGTTGCTTTCGCTCGGTGAAGGATGCTCCTCCAACAGTAAGAAGAAGACGCAATCAGATAGTCTATTCATTTGTTTTCCTTGAAACAATTTCCCAATTTGATCTTAAATGTGGTTTTTGAAATGATGTAGGAGACGATGTCCAAAGAACATGCCATGCGTTTTCCATTGGTTGGGAGTGCTATGCTCCTCTCACTTTTCTTATTGTTCAAGTTTATTTCAAAGGACTTGGTCAATGCTGTTCTAACAGCTTACTTCTTTGTTCTTGGGATTGTCGCTCTTTCGTATGTCTAATCTACTTTTTTTTCCATGAATTTGTGTTCAAGTCATGACTCTTCCTGTCTCCTAATACACAATTCTGTGTTTTTTCAGGGCGACATTGTTACCTGCTATCAAAAGATTTTTGCCAAACCCTTGGAATGACAATCTTATCGTCTGGCGCTTTCCTTATTTCAAATGTATGTTACTAATACATACCTTAAGTGTTATTTTCTATTCTTGTTTCTCATTACCGTTGGCTGTGATGTTATGGTTTTGTTTTGTCAGTTTTGCTTAGTGTTAGTTTGGAATGGTAATTGGTTAATGTAATGATCATCAGAGCTCCTATGTCTTGTGTCCCGTTTTAAAATCTGTTCTACGTTTCTTTTACTCTATCCTGTTATTGTTTTATCCTTTGGTTCTTGTGTCATGTGATTAACGTTTTCTTATTTTCTCGACACTTTTTTCTTATATAGCTTTGGAGGTAGAATTCACAAAGTCTCAAGTTGTTGCCGGAATCCCTGGAACCTTTTTCTGTGCGTGGTATGCTTGGAAAAAACATTGGTTGGCTAACAACATTCTCGGCCTTTCCTTCTGCATTCAGGTTCTTTTCCCTTCAATTCCAAGGAATATTATATGGGATACGTAAACTATGTGGCTTCATTTTCAAGAATTTAAAATATATTTTTATCCTTTATATTGAACTGGAATCACTGCCATTAGCTTTGCTGGTTGTCTTTGTTTTAATCAACAATATGGCCAATACAGGGAATTGAGATGCTCTCTCTAGGATCATTCAAAACTGGTGCCATCCTTTTGGTAAGAACTGCATCTATTGAATGGTATTCTTGAAAACATTGTTTGAAGATGTCTCATTCATGTGGTGTTTTGTTTATACTTATCTTGCAGGCTGGACTATTTTTCTATGATATCTTTTGGGTTTTCTTTACTCCGGTTATGGTTAGTGTTGCCAAATCCTTTGATGCTCCGATAAAGGTTAGTAAAAATGCCTCATAAGCAAAAAAAAGAAGTTAATTTGATTTGTTTCCTAGTGATTTTGTCAGTATAATCTCATCGTTACATATTTCTTTCAGCTTTTATTCCCTACGGGTGATGCTCTAAGACCATATTCTATGCTTGGTCTTGGTGACATTGTCATCCCGGGTACGTTGTCTGATTCAGCCTATGGTTATGCATTCTTGAACCATATATTTGGATATTATATGAATATGAGACAGTAGTTTTTGTTTTCTTTTAGGTATTTTTGTTGCACTAGCTCTAAGATTTGATGTGTCAAGACGCAGACAACCACAATACTTCACAAGTGCATTTATCGGGTACATTGTGGGTGTTGTCCTCACAATCGTAGTCATGAACTGGTTTCAAGCAGCACAGGCAAGTTTTAGTGTCTTAAATGTTATCACCATTTTTGTTGCTACCTAACTTTTGGGATTGTCTCTGATGGGTTATAGTTTGTGTTTTGCCTCTGTTTCAGCCTGCTTTGTTATACATTGTCCCAGCCGTAATTGGGTTCTTAGCTTCTCATTGCATTTGGAATGGTGACATCAAACCGGTTCGTTTTCTCCTTTTTAGATTTCAATTGTTGTAAAAGCTTGCATCTGTCAAATGCTTATGGTTCAGTTCTTTTGTGGCAGTTGATGGCGTTTGATGAAGGAAAAACTGGTGAGGAAGTTAAGGAAGAATGAAGAAGCAAATCTAGAAAGAAAGGACAGAGGAGAACTTTTACACATAAATGTGTTTTAAAGATAAGGAAAAAAAAAGAAGGAAAACAATTTTGTTTCCAGTAATCATCAATCAGTCTCTTCTAACTCTTTGTTTTTTGGTATTTTAGATTTTAAAACTTGTTATGCAAAGACTTGTGTAAGACTGTAAGTTACAAGTTACTAGTTACTACATCTTTCCGTGACTTTTTAAGATAATAGGTTTCCTTTGACTTTTGATTATGTGTTTTATGCTAAATTCAATAGGACAAATTTTTAAAGTTATTTCGACTGTCTTCGAAAACAATAATCTTGTTTTGTGAAAAAAATACGCCATCAATTTGAAAAATACACCTAAAATAAATAAGTATTAAATTTTATTATTTTAATAACAGTTATAAATAATAAGAAACTTTAATCTCATATATTACTATATTTATAAATTAATAAAATCGATCGTTATGTCTTATCCAAATCTAAATATTCGAATCCAAAATAATATGTGGAGCTATACAATTATGTAGAACTGATTTTTGGTAGAAAAACTATAGATATGGACATCAATCATTTACTAAATATATATTTTCAAATTAACAATTTTATAAAATTAATAATGCCATGTATTTTTTGTATTAATAATAATTATTTTATGAATATTTGGTTGTAACATAATATATTGTTTATGGATTTCGGTATAAAAATTAAAAAATAATAAATCTGAATATTTAACTATTTGACTAAATAAATTAATAATTTTATAAATTTAATAATAAAAATACGTTTTTAGTATTACTAATTATCAATTTGTAAGGATTTGCTTGTGATGGAAAAGAAAAAAAATAAAGATTTGCTTGTAATGTGATTAATTGTTTATAGTTTTTCGATTATATAGAATTGGATTTCTGTAACAAAACATTGATGTGTACATTCAACCATTTGATTAAATATAGATTTTTAGATTAATAATTTTCTAACTTTTAATAATAAAATATATTTATATTATTAGTAATTATTAATTTATAAATATTTGGTTGTAATGTAATTTATTGTCTATAAGTTTTGTAATGGTCAAGACTCAAAATAACTTATAACTTAAAAAGAATTTTAAGGGGCCATATAACGAACATTAAGAAGCCCAATATATAAGCCCATTGAAAGGTATAAATACAGGTGAGAGTGCTTGTGCTTAACTTAGAAACGAGAAAACCCTTATTAACATCTCTCGAATCTTTAAAATCTTCTTCACAATCATCCTCAGCTCTTCTTCCTCATCTGTGATTTCTAGGGTTTTGTTCTCCTTCTTGATATCCCCAATTCTATATGTAATTACACAGAAGAAGAACACAAAATCAAATCTTTTGGTAGGTAGCCCATCTTATTTTTTGTCGCTCGCACTATCTGATTCTGTGTCTCGTCTCGCGAATTATGTATTAGATTCTTCGGAGTTTCTCAAATTACTTTTCTTTTTCCAGAGAGTTTGGCAGTTTTATTATTGTTTGTTATTGTATTCTTAAGGGCTTACTAAAATCATTGCAACTGAATCAGATGCATTAAGAGATATGTATTCTTCAAGAGGGAGTGGCTACGGACAGCAACAGTATGGTTCTCAGTCTGGATATGGTCAGAATGTAAGATCAATTTTATGAATCAAAATCCTTTTTTGTCTCTTTAAATTGGGTTTAGGCAAATACTGGAAATTCCATCTTTGATTGGATTTTTACTATTTAGAGGAGGGTGTTACTGATGTATAGGAATTCTTTTCACATTTTTTTTCTGATTAAAGAATTACATTGAACCAATTGTTCTCTGTTATTATGTAGCTTGCATCTGGTTATCCTGGAAGTTCAGTCGGCGGTGCAGAAGGAGGCTCTCAGATTTCTTTAAGTTCTCGCCATCCATCAATTACTGGTGCGCCTCAAGAGACTGAAATTGGTGGATACCGATCTCATTTATCGACAGCTAGTCATTATGGAACGCAATATGGCTCTGTGTATGGACCAACTTCACTTAGCAGTTCTCAGCCTTTAAGTACCAATGGTGTTGGCTCATCAGTCTTAGATAGCCGCTCGGCATATGTCCCTACTCTACCAGATTCACCTAAATTTGCATCTGGAAGCTATTTGTCTCCCTCGAGCCATGGTTATGGTCAAAAGGCGGACGATTTATATTCAGATAAGCTCTCTGGTTACATTCCCGTCGACAGAAGGCAGTATGGTGAACGGTCAAGCGCCTATATTGGTAGGGATTTGCAAAGCGAAACAACTGGTCGGTATGCTGATTCATCAACTTTTGGTCGTCAGGTGCGTCAAGTCTCACAGCTATTAGAAAATTATATGAATTTTGGTTTATTTCTGTTCAATGGTGTTAAATAATTATTTTATGATATGGCAGACTGACTTGTATGATCGTATTGATCAAGCCTCACTCCTTAGAGGAGAACAGTTGTTAAAAATTCAGTCACTCCATACCTCTTCTGTTGATGGAGGTGTCAGGTAATTTCTTGATGACTATTCTATTGTAGCAGTGTAGCTTGATTTTAAACCCCCGTAGATACGTTGTTCATTTAGTTGTATTTTGGTACCTGTGTTATCTGCATAACTTTCAGTTCTGTACAGTAGCCACGTTCTCCCAAGACGTTTGTTACAGAGCTACTGTACCTTCCTGTCAAAATTTGCAATAATGTATGAAGAAAGTTTATATCATATTGCACTGAGTAGCATACATTTCTGGCAGACAACCTGATTATCTTACAGAACGAAGTTCTACTCTACGCCATTCTGATCAAGAAGCTTTGCATTATGGAGGAAGGCTCGAGTCTGATCCTCATGGTTTATCAGTGCGCAGTGCATCATCTTATGCTAGCCAACATACCCCATCGTTATTAGGAGCTGTTCCTCGACGAAACTTAGATGACTATATTTATCCGGAGGGTTCTTCGAATCCGGGTTATGGCGTTAGCTTACCTCCTGGCAGGGATTATGGCACTGGGAAAGGAATCCATGGTGCAGCACCTCTCGACTTGGACTACCCTCGTGGTATGTTGGCTCATGGTGGTCCTCGTGTTGATGATCTCCGGAAAGATGACCGCGCAAGCTATCTCAGGGAGTTTGAATTAAGGGAAGAAGAGCGTCGTCGTGAGGATCTGCGAGTCAGAGATAAGGAACGAGAGCGAGAACGAGAACGTGAAAAAGAACGAGAGCGTCAGAAGGAGCGTGAAAGGCAAAGAGCTAGGGATCGGGAAAGGAAACGCATATTTGAGCGACGGGAGAAGGAAAGAGAAGTAGAAAGAGAACGTGAGCGAAAACGTGCTCTTGAAATAAAACGAGATCGGACTCCAACAGCAAGAGCTACGTCCAAGGACCCAAAGGATCGGACTCCAGTGCCTAAATCTAACTCTAGGGATGCACGTAGTTCTTCTTTGCGGCGGGACGCACAACATCGTGAAGCATCAATTAGGTTTTATTTTGATCTCTGTCACGCTTCATCTGGAATACAGGGGATTATATGTTGCTGCACCAGACACTAACTTTATTTCTGTTATACCTGAAGGCGTTCTTCCCCTGTAAAGCCAATAAGGAGAGATTATGTCTGCAAGGTAATGAGTGTACCAAGAGATTCATCTTTCAGTGATGTTTTTGCCTACTCTTTGGGGTTAATTCGTCTTCATATCCATTCCTGTATTCTCCTTATATTCTTATTGATTGACTTGGGCATCTCTGGGTCCATCCTCGTTTACTATTTTATGAGAAGCCCTATTTCCTTACCTTTTCCATTTTCCCATCTAAATTCCAAGTTCAGCTTTCTCATTCTTTTTTGTTTCCATTGGACATCTTCTTCTACTTTGGGAAGTTTTACTTCCTCTTTCTTTCTGTGGCCAATTTACTTGGTCTTCTCTGGTTATGGGTATCATTTTGCTTGCTTTTTTGAAATCAATGTAACAAATACTCGATTGCACTATTTTGGTACCAACTGCCATGTATTCCTGAGTTTGGTAGTATTTCGGAGGGCAATTTTGCAACCTGATACATGGCTTCTGACTTTTGAGGTCTCCCAGTTAATTTGCCTGATCGCTAGTCTTGTGGTTTGGACCTCGACTTGATTGAAATGTGGAAAGTTTACAAAGATGAGAAACTGGATGCTTATCACTTGATTATTTGACTTGTTTGCAGGTTTCATCCTCGCGATTGGTTGACATGGAGAGGGATTACTTGACTTTGGATAAAAGATATCCAAGGCTTTTTGTTCCTTCTGAGTTTTCCAAGGTTTCTGTTTTTATATCTCTCAGTTATCATCTAGTCGTTAGTGGACTGCCAAAATGATTATTAACCTCATTTTTTTCTCAGGTTGTTGTAAACTGGCCGAAACAAAAGCTTACACTTTCTATGCACACTGCTGTGAGGTGAATTATTTATGCGTCTTAATTAGTCTAGTTTGAGGATTGTAATCCTTCTTAAGCAGTTTATAGAGATCATGTCAATCAGTATATCAGAGTTGCAAACATTTTCCAAGTTTGTAGATTCACTTTTGTCAAGTCAAATGTGTTTGTAAATCTTACTACTGTGTGTGTTGAGGACGGCAGTTTTGAGCATGATTACATTGAAGATGGTGGAGCTGATGTTAAAAGCACTTCCACGAAGTCCTTGGCTATAAAAACTGGAGGGAAAACCATTTGGAATGCCAAGGTGTGGGCTGATTTTTTTTATTTTTTTTGATATAGATTACCTTTATAATGATGTCACAGTTTGTTGTTATTTTCAGATATAATCATGTTTGCGCAATGACTTGTTACTGAGTGTATTGAATGAATTGCTCATATGTAATGGTTTTTCTCTGGTGTTCAGATGATTTTGATGAGTGGGCTAAGCAGGACTGCTTTGGAAGATCTTTCCTCAGATAAATTATTCGAGGACCGTCTACCTCATATATGTAACATATT
Source organism: Lepidium didymum (assembly GCA_963920545.1). Taxonomy (NCBI): domain Eukaryota; kingdom Viridiplantae; phylum Streptophyta; class Magnoliopsida; order Brassicales; family Brassicaceae; genus Lepidium; species Lepidium didymum. The sequence goes on from OY986982.1 coordinate 755,334, forward strand.
AAAATTTTCTGTTCTTAAAAAAGATCATTCGTTCATGGCGATTGGTGGCCCCTGGGATCCTGCAGATGGCATGGACCCAACAGTCGATCCGTCTTCTTTGATTCAGACAATGCTGAGGTGAGATTCTTAAATTATATGTTCATTTTTCTATCTTTGCGGTTTTATTCTATGTCTGAGACTTGAAAGAACTTCTGTATTGCAGGTATGCTAAGGATAAGCTTCATCTTGATCTGAGAAACTGCCGTCACTGGAATCCTTTTCTCGAGGTAGGTGTTGCTTCCCTTGGGTTAAGACTGCTTTGTGATGTTGGATGTGTGTGGAAACCACATTACATTAAGCTAAAACTATATATATCATGCAGTGGACTGTTCAATTTAGATATTTTTTCTGATTGTATAAAACACGTGGACCTTCAAACATTGCTATTGAATTATCCAAGGATTTGGTCTATGAATACTTTGCAAAGGTTGTCAACTTGGGTCCTGTTTTGCTGTGATTTCTTGTTGCTGTTAATATATTCGCTCTAGAATAAATTCTTACAAGCTAATAAAAGCTTTACTGCTTGCCAGGTTATCTGGAATTCTAAGAAAATTTGATTTGTCCTTTTTGACGTTTACAGATACATTATGACAGAGTTGGTACAGACGGAGTTTTTAGTTACAAAGAGATCACGGTACTATTTGTCCCAGATTTATCAGAATGTCTTCCTTCATACGATGCTTGGAGAATGCAGTGGTTGGCGCACAGGAAAGCTCTTGCGGAGAAAGATCGTCTAGCCTCTCAGGAGGTTAAGAAAGATGTTACCAAGGATGCAGAGAATAGGCCCCCAGGAGACACTTCTGGTGCTCCAACAACTGGAACTAAGAAGACCGTGAAAAAGATCATTCGAAGAGTTGTTAAAAGGCCTGTAAATGATGGAATGACTACTGGTAAGAAAGATGAGAAATCAGATGAGAAAGATGTTCCTGGAAAGGTAGCCATATCAGAGACCACTGTCCACAAAGGAGAATCCATGGGTACATCTTCTAACAAAAAAATAATGAAAAAGGTAGTAGCGAGACCCACTCAAAGCCAAGAGAAGGGGTTAGAAATTGTGACTGGAGCTGACTCTAGTGATAATCCAGATGATAGCTCAGATCCCAGTGCTAAGGCTAATGAGCAGACTCCTTCGAAGACAATTGTAAAGAAAAAAATTGTTAAAAGGGTGGTGAAAAGGAAGGTTGCTGAAATAGACAATAATATGGACGGTGACTCCAAGAAAGATGGAGATGGTGATGAGACAAAGGTAACGGAGGCAAGCAAGAAAATCCCTGAGCCAGCTAGTATAGAGAAGAAACCTGTAGCCGATTCTTTAGAGGAAGTGAAAGAAGAGAGTACCTCCAAAACTGTAGATATTGAACAGAACACTGAATCTACGGATACTGAGAAAAAGGAGGGTGCCTCTAGTTTAAGTAAGAACGACATTAAAACAGGTGAAGATAAGAACACTGAAAAGAAAAATAACTTAGAGACTCAGTCTGAGGGGAAAAAAATTGATGGCAAAAATGCTGACGAGAAAAAGACAAAAGAAAAGATTACTGAGAAAGAGATAAAAGAGAGAGCTGGGAAAGATGAGTCGAGGATACAAGTAAAGGAAAGGAAAAAGTCTGAGGAACCTCCTCGGCCAGGATTTATTCTACAGACGAAACGAAACAAAGACTCCAAAGTAGGTGGACGAAATATTAGGGATTTCATTACATTTGGTACATACATATTATGGTTGTAATATCTTTGTTTTTAGCAGTTGCGTTCACTTTCGGTCTCCTTGGATTCGCTCTTGGATTACACTGACAAGGACATTGATGAGCCATCATTTGAGGTTTGTTTCTCCCTTGTGTTTTGCTTATAGCCTGTTTCACTTTCTTTCTACTCGGACTCAATGTCTCACATTTGTTGTTACTACTCAGTTTCATCAAACAATGTTCTATGTTCCCGCAGGTTTCATTGTTTGCAGAATCACTGTCTGAGATGCTACAATATCAAATGGGTACCCGTCTCTTTGAGTTTTTCAAGGTCAGTTTATAATTGATCTCTGGCGTTATTGTTTTTGCATGTGGCATGAACTGTTTTTCTTATACTTCATTTTTTGTTTCCTACAAGAAACTCCGTGTAAAATTTGTGAGACAAAGAAATCAACGGAAGAGGCATCAGGAGGAGGAGTCTGTCAAGCAAAACGAATCAAAATCCCAAAATAAGCGTCAAAAGACTGCTGAACATAAAGACAAGGAAACCTCTGTGAAAACCGAATCTGTCCCTGGGAAGGATGATAAAGAAAATTCAGGGAAGGAAACCGTAGAAGGCAGCATGGAAATTCCAGATAAGCAAGCTGTATTGAACACTGTAGAACTGTTGGGCAGTAAAGAAGTTACTGGCAATGAAGCTCCTAATAAAGAAGTGGATGATAACCAAGAGGATGATGAGGAGGACCCAGAGGAAGATCCTGAGGAGGATCCTGAAGAAGACCCTGAAGAAGATCCAGAAGAAGACCCTGAAGAAGATCCAGAAGAATGCGAAGAAATGAACGATGCAAATTCTGAAGAAGAAGAGCCTGCTGAAGAGGTAAGATTTTACTCGTTTGACTTGTGGTCTGACAAACTGAATCCTAATATTACAAGTTTGTACCGAGTCATCTTATATCTAAGATATTTTAACCAGCATGATGTTTTCTTCATAAGAATATTTCTATTGTTTTCATGTTTCTTCTTCAGTGGCAGAAGAAAGAAGAAAGCCTTGAGAAGACTAGTGGCACTATAGCTGATACTAAAAGTGAAGTCGCATCTGATAGAAAAGAAGAAAAAGGTCGGGTTGATGAGAATACTGAAATCAAACCCAAGCCTGAAACAGAGAAGCACGGGAAGCAAGAGGGAGCTTCGGTTGTTGCACCGAAAACAGAGGAAACGGTTGATAAAGAGCTGTTACAGGTAAATAATCCCTACAATTCTTGTCAAAAAAAAAAATCCTGGTATTATGTGTTATCTTTTTCCGTGGTGTTGGTTGCCTAAATCTTATTTTCGCTCACTTGTTGACCTTGCTCAGGCTTTCAGATTTTTTGACCGTAACCAGGCAGGCTATGTTAGGGTAAGAAAGAAGATTAGTTTGTCTTGTACATGAAGTTATCTCAGACTCTCGAAATGAATTTTATATACTGTTCTCTGTTTGTGTGTGTGTGTTTGTTTAGGTTGAAGATATGAGAATAACCATTCACAGCTTGGGAAAATTTCTTTCTCACCGTGAAGTCAAGGTAAGAAACTAGATATTTCCGTCTTCACTTTATATAGAATATTGAGCAAAGAATATGTGTGATGTTGCAGGATCTTGTGCAGAGCGCATTGTTAGAGAGCAACACTGGAAGAGATGATCGAATTTTATACAATAAACTTGTTAGATTGTCTTTATAGTCCATAAATTACTAATAATGTTTTGTCTTTTTTTGGAACTTCTTGAGAATTTACTTAAGACTGTTTTTGAATCTTCGATATAATAAGAGAACAAATTTATAGCATTATAATATTTTTTTGGACAACTTTTCTCTTGTAATTAGATCGACAAAATCTAGTCTATATTCAAAATCTATATCGTAAACTCTTTTTTTTTTGTATTAGAGAGAAATCAAATTCTAGTAATGTGTTATATTACATACCACAAGAAATTAATTAGAAGATTAGATTGATTAAAATGTTAAGTTTGTCGATCAACATTTGTTTAGTATTTATTACATTTTATATAATTTATGTAAATATATTTATTTCAATATCACTGTAATTCCTAAAATAACATAGTATTAATATCGAATATTAACTCACATTGTATGTTATATCTTTTACAGAATCTCATATCATTAAACCTAACATTAATATCGAGCTTACATTATAAATGTTTCTATTGAATACAACATTTTTATATATTTTCATTGATAAAATCGAATATAGAAATATCAAATTATATGGATTGAAGATTTCACATATACTATTTTAATTAATTGATTCGTAATATCTAAACTATTCCTAAAATATAATATAAAGTTAAACCTAATAACCATCACTATGTTCATCTGTTTAAGCGATAGAAGAAGATTATAACACTCATCTCTTATCTCTTCCTTTGTTTGTTCTTTGTTTTTTGTTGACAATTTTGTTTATAGAAAAATGTATTAATATTACAATGACATGTAATACATATGGGTATGTTAACATGAGCATAAGACACATGTTTTTTGAGCATTCTCTAATAATTTCTATGCATTTGGCTAATTAGTATTTTATGTCAGATAATTTTCTTTCTTAAGTTTTTTTCATGCTCCTTTCTTAATTTTTTTTATGTTTGATTAATTAGTAGTTTGTTTTGTTTTTTTTTCTAAGAAATTAGTACCTATATTAGATAATTTTTTTTTAATTTTATGTTATAGTAAATATAATAGTTAGTATTATTTTATATTTTCTATTATATCTTACTATATTATCACTTCTTTATGATGATAAATCCATATTACATATAATATTTTATATCTATCAATATTATGAATTCATTTTACTAAAAAATAACAACTTTTTAAAAATATGCATATATATATATATTGTTCTTAATTTATTAAACTAAATTATAATTTTGTTAATAATTTTTGTTCTTAATATCCAAAAGAATATATATTATAGTTTAATAATGTTTTTTTTGGTATTTTAGAATGAATCATATTGTGTTTAAAAATCATATAAATCTCTGAAAAATTGTATATCATAATCCGTTAGAAAATGATAGATAATTATATAATATATATATATATATATATATATATATAATTTTGTATGTTTAGATTTTTTTTACGTCAAAATTTAATATATACATTAGGCAATTACACTCTTTACAAACTCACTACAATTTAACTATATAAAAATTAAATTTCATCCAAATTCAAATAAACATCAAATGTTGATATCAACAAGTCAAACAACAAACATATACTATAAATATAAATTAAACACAGAAATGTATTATATAAATATAATCAAATAAAAAAATTAACAAGATTAAAATAAATTTCTATATAGAATACAAATCATGACATTAAAAAATCTAACATATAAAAGATTATAAGTTAAATATTATTATTGTAGACTACAAATTTGTAAACAACTAGAATATTTGTAAACAACTACAAATTTATATTATTTTTTTGAGAAAATATTCCGTGCATAAAATTTGTATTGCTTTCGTTGATAATATTGGAGTTACAATAAAACCATAAAATTTGTTGGTCTAATTTTCGTTAAGTTAAATATATAAAAATTAAAATTCCATTATAAAGTAAAACCTATGAAAATTCACTTTGAGTTGAAGATAGTGGATAAGAAACATGATATTTCACTTTAGTTAAAATTCACTAATATATTTAACTTGAGCATTAGCTTAGACTTTTGTGTTTTTTTATATAATTAAGTTACAATATCAGTATAAAATCTATTAAGTTGAATAATATGTTTTTAGCATGTGTGTAGGACTATATGGGTTTTATATTTTAGACTTTATAATAGAATCATAAGTTTTTTATTTATTTAATAACTTTTTATTTCGTAATATATGACTTAATATAACATTTGAAACTTATATATCAAAAGATTAATGATTTAGTGACTACAAAAAAAAGAACAATTTGTTTATATATATATAATTAGTTAGTTACATTTCACTTTTGTAAGAATTCCAGAAATCATCATCTCCTTCATCATCTTCACATTCATCTCCACCGTCCGATCTCGTACCATTCTCAATATCTGCACCGTCCGATTCCTTAACTCCAGCAACCCCATCACTGGCTCGTTCCGTCTCCTCAGATTTCTCCGGCTCCTCCTAAACATAAACAAACGACATCGTTTTAGAGTTTAGATACATCTTAACCAAATTAACAAACTTTGGCGGCAACTAAAGTTTGATATTTTACATTCTCAGGAACATCAGTTGTCTCTGCCTCTGCTCCAGCTTCAGCTTCTTCTTCTCCTGCTTCTTTTGCAGCCGCGGCTTCTTGTTGAAGCTTCTTAATTACGTTATGAAAATGAGTAAGATCTGCAAAAAGAAAAAGACAAATCACATTTCTATGGCTCATCCAAGAAACTCTATATAGTTAAAAGAAAGAACGAGAGAGGACATCTCACGTTTCGAGCGACTTGCTAGTGCATCATCAAGCTTCAATGGATGTCGGCGTTCTTCCAATTTGAATTTCAGCTTCATCTGTTCACGCGTTCTATTAGGGAACAGTTGTTGTATCATTGATAGATTGCTCCCAAACTCTCGGATTCCCTAAACAAAAAGAAAGAGACAATCCAATCAATAAATATCTTCGGACTAGTTGAACTTCTCCAGAGTTTCATTTCCATTTAAAGTAGATCTCTGACAATTATCCTCAATAGAAAACCCCTTATATTCTGACTCTGAAGTTTACCTCATAGAAAAGTTCTGTATCTTCCTTTGACCATCGACTTCTTGAAGTCTTGTTCATGTACGTTTGATAGTTCACCGGAGAGTCTGGTTTAACTACATTAGTTTCTTGATTTTCGCTAGACTCTATACCAAATTCCTCTTCTGCGTCAAAACCTTGAGAATAATACTGGCTCTCTGATGTGGTCGTATTACTGCACGTAACACACTCGCATAAGAATAAGAAAAAGAAAAGAACACTAAACAAGAATATAATACCTTTCTTGGGTCAGCGGCACAGCAGCACCCTTTGCTTCTTTTTTCTGTATATTACCATGATTTATACATAAAGGAAAGTTTAGGATCCAAGCTACATGGATACGAAATAAGTCCATAGAATCTATAGAGCTCAAATGAAAAGTGTTCTTACCTCCATCCATTCTTTATATTCAACAAGACGTAGCATATCTCTAATAGGCAGGAATCTGATTTCATCATCCGGGGTTTCAAGCAATTCCTTCTCCACTAAGATATGAACAACATGAATCAATATGCAGAAATAGTTAACCAGAGGCTAAATGAAGATAACTGATTAACAGTTAGTAAGTTACATGTTCTTTTCTGTCGACGACTTGAATGTTTGAACTTCTTCTTCTCTGTTTTTTCGCTAGACTTACTAGGTTCTTCAGTTGTGTTTTTTCGTTTTCGAGCAGTAGCTCCCTTTGCTTTTCCATTATTTCTTTCTCTTCCAGACCACTCTTCTTCTACTGTATTCCCCATACAATTTTCTTCTTCTGTAACTGTATTGTTAGTAGAAGGCGAGGCAACCTGCTCTTCGTGTTCCCATCTTCCAGAAGCATCTTGCATCTCCATTTCAGGAACCTGATTAAAACATTATAAAAACCAATTAGAGTATTTCCTACCTTGAATAGTGGGCTTAAAAAAGCAAACACAGTTTACCAATCTTACCGTTTCTCCAGGGACTTCAGGAATATTAAGTTCTTCTTCTTGAAGATCTCCATAAGAACTGAAATCATTTCTTGATTCCACATTGACCATAAACTCAGACTCGTTAGTACCCATTGTAAAATAACCAGTATCCACAATGGAGTAATGAGACTGAGGTTCTTCAGTTACAGTATCGAGCATTCTAGGTTTTGGTTGGAACTTTCCAGTATGTTGCACTACACAGGTACAACATTATAACCCCATTAATACATTATACATATCTAACAGAACTAAAGCATATGAAATGTAAATATCAAGAGTTTAAATTACCATATGCACTGGTAGTGCGTTCCTCCTGTACAATATCAAGAGTTTCCATGTCCAAGCTACACTCATCCTCCTGAAACATTATCAAAGCTTGCGAATGAGTTCTATATTTTCAGTAAAGAAGTGGCATATCAGCCTTAGCAAGAGTATTCACATATACCCCAGTTTGCATCCTTTCAGTTTGAGCATGAAGATCAGCATCTGTTTCAGGAGTATCAAAATCATTAAATCCTGTATAATCATGTGTTCTAGGACCATCGAGAAATGAAGATGCTGCTGTCTCTATGCCATCATCACATCTTTTCCTCTCCAAATCCATGTTATTACAAGCACAAAGAGAAGATGGTCCCCCAGACCAATTAACACCTCTTGAGGATAAATCTACATTCTGTAAGAAAAATACATTTTTTATATAAACCAGAAGCATACACCAAAAAGCAATATAAAGAGTAGTCATAATGAAGGAGAGTTTTGATGCAATTGTATCATTGGAAGAAATTCCTGAGTTGGCCACGTGTGAGTTACGGGTGGACTTGGGCTTTTAATTTCAAAATCCTATTAAATTGGGCCTCTCATTATAACGGCCATGGTGAAAAATTTAGGGCACTAATAGATCTTTTTGGGCCTCTCATCTCCTGAAAAACTTAATCATAGCCCGTAACAGGCCCACTTATGTGTATGGATCTATGTAAAGTATTCTATTGTTTTTGAGGAAGAAGATAATCGAACCCTAGCTCGAGGTCAAAACCAAACTCAACTAGACGTAATAATTGACCACTAGCCTGCACGATCCTTGGCATCCACTTGAGTTGTTGTTTTCTTTTATCTGTCCGATAGTAGACGCAAACCTTTCCCGACCAATCTTCAATCTTTGAACCCAATTTCCGAGCAAAGTAAAACCCTTGCGACTGCAACAGTGGTCTAGATTCAACGGAACGTTTCGTGGTTGATCAGGTTTATCCTAGTTTCTGACTCTTTTGCGAAAAAGTTCCTGGGTCAAAGAGTTTCTTTGATTTCCTTACTGCTGTTGAAATTTTTCGTTTACGATGGCTTGAAATTAGAAACCAAATTTTTCAGTGGTACTTTTTTCTCTGGGATTATGTTCAATTTGTTTAACTTCAAAGCTTTGTACGTCTGATTGATGATAACATTGGCAATTTTATGAATGTGTGAGTATATGTTTCAAATATCTTGGGATCTGTCGTTCGTCTTGTTTTAGCTTATAAATTGGATATATATTGATAGCTTAACAAGACCTACTTTTGTCTTGTATTGAAGGAGGTGACACTTTGGTGACTGGGAGACTATCTGTGAAACATAAAATGGATTTAGATTTTGATGACCAACCCTCGGATCATGCTGCACCAGCAGGTAATGGAGGCTTTGTTTGCCCACTTTAATTAGTTTCATTACTTTTGTTTGGAATTTACTAATGTGGTTGAAACATATAAATATGGATTTAATAGTTAGGGCAGGTGCAAGGTTCAAACCTAAAGGTAGACCACAACCCAAGAAGATGAAAGTCTCTCTTTCAACAGCCCAAGCAACACTATCAACTGATGTTGCCAAGGAAAAACTCTCAACACAAAGCGAAGATCTGGTTTCTTTAGACAAATCATCCGTGATGCTCAGCAGTTTTGTTTCTTCCCTCAACTTTTATATGTTTTTTTTTTTAAGTTAGAACTGTTAAGTTATGTAGATTCTCTTTGTTTCTTTTATGGCGGAGGCTTCACCTTCTGAGACTATTGCATCAAAAGTTCGCAGGAAGCAATTCAATTTCCAATATAATGAACACATATCATTCTAACATTCCAACAAAACCTAAATTCTATATAAATGAAAACAAACCTTCTTCTTCTGCTTTCCACCTCCGGATTTCGCCGGCTTTGATGACGGCGGTGGAACTGCCTTCTTCGGTAACAACGAGTCAGATAAGAAAAGAATGAACAAACAAAGAGATGATTAGTTAGGAAAGAACAGAGAGTGATACCATGTTGACTTCGACGACGACGGAGAAACGAACGGCGTGCAGTGTGGTTGAAAGATGAGGCTGAAGAAAAGAACGCTAGGGCTTGTTCTTATATTAGGGTTCCCAAGTTTAAGGTTAAAAATCAATACGGGCCTATCTAAGCGAACATAAAAGCCCATTTATTTTTGTTGGTTGGGCATTATATGTTTTCTCAATTGAATTCTTATCAAATTTACCAGAAAGCCTATTAGGGCCCATAATAAAGATTTCTGATTACTATGTAAAGTTTGTAATTCTAACAATCATCAGCCCGACCTTAGCTCAGTTGGTAGAGCGGAAGACTGTAGTAGTTGCTGTAATCTTTAGGTCGCTGGTTCGATTCCGGCAGGTCGGACTTTTTATTTTTATTTTCTTTTAACAAAATTTTGTTTTTGATTATTGTTACTGCTGCGTTAATTAGAGCAAATTACGAAAGATCTGATAAAAAAATGAAGACACGTTTCACTTGTGGATTGTTATGAAAAGGTTAAAACACACCAATAATGAATCTTCTTTTCAACTTTTGAAGAAAGGAAAGAAGTGAGGCTTTTGTCAAAGTGAATCCAATAGTGAAATTATAAAATTTTGAAATCATGAGACCGCTTCTTGTATATATGTATGCTTTTGATTAGAAAGAGACAAGACATTAAAGTAACAACAAAAGAGTTGTTGACCTACAAGCCACTTCTCCATCTCTTAGTGAAGAAGTAATTGTGTATATATAAAATATTATTTCATATTCTATTTTGTTTTGGCACAGTGGACATGCTTTGTACTGATCATTCAAGTCCTAAAAAGCTTTACAATCAAGTTATATAAATAAATAAATATGTGCTACATATGATTTTCATATTTATGAAATTGTAGAAAAAAAATGGACATGTCAAGATCGATCGAGTAAATAGTTACAAATGGACGAACACGAAGTCACCAATATTAGTGCAGTGTTATAGAAAAAGGAATTTCGTAATTAACATACTTTTAATCTTTCTTCTAGAGGTTTTCTTAGTGATTAGCTTAATCACCCAGATTTTATTAAAAAAATGAAAAGGAAAAATAAAAAACTTAATCAATCATGCATGGTTTTAAGTTTACCCACGAAACCACCTTTATATATAACAAATAAAGTAAATTGAGTCGTAATTATAATATGGTTGGAGAAGTCCCACATTACTTACAAAATACTTTCGTATTCTAATCCCTGATCAAAGTACTGAAATGAAAAGTACCAAATTTCTGTAAACTTTTATTTTTATATAATTAAATAACATAGGATTTCAAAAAAATTTATATTTTTTTAATTAATAATGGAGTATAATTGACGGATTTATTAGCTAACTTCCTACATAATATAGGAAATAAGACTCAATTCATGAATGTGAAATAATATCTGATTTCAGTGGACTTATCACTCCACTAAACCAATTTCACTTCATCGAAACTACTTCACAAGTAAACAGTGTATATTTTGTCAAAGAAAACCCATATTTTGTGAGATTTTCCCTTGAAAATTACTAAAATTTATAAACCTTTAATAAGTGAGTAGTCTAAAATTTGTAGTCAATAGAATATCAACCACGTTTAAGATTTTCAAAATGTGAAAAATAAAAAATTAGTCACAGCGTGTTGCGTTACATGCTTCATTACGTTAAAATTACTGCTAATTGTTGGATTCCATTAGAGCTTTTTGTATAAATAAAATTAGTCCACCATACAAAAGTAACCAAATCAAGCGCACTCAACGACCACTATATATACTTTCATATTGTAAACCTAATTTCTCTCAAGCAACAAAGCAAAAGAAAAAGAAAGAAGAGAACAAAGAGAAAACACACATTCTCCTCTTTTTAGATTCTCAAATTTCTTTTCATGTATCGAAACTGAGAACCCAATTGGTCTCTTACTCTAAAAGAGATCTCTAGAAGGAAGATTTTCTGTTTTTTCTTCTTCGATTCTCTCTACACCAATGGATCCCTTTAGAACTCAGAAAACTAAGCCAAGGAAGATGAAGAGGTTTGCAAAAAAGTCTCGTGTTCAGATAATCTTAGATCTGTTTTTTCGGGCTATCGAGGTACTTGTGGTTTTTGTTACGATAGCTAAGCTCTGTTATGAGCTTGTCATTACGCTAGAGGATTCTGGAGTTGCAGCGGTTATTCTCGCAAATCGTAGTTTTGCATTTGTTGTAGGAAACGCGATAATCATCTCTCTGATCGCGAATTCTGGTCTTTTAACGAATAAAGAAGTTGATCCGAAGTGCAAAAGTAACGATCTTTATACTGAGTTTGTGCGTCAGAGCTCAAGGAGAGATGGAGGAATTTCACGAGCTGAGATAAGAAGCAGAGAAAAACAGACTGAAGTAGAGATTGAAGCTAAACCGATTATAACCGAGATCACACCAAAAGTGAATGAAGAGAAACAGAGCACAACTGAGAACAGAGTAGAAGGAAGCAGTTCTGAGACGAGAGAAGAAGAACAGAGCATAGTTGAACATCAGGACTTAAATTTGAAGATGGACGAACAGAATTTGACTGAGAAGAAACAAAGTATGAGTTACCAACGAAGCCGGTCAGAGAATCTGAAGGAATCGAAGAAAAGTTCTTGTGGAAGATTAAGGAGATCGGAGACCAATGCTTCTTCTGAAATATTTGATTCTGACGATGAACTCCGATACAAGATCGAGTCCTTCATTGCGAGGCAGAGGAGGAATCAAATAGATTATTAGTTTTGTTAATTTAGATTTTTTTAAAATAAATACATAAAAAAAAAACAGAAAATCAAAAAAGGCAGAATTATGAAAATGGCATTTTAGTATATTTAAATTTGTCTTATGAACTATTTAAAATCCCTGGTATAAATATTTGAAATCATGATTTTTATTTGTATCCTTTGTATATATTTTTGGTAATTCTATAATATAATAATTCCACCCAGTCCAGTCCGAGAATTTAGACTATAGATCGACCTATTGTCTATACAATGGTTTGACAAAAAAAAAAAAGTACAATAATGCGTACCATTTATTGTGCATGATCTTCAAATACTAAATTTGGAAGAATATCGTACGGTTGATGATGCAGAAAGATCCATGCAATTTATCTTTACTAGTTTACGAAAACCCGTAGAAAGAATATTTATTGGCTAATGATACAAAATTATCCATGATGTTATTCATAAGTTTAGGATATGTTTTTTCTACAAATCCATTAAATTACTTCTTTCTTTTTCCTAAACATGGAAATATAATTATTTTTAGATTACAAGAAAAATCATTTATGCCCCCAATTATATTTTCTCAAAGAAATAATTCTAAGAAAGCTATTTTCTAATTCTATTTACAAAAATGGACTGTGAAACGCTAAGTCACCTTCGGCCTTCTGCTTCCAGCTTGCAAGAGCCTAGATATAAGGAAGAAGTCTTTTACTCATAGTTTTTAGTTTAAGTACTCTCTATTTCTGATTTTAAGTATAATTGTTTTGTTGATGAAAAACTTATAGACCCATTGGTCGTCATCTTCACAAGCACATCATCACCACTAAAGAGAGGGAAAGAACTTACTCATTGTTTTGTTTCAATGGTCACTTCCTCTTCTTAACAAGTTGAAACCTAAGAATAGCGCGAGAGAATGAGCGATTAAAAACAGATATGTTTCTTCTTCTTCTTCTAGAAACAGAACATTTGCTTCCTCTTTTTCTTCTGGAGAAAAACAATAAAAAAATTCTAAATTCAAAAAATTTAAGAAGACAATTTCAGATTCTCGGCTTTAAAGTATTAAATGAAAGAACAGACCTGATACATAGCTACCTCTTGACGGTCAATGTAAGCTAGTAATTCTTCTTGTCTCATCAGAGCTTCATAAAGCGCCTACCAGTACAAAAAGAAAAGAAAAAACGTTTTTAGATGACATGAAACGTCCGAGGTTCGAATTTTGGTGGGATTATAGTTTGTTGAACATGTTATTCAGTTACCTTTTTCGTGGCTATGAGTTCAGCTTCAAGAGCATCTACACGGCAGACAGCTGCGTTAAGCAGTTCCTCTTTCTCATAAGGCATTTCGGATGGCTTTGACTGGAACGCTCCAATTTTCTCCTCCAGTTCGGTTAATTTCTTCAGCACTGAATTGAGGAGATCAGCTTCCTCTGAAGCAGCGTTTCCTTCAATTTGCGGTTGGCTTGTGGGCGGTGGAAGCTGCTTGGACACAAAACGGTATGACATTGTGCGGAAGAATGTGAGAATCGCCATAATAAATGCCATGAAAATTACTAAAACACGAGCACTGAAGCTTTCATTATCTTTTGGGACATCTGAAGGCATACGAGCTCCTGCAAGAGGAGACAAGAGACCAAAGTCAATCTTTTTTTTTTCCAGTGTTTGATGCCAAAATCAAAACCTATTTATTACTTAAGCATAGCAAAGGTTACCTTTTGATTGAACCCTGTTGATGGTGGTGAGTTTATTCCATGTTGCATCAACAGCTTTATCAACCATTGGAACATACTCATCATAACCAGCAAAACTACCGGCAAAGCTTGTTTCACAAGAACCTATCTTTGCCTGCGAAATAACACTAGGACGATTGAGAACCATGGACTATGTAATCTATAAAAAGCATATATAGATAAAAGTGAATTTACATTATACCTCTTCACGAACTGGAGTCAGGCGCAAATGGGAATAACTCTTCACTGCTTTTGGTGACACAACAATATCTTCAGCTTCAGAACCCGATTCTGCAGTTGACGTGTCACTTCCTTTTATCCATGGATAAGGCGGCTTTGCATAAGCAATAACTTTCCCTTCGCTGTTCAGAACTTTCACCACCTGTTTCGCACGGTGAGCTCCTCCATGAAGTACCATCTGCAATCACTGCAAACCATTTGTTTCCATTTCTGAAATCATATAAATTGATAAAACGAAAGCTGGGGAGTGTAACGAGATCAATAAACGATAAATAACCTTAACAATTTCTGGATTTTTCCAAGGCCCTTTATCGGAAAGCATACAACCTCCCTGATCTGCACAAGTACATGCACCTCCCAAGAATTCAGGCAACTCGCTGTAAGAATGAGAGATAAATCACTGATGAGCAAAAAACAGAAGAATCAAATAATGCTAGAAGGAATATAAGGATTAGGAGTTCATGCTTCACACCTGGAATCGATAACTTCAAGCAATTTACTCTGATACTTGTATCCAAGTACCTACATTACAAAATGAAGCAGTCCATGATGAATTCCAGGAGCAGTTTAGCTAACACAAGCTTTTAAAAAGAGCTCTAAGAAGAAAAGAAAAAAGAGAATGTATTAGCATACATGAATCTTAGAAGTTGTTTTGGGGTCTAGAAAGCTCTTCACGGTGCTCCAAAGCAGACGGAATCCGGGCCCTGCATTGATGATAAACATTTGGTGGAGAGTCTCAGGATAATTGTCTCCATCAATTTTCTGCAACCGTGTAATAAGTTCACGAGCAGACTTTGTGAAGTTCTTCAATCCCACTCCTTGGACGTCCAAAATAGTTGTGCTTGAATCAATATACTTCTTTGCAGCAATTGTGCAGGCAGGAAACTTGATCATAAAACTTCGTTCAAACTCCTTTACATGATATCTTATATACCGATCAAGCGTAGTCACTTGCATCAGTTTGTTAGGATCAACTTTTCCTAGCCTTTCAATATACACAGGCCTGCCTTCTTTATCTACACTGTGATAACCGTGTGGGTAATATTTCAGAACTTCATCAATCTCTTCAAACTCAAAATCTTGAATAATAGTGTCGGTACCAAATTCCTTCCTCCACTGGATCATATCTGCCCACATGTGCTTTGCTTTCTCAATGTCGAATTTCCTAGCCTTCAAGAACCTCAACATCATGTGATAGTCATCGTGTTTATTGGGAAGCAACTCGTCCATTACCAATGCTTGTCGAAACTCATCAACTGCCTGAAGTTCCTCGACATCACGAACATCCTCGATGGAGACAGAACTAACCCGGACATCGCTTTTTCTTCTCTTTTTTTTGAGAGAATGCTTGAACTTGGTAGATGCATTAATAGCTTTCTTTTTCAATGTACCGATTCTTGTTCTCCTCTCATCTTCTGAATTCTCAAAGTCAGACTTTCTTTCTCTTCTCTCATCACTGCTCAATATTCCTTCAAAACCTGTCAAAATTATATATTTTTAAAAAATATCTCACCAATCACATTATCCAACAATTGGCAAAAATCCAAAGTCTTTTAAGAATAACTAACAGCTGACATTACGACCTAAACTTCTCAAAACTTAGGCTTTTAACTAACTTCTCATTATTATTCGAATAAAAATCAAAATTTTGTCTATAACCCGGCTTATGCTTCAGTGAAACCCTAGCAAAATCGCATAGAGAGAAATCAACGGATCCAGGAAAGAAAGACAGATCTGATCTACTTACATGGCCTTGCGAATCGATCAACCGGACCTGACATCTTTAAGATTCCTCCACCAGATCAATGAATCGACAGAGGAAGCAAAACTTTCGAGGAAATAAATGGCTGATCCACAAATCGCTCGTTTTCCTTTCTTTCTTGCGAATCTACTTTCTCACAATGACCAGGAAACCCCTGAAATTTCGCAAAAAAAAAAAGGATAAAGGAACAAAATTTCAGAGGTAAAAGTGGAGTAGAATTAGGAGCGAACTATGATCTCTTTCTCTTTTCTCTGCATTTTAATATAATTGTTGGCAAAATAAAATATCATCAAATCTATTTAATCCTAATTCAATAACAGCCTTATTATGTACATTCATTTTCTATTGAGACCCCCAAACTACTTTTCCTTCACATCTCACACTTAAATTCGGTTATACTAGTAAATTATCTAGTATTACATTAAAAATTCTAATACCCAACAAATATTCCATGTGATTTGCTTTTATTTACACCTGATACAATATATTTTTTTAGTACCATTCTCAAATATTCAAAATCACTAGTTTGTTACTT
The DNA here is from genome assembly GCA_963920545.1 of Lepidium didymum. Lineage (NCBI taxonomy): Eukaryota > Viridiplantae > Streptophyta > Magnoliopsida > Brassicales > Brassicaceae > Lepidium > Lepidium didymum. The sequence continues at coordinate 772,036 of OY986982.1, forward strand.
TTTTAACAAAACAAAAAGTTAGTACGAGATTATTTTGCATGCGTTAAGGATTATTGCATAGCCGAATATATTATTAACCAAAAACAAGTCAACACCAAATTTGACCGCAAGAACTGTGGTTGGATATAGATATTTAGGGGTTGTTTTTTAATAAATCTAATAATTGGTCTAAAAAATAAATAGGCAAAAGATTGGGAGCTAATCGTAAAATAATAAAATATAAGTGGAATGTAGTACAAGAGATTCGCTTTTGTCACAAGCCGATGAAGATCCGACGGTCACTAATGATTGTAGGTTAAATTTTGACGAATCTACGATCAGTATAGGTTGGCTGTAACGTCAGAATCAGAAAGAAAGAGTTTTTAAAAAAATACTTATATGAGAATTTCGCCGACAATACGGAGCAGTAAACGATGAGTCAACAGTCCTTTTGGCTATTTGTTGTCGGATTTAAAATATTTTTTACCAGAAATTTTTTTTTTATCAATAAATTATGTATTCTACAAATTTTATACTTAGCACAATTAAACGTGACTAATTAGCAAATAATATAGAAAAGAATTCCATTTCAATGAAAAAAATAAGTGGCAGTGTATTGAATTATAATAGCTTCTGATGAATTTGAGAAAATTATTATGATTTGTTTATCATTTGATACATCTCTAATTATTTTGTTTTACTATAAAAAAGATTAATAATTTTTTTGTCTCATTTATTAATATTGAAAAGATACCAAAGTTACATAGTTGATGTAACGTTACTGTGATAAACATTGGGAGTTTTCAGAAATATTAAAGGCATATAACCTTGCAATTTCATAGAGATAATAATTTTTTTAGTATATGATATTAAATTTTTAAAAAAAATAAAAAAAAATTAAATTCTGTGTATGGATGATCTTTTTAGTTTTTGCCGTACATAAAAAAATTATTTTCTAAATTTCTAATAATATTATATATTATAGAAATAAACATATCTTTTTATAGTAAAGAAAACGCGAAAACATTTCTCCGCATATTTAAATACTTAAAATGCATAACCTAACACATATAAAATAAGTTATTTTATTTAACCTATTAAAAGAGTTGAAAAAATAAGAATTCCAGGCTCTCTTTATTGTAGTGGATTGTTATTGCTCACCAATAACATTCTTAATAATAATTAAATAAACAATTTTTTGTTTTTTTTTGTGAATTTCATAAGAATAATAAAATAAGAGACGAAGAGACAAAGAGACCAATTTATTAAATGCTCAAAAAGCAAAAGTGCACCGCGAATTGCAATTATTCTCTCTTGCTCCTTCTTTCATGACTGTTTTTTTGCTGGATAAAATATTAACAAATGATTTTATTTTCATGTATTAAAATTAAAAATTACTTACAGTCTTACACACTTTCTTAGATCTAAATTAGAATTAAAATCACTAAAGATTTTACTGGGTGAAAGAAAAGTGATCGATGGAAGCACACTGAGAAAATCTTCTCTTCTCTTTCTTCAGCTTCTTTCGGGTCTATTTTGGTCTCCGATCAATCTCTTGGGTCCATCTTGGCCTCCGATCAATTTCTCGGGTCCATCTTGGCCTCCGATCAATCTCTCAGGTCCGTCTTGATCTCCGACATATCTCTCGGGTCCGTCTTGGTCTTCGATATACCTCTCAGATCTTTTGATGCCGATTACTTCTTCACTATCTTTGATTTCATCTCTTCGTCTTGAGAATCTGCTTCAGTATCTTTGAATACTTTCTTGGAAGTTTAAACGTATTCCGATTGAGCTGAAATTTTCAGGGAAGTTTCGTGACCCAGTGTTATCCATCTTCACCGGAGGGATTGTCATTCGAACAGGTAGATTGTTAAATATCCCTTACTTTTTAACCATCATTTTTCTGCTTCCGCTGAAGGAGAACGAAAAGCTTCGTCGGACTTGATTCAAAACAATGAATGGAGACTTAAAAGGGCTCCGATTTGGCTGAAATTTTGAGGGAAGTTTCGTGATCTGGGTTTATTCAATTTCACCGATGGGATTGCTATTCCGACGGTGAAATTATCAGATAGCTCTTTCTCTTTGGCCATCGTTTTTCTGTCTCTGCCGGAGGAGAGAGAACAATTGCGCCGGACCTGAATCAATACAAGGAAGAAAAGCTTAAAACTACTCCGATTCGGCCGAAGTTTTTAGAGCAGCTCCTTGACCCAGTTTTCGCCATCTTCACCAGTGGGATTGCCATTCCAACGGTTAATTTATCAGATATCTTTTCCTTCTTGAATACCCTTTTTCTGTCTTCGTCGGAGAAGAGAGAACAGTTTCGACGAACCTGTTTCACAATAATGCTTGTAGGCTTACATGAGATCTGATTTGGCTGAAATTTGTAGGAAAGTTCTGTGATTCCGTATTCTTCCAACTCAACGGTGGGATTATCTGTCTAACGGTTGGTTTGTCAGATATCTCTTGATGTTATGACCATTATTTCTGTTTCTCGTTGGAGAAGAAAAACAGTCGGTCCAGCCCTGTTTCAAGACAATGAATAGAGACTCAAAAGAGCTCCGATCTGGCTGGAATTTTTAGGGATGTTTTCTGACTCTTAGTTGTTTTGTTTCAACGGTGGGATTGTCACTTAAGCGGTTGGTTACTCAGATTTCTCTAGATTTAAGACCATAGTTTTATGTTGCTATCGGAAGAGAGAGAACAATTTTCATCAGATTTGTTCATATCAATAAATGGAGTCTTGAATGTGCTCCGATTTGACTGAAACTTGGAGGGTAGTATCTTAATTCAGTCTTCTTCAGATTTAACGGTGGGATCTTCATTCCAATGTTTGGTTAAGAAGAAACAAACAGTTTCCCTCAAAGGAAAACAACCGAAGGCTGAGGTAAATGGTATGAACTCTAATGGAAAGCATATGAAGCAGAAGAGAGTTTCTCGACTAAGAACTGTGTGATACGCATTAATCTTGTTGTGGTTCCAAAGGGGGAACCGACACAGCAGTTATGAGCATAATGAGCTGGAATTGTTAAGGTTTGGGGAACACCTTGACAATCCAAATCTTACGGGAAATGAGGCGTGAGCATTTTTCGGACTTGGTGTTTCTCATGGAGACTAAGAATTCCAGTGACCACGTTATAGGACTTCAAAGATCGTTAAGATATCATAACCACCATATCGTTGACCCTATCGGACTTAGTGGAGGCTTGGCTTTGTTTTGGAAAGATTCGTATCATGTGGTTGTTTTGCAGGCTGATAAACGTATCATTGACGTCAAAGTGTTCTTGGGGCCCATGGTCTTCTTTATCTCCTTTGTCTATGGAGAACCTGTCAGACATTTACGACAGGAAGTCTGGGACAAGTTGAAGGATATAGGAAGCACACGCAATGATGCTTGGATGGTGATTGGTGATCTTAATGAGATTTATGATAATTCGGAGAAATTAGGTGGTCCTCCCAGACAAGAATCCTCCTTTTATGCCTTTAGAGATATGATTTCCGACTGCCGGTTGAAGGAGATTGTATGTACAGGAAACAAGTACTCGTGGGCTGGTGAGAGAAATAATATGCACGTTCAATGTGTTTTGGATCGTGCCCTGTGGAATGCAGAATGGTTCCATATGGTCCCTTTAACTAAAGGCGAATATAAAGAACGTATTGGCTCAGATCACCAACCGTTATTGATCCACCTTGCTAAAGAAGCGATAATGAAGACATGGAGATTCATGTTTGATAAACGATGGCTGACAAAACCAGGTGTTAAAGACGTAATTGCAGTAGCATGGTCACAGAATTCCTCTGGATCATCGTCAAATTTATTCGAGAAGATTGCTGGATGTCGTCGTGCACTCTCTAAATGGAAAAGAAGTGTAGACTGCAACACAAAATCTTCCATGGTAGTGTGAAAAATCGAAGGTCTCAAAACTTTATTCATATCTGATAAATTCCGATGGAGTTGAGCAACTTACAGAAGGATCTAAAGGAGAAGTTGCGGTACAATATTTCAGATCGCTTTTCTCCTCTACAAATCCGGGTCCAGCAACTGAACTCTTAGATGGGTTATTACCAAGAGTGACAAGTGAGATGAATACAGAGTTAACAAAACCAGTTACGAGTACAGAGATTCGAGAGGCAGTGTTTGGTATTAAAAGTCATAAAGCTCATAGCGCGGACGGCATGTCGGGTGTGTTTTTCAAGAATTTTTGGGACATTATTGGTGATACGGTTGAGACAGAAGTGAAAAGTTTTTTTGCTTCTGGTTCAATGCCAAAAGAGTGGAACTTCACGCAGATATGCCTTGGTAGAACAGACGGACCAACACCACCCACGAAGTCTGTGTATAGACGAGCCAAAATATACGGAGTTTCCTGTTTTGCACGACATGATCGCTCAGTCACAGAACACGTGTGTTCGTGGACGTAAATTCTTACGTAGAAGCATGGCGATTCATCGATTGTGGAGGCACGAAGTTTCCATTAACATCCTGGCACCCAACATTTGACCTGCAACAATACCTTTGATGAAGCTACAACATCAAAATCAAACCTACGGATAACGCAAGCATCTTCAACCTTGTCTCCAACTCCTCCTTACTTGAATAACATTGCCCAACATCTAATTCAACATCACTCAGTTCTATTCCAACGTACGAATCCCGCTTGCTTGTCCTTCCGTCAAAATCTTCACCGTTCTTCACTGAAGTAGTACTTATATAGTCCTCATCCCCCGAACTTGCACCATCCTGATCATCACAATAGTCAAATCTATTTTCTTCATCAACTTCACCATCATCGTTTTCCTCAGCTACATCGTCATCACCATCTTTGACATCTGCATTGTCAGGATTGCTACGAGGCTAATCAAGAAACCTACGAGGCTCATCAGGAAACCTACCAAACTGATCAGGAAACCTACCGGACTGATCAGGAAACCTACCAGACTAATCAGAAAACCTACCAGACTGATCAGGAAACCTACCAGACTGATCAGGAAACCTACCAGTCTGATTAGGAAACCTACCAGTCTGATTATGAAACCTACCAGTCTGATCAGGAAACCTACCAGTTTGATCAGGAAACCTACCAGCCTTATCAGGAAACCCACAAGACTGATCATCAGGCGTGTCCTGGTCTCTAACCACTTCCGATTCCACGTCCGAGTCTTCGTAGAACTGAACACAGATACGTCCTGAGTCCTTCTAATACTTCTCCAGAAACACACGCACTGCGTTACTATCTCGCATGAAAACTGGTTGAGTATCTTGTGGTAAGTTCCGCATGATAGAATCAGGATACCTATAACTCACAACAACATCATAACGACGTCGAGACAAACCAATACACCTTTGCTTCTAAATCCTCCAGAGTAGTTCGCTCATCCAACATGATGATTTTGCTCCCACGAGATGTACACAAATAAAATAGCCATCACCTATTCTCACCCTTCCATTCTCCCGGAATTAACTGAACTTGATACATTCTCAAGAGATTCACCAGAAGATCGAAGAATAAAAGATTGATTGAGCGCGAATGACCGTGAATGAAGGTGAGATGATAATGATGTCGCCGTTAGTTCGTTGAAGAAGAAGGTAGGTGCATTCAATGCGGGGTAAAAAGGTGTTTTCATGTTCTAGGGTATATAACAATAAACCTACATGACGTCGAAAACAAACCTACAGAACGTCGAAAATAAACCTACATAACATGGAAAATAAACCTACATAACATGGACTGAAACCTACATAATATATACTGAAACCTACATAACATATACTGAAACCTACCACAAAGACCAAAAACCTACATCAAAGACAACAAACCTACTGCACTTGACAACAAACCTACATAACATAAACTGAAACCTACGAAACTGAGAAACCTACATAACATAAACTGAAACATACCTCACATAATGCTGACGTGGAATTATTCATTAATGGTAGTTTCGTAAATTTTTTTTCAAAGGATACAGGGGTAAAATGGTATTAAAAACGCGAAAAAACTAGTTTAGTAATTTTAATATTTTTGGACTATTTAAGTACGAACTAGAATTATAAAAGATTAGTTGAATAAATCACCCAAAAGATGAATAATCTATTAAATAAGTGAGTAATAAGAATGGGGTGTCAATCGGAGAACTCTAAATGATGATGGTGGTTCCAGATAAAAATATCTTTTTAAAATCTAATATAGTGATTAAATATATTTTACTATAGGTACATTCATGCATATAATAATTATACAATAATGGAAGGAACAAATTTTGAATTATATATTCTAAAAATAACTCATATATTATATAGGAGTAGGCATAATATACGAACTAGAAATTTTCAACCAAATCCAAACTTATAAAATATCCAAATAAAATCTAGATTTTTCTAACTGGAAATCAAACCCCATCCGAAATAAATATAATTATACATATATATATTTGGTTGGTAATATAATTATATATTATATATTTTTAATTTTTTATATTTAACATTTAAAACTGTAAATATAAACTCGAATATTAGTTACTTTGGATCAAAATAATGATTTTATCAAACTTTTAATTGAATTTTCATTTTTAGACATTTTTAATTTGAATTTCATTTAGTTTTGACTTAAAATTGTTTTGGATAAATTACTTAAACTCGAAATCCCATATAAACAGATTCCAATGAGTATTTAAATAAATATTGAATTGTTAAAATTTATTAATATTGAACTAAATCCGATCCCGAAAGAATATATTTGAATGGATCTTAAATGAACAAAATCAAAAATCAGAAAATCTGAAAATCTGAAAGATCTGATCCAAATCTAAAAGATTATAATAAATCAGAAAAATAGGCGGGGATGGTTATAGGGCTTAATCATGTTTGTTATGCGACGTGTTTATGATTTAAGATTGAATGACGCATTCATTCAATCTCTTTCTCTCTCGAGTTGCTTGGAAGTTGAGCTAACACTTTTCTTTGCTTCCAAGTTTAATAATTATAATTTTTCATAATTATCAATAATGATTCTCATTGAATTATCATATCAATGCCCATTTCTAGGTCGTTCATGATGGAACAAGACCTTCTATAACAAATTACCACTCTCTTACGTAACTATATATATACATATAGTTTATAAAGTTCTCAAATCTATGATAGAAAACATAAACAATTTATTTAAAATCTTAATAAGAAAAAGTAAAGTGACTTTTTTTAGCAACAATGTTACTATATTTGGAAGTTTGGTAGCTTAGAACCAAACACATGTTGAAGACACATGTTGAAGACAAAAGAAAACATCAAGCACATGATGAATTTTCATTGTGGTTTAATTCACTAACAATTGGACACATGTATAATTACTTAGTTTTTAGTCTAGTTTTTTCTTTTGTTCACAAAATCTTATCTATAACCAGAACCACCATTTAATTCGAAACAATATTATATGACTCTATAATATGAAAAACAACATACTTAGACTTAACTACTTAACCAAAACTTTACTAACTTTTTTTAGTTTAGGTTTAAAAGTTGTTTATCAATAAACCTAAAGTAATTTCGTTTGGAATAATTGTGTTTTCCATGTTTTCATACCAACAATGTAGAAAAGTCTATTTTCTATTTCTGTGAGATACTTATCTTCTAGAATTATAAAAAAATATTGAGTAACTTGAGAATGTCACAAAACAAATTTTTTTTATGAAGTATAAAAGAAGAAAATAATTAATTAAAAGGGAATCTACAATTTTCCACAATCGGTGGGAACAAAGGAGACCGTTTCTTTCTCAAGATCATGAAGAATATTAAAATTCTGCTGTTGAACATTTCCAAAAATAGACATTCCACTAGAACTTCCCATTGCCAAACACAAAACGCCGGAACTTGGATCCGCCACCATGTAATTCTCTCCGGGAAGCTCCAAATTCGCACCCTTGAAATGAAAAATCAGCTTAGGAACTGCAATATTCGTCGCATCATTAGGTAACGTGTAGCACAAGTCAAGTCCTGTTGTTCCTGAGTCATCAACTGGTAAACTCATATGTGAAGTGAACTCATTCTTCAAAGCCTCAAATGCGGTCTCTTCGAGATATGTAATGGTTGTGCCGGAGTCGATGATCATACCTCCGGTTCCATCTTCAGCTAGTTCGAAAGTAGACTTTTCAAGTGAAAGGCGTTTTCCTCCAACTGTGATGCCTTGTAACTCAAGGTAATAGAATGATGGTTGATTCGGATTTCGTAACAACGACATCGTATTGGTCTCTTCTCCATCTAGATTGGCACCAGTTTTGTTCCTGATAATATCTGTGGCTAATGATCCAATAAACAATGAGCTAGTTGCTTCGTTATCCCCAATTGAGGTCAAGCAATAAGAGAATTTAGTCTCATTGAGTTGAGTTATAAGTGATAGCGGTCCACGACCTAGGCCTACAAGACCTGAACCTTGAGGGAAGCCGTCTCCTTCATTGTCAAACCCACACCCAAAACCAATACCCGAAACCGATTTTTCATCCTCGAATGTGAACGTTTCTTTAGCCAAGAGGCCACTTGTAGATGAACGATCTCCATAAGTATACAAATATTCACAAGCATCTTGGTCTAGGTCGCAGTCTGATCGAGGCAATGCAGTACAAAGACCAGAAGAGCATCCAACTTTAGAGTAAGAGGAAGATTTCTTGGGGTCGAAAATCGGAGTTGGTTGATCAAAACATTCAGTGCAAGGCTGGCATTGAGTCCATATAAGATCACTTCCGGTATCAACAATAGCTGAGTATTTAACCGGAGGGTTTCCAATGGATAACCCCATTAGAAACTCACCACTTCCTCCATGAGTAGGTGCTTTAATGTTAGTAGTACCATCAGAACCAGACTTGGATGCTACAGATAAAACAGCTGCAGCTCCTAATCTGTTTAATCTGTGAGATCCACGGTTAATTCCTCTTTGGATCTTTTGGATCTTTGTGAGGTTTTTACCGGAATCCACGTGTTGAAGACTCAATCGAAAACCGGAACTTGGAAGGCTAGTTGGAGGAATTCGATCGATTAATGATCTTCTTGATGATGAAAGAGCGATTAAACATGAAAAAAGAATAAGTAAGAATGGAAACAATAGAGAAAAAGAAGAGGTTGAAGTAGAAGAAGCCATGGCTTTTGATGGGAGAAGAAGAGAGTGTTGATGAGTGTTTATATAGAGATTTATTAGGACAGATAAAGAAAGAGTTATAGAAGAAAGTTAGGCGTGTAAGAAGATAGATTTTGTAATTTCCCTACTTAAATTGAAGAAAAGCCATTTAAGAGATCCATTCAAACAAGCAAGCCCTATTCTTCAGTGGTTAGTTGAGAAGATTTTGTGTTTCTCTTTTCCTCGTATCTAATACTGTTGAGAAAAACCAAAACTAAACTAGATTTTTATTACATGGGCCTGTGAGTAAGAAGACTTAAAAGAAAGAGATGGTGTGGGTCATTTTGATTTGGTTTAATTCATAGAAGTCAGTTTTAAGATTAAAAGCTTTAACTAATTAGAGAAAAGTTGTTAGGTAAACTTGTTAATCTTGCATCATCATGAGATAAGAAACACTGTTACATCAACTTCACTAATTCATACCTAAAAGAAAGAGTCTCTCAGATATGTTTCTTTAAGAATTTGGACCAAATTAGCTGTACAGATGTAAAAGGCCCTCGTAGGACTTATTTGTATTGTTTCAACAAAGGATTAATCTTTGTGGTCTGAACAAAAAGTTTCCTGATGCATTGTATTAACTAAGCTCTGTGTTCACTGCAGGTGCAAGCAAATAAGTGATTAGTGAAAGACAAACGGAGGAATTAGAAACAATGGCTTGGTTCTTCAATCTATAATATCTCAATGGAAACATACAGAAAAATAAACACTAAAATGATTCTCTCAATTTCTTCAGACAATCCCCCTGGAGTTCTTGTTTTTCTTAAGACTTTTCATTGTTGTTGTTTCAACTTAGGAGTCAACAAGCTTAAGTCCCCAGCTAATATCTTCACAATGTTTAACGTGTGGGACAACTTTACTTGTGTCAGTTCCTCGCTTTGCTTTGCAATCGTAGTAAGGAGGAGCATGGAAACAAGGATCTGGTGACATAGCTCTACCACAAGGTGGACTTGGAATGGTTTGATTCTCTGGCTTATACAGAATCCAAGCTCTTAATCCCCCAAGTCCTTGAGCTACATACCCAAATGTAGACCAAGCACTAATAACTAACTTATCGGTTAAGCTCAGTAAGTACATCTCTGCCCAAGCCTTCCTGTTATGCATTAGCTTCTCTGTTTGTTGATGTCCTTCATGACTTGGCTGATGTATTCCAATCATTTCTCTTGTAACAGTTGGATTTTCCCAATACATGGTTTTCAAGATCTCAAAGTATCCTGTTGTTAAGGAAGTGACCAAGACAGATTTGAGTTTTGAGTCTTGTCCTGATGGGTGATTGTGTTGGTCTTCTCCTTTGCTTAGTTTAGGTAATAAATCCTCGTTTTGAACGCACGAAATTATTTGCTCTGTGACTTGAGGAGATACTCCAGATTTTTCATCAAAAACTCTGATTTGAAGACCAATCTTCTCATCTGCTTTGGCTAAGTAAGCTTGATAGTATCTTGTGATCAGTCCCCAAACATGATTTGAAGGATGAAAGAGGTAACGACCCAAATGGTGAAAAACCGTCCCTTTCTCAGGAAACATCATACCAAGCTCTCCTTCAAAAGAAGGGATCAAGAAGAGAGACGATGCAAAGTAGTTGTTTGTCCTCATGATCAACCAAGGCACACTCTTTATAAGATTCTGATCTTCTGCACAGAAGAACATTTTGTCGTGGTCGTTGTAATCATGAGCTAGATGCAGATAGAGATGAGACAGAGATGATACCGAGGAACTGTTAATCAGTTTCTTCTTCAGCATATCTCCATGGCAACGAGCTGATTTTTGACCAAAGCCACTGAATTGATTAGTTAAGGTGAAATCTTTCGGTAATAACCAAGTGCTGTCGAGGAATGGTTCGCAAAATAAATCTGCTAATTGCTCTCCTCCTTCAACGAGCAAGACTCTATCTGCCAATAATGCATAGAGAAAAGCAGAAGCAATACTGATTATCTGGTTTCCTAATCCGCTAAACGACATCCAAACAACATACTTGCATCCTTCTGATTCTGAATCACCAGCTTGTTTCGATTTAATCAGTCTTTCTGCATTGATATATGGTCTGGTTCCTGGTCCACATCGTTTGTGAAGCTCTTCGTAAGCTCTGAGCTTTGAAAGTAGATGCAAAGAAGGTTTATGCGGTGAATCTTTACGGTAAAGGTAGGATTGGTATCTACTCAAGCACGTATCTTCCTTGAAACCAGAAACAAGTAGTCCTCCAAGCAGAGGCAAATCTACATAATCTGATGAAACCAATCAAAGAAATTTATTTAGCATATCTCAATAGCAAAAGAAGAAAGTAAGTTAAACAATTTTATTATCATTTTACCCTTTAGTTCCTGATCTCTCTGCAATGTTGAATCATCTAAGGATGTCACATTTGGTTCTGCTTTCATATGGATGATTCTGGATGCTTCTACAAAGCCAGTTCCTTGATCAGATCCAAATATGGCTATTATTACTAGCAAGCCAGGAATGAAAACCATGAAAAAAGCTAAGATCTCTGCGATTTTCATTGCTCCGAACAATCTGTATCTCTTTTCTTGGACTGCCATTTGTTCTTCAGGTATTTCAATGGCTTTGGAAAAAGGCAATCTCCTTCTAGAGGGATACAGATCCATCCAAAAACCCTAAAATTTTCAAAGAAGGAAAGTAGAAATCAAATCTGATCTCTTTACCTTCTTCACCTGTTAAATCATCAGCAACTACACGTTTTACTGCAAAATGCCAAAAAAAACGGAAACTTTTGTTACAAAGACCCAACCTTTATGCTCTTATTTGATCTAATTTGGAAAATGTCAAAATCACAAAGATTGACTTTATAAAAGCTAATTTAAGACGAGGGTATACATCAATGATCAAAAACAGAGTAAAGTGAATAATAAATCATACTAGCTTAAGTCCCCAGCTCATATCCTCACAATGTCTCACATGAGGAACTAGTTTTCCCGTGTCAATACCCGTTTTCGCTTTACAATCATAGAAAGGAGGTGCGTGGAAACAAGGCTCCATTGACATAGCCCGGCCACATGGAGGATCGGGAGCTGTACGATTCTCCGGTTTATTAAGTATCCAAGGCTTTAAACCTCCAAGACCCTGAGCTACATATCCAAATGTAGACCAAGCACTTGTCACAAGATTATCTGTCATACTCAAAAGGTACATTTCCGCAAGAGCTTTCCGGTTATGCATCTTTTTTTCTGTCTGCTGATAACCTTCTTGGCTTGGCTGGTGAATGCCGATGATTTCTCCAGTCGATGTTGGATATTCCCAATACATACTCTTTAGATTCTCTGAGTAACCAGAGCTCAGAGATGTGACAAGTACAGCTTTGTGTTTGGGGATTCTGACTTGGCGAGATCTTTCTACTGAAGTGTCTACTTCAGGTAGAAGTTTCTCTTTTTGTGTACAAGCTGAAATCTGATCCATCACGTGCTGAAATGGACCAGCTCCTACATCAAAAACTCTTACTTGAATCCCGATTTTTTCATCCGCATGCGATAAGTAAGCATCGTAGTACCTCGTGACTAAGCCCCATACTTGGTTTGTTGGATGAAAAAGATATCTACCCAAGTGATGAAAGACAGTAGCTTTCTCTGGGAATAGCTTGTTTAGTTCATCATCGAAACTCGGGATTAACCATAGAGAGGGAACAAAGTAATTGTCTGTTTTGACGATCAACCAAGGCACTTTGCTGATTACGGTTTGGTCTCTTTCGCAGAAGAACATCTTATCATGATCTCCATAATCATGGACAAGATGAAGATAAAGATGAGACAGAGTTTTCTCTGTATCAATAGCCTGATTCTTTAACATATCTCCGTAACAACGAGAGGATTTTTGATTCAACCCATCAAACTGATTTGTCATAGGGAAATCTGAAGGCAGTAACCACGACATACCGTGAAACGGCTCACAAAAGAGATCATCCATGTCTTTTCCTCGGTCAACAAGCAAGACTCTATCCGTCAAAAATGCATATAGAAAAACTGATGCTAGAGAAAGTATCCTATTCCCTAACCCACTAAAAGAAATCCACACAACATATTTGCATTCACCATGTCCATCAATATGCTCTTGATCAAGTTGCTTAAGAGCGTTCTTGTAAGATTCAGTACCCGGACCACATTTCTTATGAAGCATTTCGTAGTTTCTAAGCTTAGAGACGAGATAAGGGGAAGGCTTGTAAGGTGAAGGTTTACGGTAAAGTACTGATTGGTACCTACTGCGGCAAGAATCTTCATCAAAACCAGAAGCAAGTAGTCCTCCAAGAAGCATATCAGAATCATTTGAATCTACAGAACAAAAAAAAATCAGAGCGGACTCTAAAACGGAGAAAAAGAAAATTTAACATTCTAAACTAAGCACAAACAAACTCAATCATTAAGGCACTTTCCCTGAAAATTCGAAAGTAGCTTAAGACTTTAGATCAGACTCAACTATGTCCGGATCACGGAATCACACTAGCTTTAAAACACAAAACCAAACAAAGTTATTCATCTAAACCAGTTTGAAATCAACAAGGAGCATTGAGCATATGAAGGCTAATGCTTAGAGTGAAAAACGAGGTCTAAGCCAATAAAGCTCAAAACTTTGGCTTCGAAAAACACATACCGACTTTAATAGTAACATTGGGAGAAACTCCGCCCTCGAGAACTCTTGCTTCAGCGAAACCCATAATCCGATTTGGGTCAGATGGGTGTTGGTGAAAGATCATTGAGAATGCTACTAATACAGAGAAGAGTATCAAGCAAGTGGTGAAGGTTCTCGTGAGCTTCATCGAACCGGAGCTAAGGAATCGCACTGGGAGTAGTTCGGAGAAGTTGACGGACTTTGATCCGTCGGTGGTGGTTCTGATCGGAGACGGTCTTCTCCTATACGGACTCTGATCCATTGATTCCTCTTGAGGAAGAGACAGACAGTCACCGACTTCACTAATTTATTCAGACATGTCTCCACGACATTATAGTTTGGTTAAAAAATAGTATTGTTTCAGTTGAGTGTCTTTACTTTTATATTATTAGTTTTTACACCATAAATTTCGTAACGTTAAATTTTGACCCTAATGAAACATTTTTCTCTCCCGTTCCGGTTCCGGTTCCGGTACCAATATTAAACCAATTTTTTCAGTTCTTGTACAAAAAATCTGAGAATCCTAAAGATATTTCAAAAATATCCTAACATACCAAAAAATATTGGAAATTCTGCAATATATTATGTATTCAGATTAAATATCGATTCGATTTTGAGTATTATCTAATATTTATAGCTATAAACAAAAATGACACATCGAATAATTGTCTAAAACACTTCATTGTCTAAAAGTTGTTGCGGTATTTTACACAATTAATTCATATTTATTTCGATTTAAAATATTATCTGATACCTATTATTTTTGGGTGATTTCAATTTAAGTTTTTAATATCAAGTATTTTGTGAGTCCTATTTCATTTGAAAACTAGAAAAAATAGTAATTCCTGATATTAAAAACCACGCATACAATACATTTATTAATAACCGGAACGAGAAAGAAAAATGATCAGAGGATTGGTACATAAAATAAATTTATCCTTTTTCTTACAATTTTAAAATTTTTAATAGCTTTCGTTTTTCCGATAAGATAAGAGGATTCGTATTATTAAGAGAAAAAATTGAATATATGTTTTCTATATGTGATTGCTCTAAATTGGTTATACTTTTCCAAATCTCTATATCTATTTGTTTATTTGGATCAAATTAGTTCGCGTTGGTCATAATCAATAACTAATTGCCTATTAGATACTTTAACATCGCACGTTCTAGTTCTACTTATCCATTTTGTATGTTTTTTTCTTCTACTAAATTTTTGTTTATTAAATTTTTACAAATAAGTACGATGCTGTAAAAAAACATTAGAAATTCTACAAAATCATAAAACCAAGACAAATGTTTGATTAAAGCTCTCAAACAAAAAAGCACCAGAGAGTAATAATTTGTCATAGTAGTTAGTTCTAACTTCTCCACATCTTCATCTAGTGAGTTGTTAGAAGACTCTCAGACTTTTCCAATTTTCTGAAGAATCCAAAATTTGAGTTATATAAGTGAACGGCAAAACAATTTGAACATAAATTAAAGTAAACAAAAGAAATGCTTACTTGAATAATGAGATTATCATACCTTGTTCTCACACATCCAACAAAATCATTTACAAGAGCTGCTACATTTGCTTCTGGTTGCCTTGCTTTTGCAAGTTATGGTTTTGCACCTAGAGTTTTTTCCGCAATAGCATACTACCTTTAGTTCTGAGCCACTTGAAGTAGAGCTAGATAAGAGAAACAAAGATTATCCACTTGCTAAAATTACAATTTGAAACTACAATAAAAGTTTAGCAACTATCATAATTTATCAGGAATTTTGTCCTCTCTCAAATTTTGCTTGAAGACAGGGTTTCAGAAAGTTTGCCTGGACTGAAAGAAATCATGGCTTCAGAAAGTCTATCTAAACTATTTTTTTCACATGAGGAATTTTTACCTTTGTTCTCATAATCATTAACTGATTTCTCTATAGTGAAACATAATTCATGTTCAAAAATTGCACACAGTTCTTTACTTCCTTAAAATTTTGAATTGAGAGTTTTTATTTTTCCATTGATAATTGAATATAATTTGTGAAGCTCTTGAACACAAACGTATTCACCATTACTCATACATTTGTTTAGACTATAAATATATGGAACTACAATTTATATATAAAGTATAAATATATATAAGGTAACAAATAACCTATTTTGAAAACAAAGATTGTATATTCACTTCTTAGGAGATGTCATCTAGGTTGAATTCATGTATCTACTTTAATTTTTCATTTACATTTATGAATATCAAGATCTTTGAATCTCCGACTAAGCAAGGCTGATCGATCAAAGATGCCATTTTGACTTGATTTGCGATAGTTTTTTGAAAACTAATTTTTGTAGTCACACAATAGGTTGCTAAAAAAAGCCGATAATTTAATTGATTTGACTTATATGTTGTTGACGGTTATAAATATTTGAGAGTTTTGTAAGAGTTTTTTTAAAGAAATTAGTAAGAATTTGACAATTTTGTTTGAATTCACTTATACTATTTATTATGGAAAATAACAAATATTTTCATTAAAAAAGATTCATTCGACAGTACGAAGTTATATCATGAATATTTTAAAAAGTAATTTTAAGAAAAAGTTATACAAAATCTACATAAACTATATTTTATTTTGTAGATGAGATACAAGTATACAACGTATATGTTAAACCAACAATTCTTTAGCATTTCAAGTTTTCTGCTAACGATTACAACAGAATATTGGATGGCACCAGAGGAAGTATTGTTTCAATTGAGTGACTTTACTTCTACATTATTAGTTTTTACACCACAAACTTCGTAATACTATCTTTTGACAAAAAAAAGAAGACATTTTTCACTTCTTCTAAAATTTGGATTCTGATATTACAAACCGACACATACAATACATTTACTAAATAGCTTCCGCTTTGACTTACAGCCTAACTCACTATCAAAATCAGACCACAATGTCTTCTACGAATTCGAAAGCTTCTTACTCCTGCATGTCAGTGACTCTAACCACTATGGTTAATCTAGCAATTAGATGATACCTCGTATAATTAACAATAACAAGGAAATCTAAACGTACAAGCCCTTAGTGTGACATCTCAACCTTAGATCTCGATGAACCAGCTTTAGCTAATTCAGTCTTCCTCGTCCACCCATACTCATGTGGCTGGATAGTTGAAGAATCCTTCTTTACGTTATTTAAAGACTATAACTCGAAAAACTAGTTGTCTTTGTCGTCATCCTCGTCATAATTAAACGGTAATGGAACTGTTTTAAAAGCTCGATACTTCCCTACATTGTTCAAATGCTCGTTCTCTAACCTGTTTGAATGAACCAAAACCAACCTTACAGAGTTATATTATATGATTTATGGCGGTACACACGGTAAAGAAAACTGCAGTAATGTATTGTCACCTGAAGAAATTCCATATTCCACGGCGGAGGATCTCTAGACTGGCAACAATAGCAACCATCGTCTGTTCGTGCATAAAGGAGAAGTTGAAATCCAGAACAGTCTGCACCCACGCGAATCTGAGCAAGACGTTCAAGATCTGCACATGTTTTTGAAGGTTAGGTATCAGCTTTGCTCTAGGATTCAAAATGATGATTTGTTTCATAGTTTATGCTCTCACCATTGCGATAAAGTATACATTCTTCTGAGGGACAAGGAGTTTATCCCGGAGCCAACGGTTCTTAGATGTTCTGTTTAGAAGACCCCAATCATAGACTAAGTCCCAGTATGTACAGAAAATGGCAGCAATAGCTGAGAAAATCCCAGCTAACAGTCTCCAGACAAATTGGTTGTCGATACTATAAGCCGTCCTCAAGCAGACAGCCACTATAATCAAGAAGTACTTGAGGCCATTGTATCCTTGTTCTGCGTTTTTCTCTTCAAATAGCCGCCTTAGGCACTGCAAAACATCAGGCTTTAAGTAAATTTTATATAAAAGAAAGTAGCAAACAGTTAGATTTCGTCTGAAGAAATTTTATATGTACCTGAAGGAGACGAGAAACGTATGGGATGACAGCAACAATGAATAAGAAAGCTTTGTAAACGTCTGAGTCTCCGCAAGTGTTTTGTCTAAGTTTGTAATCGCCCCAACCATAGTGACATATGTAAAACTGGAGGCTTCGAAGAGCTTGCACCTGACTTGTTAATTGATCGCCCACCAAGAAATCAGGTAAAGTTACCTGCAGAAGAAGGCGGAAATTAAAATCTTAGTTAAGTTGATATACAATTATCAATATTTATTTTTCGTTGATCAATTTGTGTTTCTGTTCGTACCTTGTAAAGAGGAGCAGCAAGGCAGTGAAAGAGACATGTGAGGAAGAAGATGCGACTCGAGCGGTAGAAGATGTTGAATGGTAAGACTAGCACTACAAACATGACCTAGATGACAAGTTATTCCGTTATTAGTTTCATATAGTTGAGTTTCACACTTAAAAGCTGATTTTAGATTTACAGACTTACAATGAGCAGTATAAGAGGAAGAAGTTCAGTTAATGCTTGGTATTCCCTAGTTTCAGGGTCAACCTCCATGTCAAGATTCGCAAGAACACAAAGAAGAGCAAGCACGCCAATGCTGAAGGCCACGAATAATACTTGTCTATAGCCAAGTTCAGTTCCTTGCTTGAAACCAAATATGAAAGAGTAGTTTACTCGATAGCGCCTCCAGTAGTATATATTACCAGCATACATAATTATGTGGAGCACTATGAACCCAAACAAGCTGCAGGAACAAGAAAGAGGGACTAAGTTTCACCGTGAGTCTTTGATATTATATTGGACGAAACAGATGTAATTTTGTGTTCACCTATAAAGAGGGAACATAGTGTTCATGTACTGTTTTTGGCCTTCCTCCTGCAAAATGTTTCGAGTGCGTATGATAGCAACTAGAGCCACAACTAGAGAAAATAAGCATCCACTCAAGAAGCCTGAAACCAAATTCCACATAAGAATTTGACAAGCACAGACTTAAGGAGGCAAACATCAGAAAGTAGTATGGTTCTACCTGTGGAGAATGTAATTCGATGTCTTTCTCTTTTAGCTTTTGGTCTCAAGATGTTCATTCCTTTACTTCTGTTAGCATTCGAGAAATGCTTTATAAACGTAGCTTCAACACGCTCCATGAGTCTCATAACCTGTGAGAAAAAGAAAGATCAAACCGTGAAGAAACAAAAGAGATTTCAAAAAACTGAATCGAAAAAGCGATCTTATGAAGGTTTCACCTCATCAGAGCTTCCGAGATAAGAGTTATCAATCATTTTCATGTAAGACTTGGAGGCATGCCTTGAAGTTATCTGTTTAAGAGTCATTTCGTCGAACAGCTTTCAGTCATATTTCAAAATACCTCAACTCAAAGTCTCAATCTTTGAATAAAATCTTACCTTATCATACTTCTTCAATATCTTCGAAAACGCCAACTCATTCAGAAAGCTGCATCGAATCTCAATTCCATCAATCACAAAACTTTATATAATTTTGTCCCTTTGATAATCCTACTCATAACTAACGAGTACGCACAAGAAAGTACCTATAGCTCTTCAGTAACCGAAGCTTCTGGTAGAATTCGACGAAGACACGTCTAAGCTTGTCCTCGACTTTCTTCAAATTATCTCTGCTAAATTTAAGCTCCGTCAAATTCGGAACCTTGAGAACACATTGAATGGTGGAGCGAGGCGTTTCCTTGGTATTGTTAATCGTGACACGATCCAAAACCTCAATCGGAGATGGCCTCGCAGCTTTCATCTTACTTATGTCATCATCCGTCTCCACTCCGGACACACCATTATCTTCTTCTTTCTCTACATCATCATCATTATCATCTTCTTCGTCAGACGATTTACCAGCTTTGCTTGATCCTCCTTCTTGTATCGCTTCCATGTGAGCTTGAGCTCCAACCTTCACTGCAAACCAAATCCAAATAATTTAAACATGAAATTTAAATTTGGCGGCTCGGTACGATTGTGGTTTAGTAAAATCGCGAGACAAAAACAGATCAATTTCAATTCCGTCATTCAATACGGTTAAGGTTCGATCAAACCGGACCGGCTATACATCACAAAACGAGAGAAGGATACAAATCGATTTCAATTTGGCCATTACGATTCAATAAAACCAAAGCAAGTAGCAGCAAAACCAGAGAAATAAACAAATCAATTGTCAATTTGGCGCGTCGGTATAGTTCCGGTTCAACAAAACCGGAAAGATTGCAAATATCCACCGACTCAGAAAGTTAGGTTACTTACTGGATCTAACACCGGCGGGAGTAGAAGCAGCGACGGTGGCGGCGGAATTAGCAACATCAGAAGCTAATCTCGTCATCTCCACCGTACGTTCTTCCCAAGGCCAACCATTAGGATGCTCAACTTTAACACGAAACGCAATCAAAGCATCCATTTGTTTATCAAGCATCGAAGCTTCTTTAATCACTTCTTCAACTTTCTCTTTATAAAATCTCTCCACTTTATTAAACTCATCATCTAATCGCCGGAAAAAAACCGTCTCATACTCTCCTCCGGCTTCAGTCGCCATCAAAAACGTCGTCTCGTAACCATGACTCGCTGAGTGAACCAAAATCGGTGCTACATTCACTGGCTTTAATCCTTCTTCAATGTCGTTATCTTCAGATTCTGATAAATGTCCGATCTGACCAGGTCTCTTTTTACTCGGCGTTGAGAGCAAACCACTAAAGGCTCTGTATAAATTCCGGTTAAGTCCGTGATGATGATGATGATGATGGTGATCACTGTGAGGATTGGTTTGACATTTGAATGTGATGATTTCTTTTAAAAGAGATTTGAGATAATTATAATCCATATAAGCTTGATGCCATTCAGGCACCATCTGAGATGAGAACTCTTTTCCAAACTTCATACTTAATCTCCGATCTGGAAAGAAAAATTCTTGGCTGAAATCTAATCTTAGTTTCTCTGTTTTGGTTTTGTTTTTGTATTGTCTGAAGAGTGAAATTGAGAGATGTCTTAACAGTGACAGAAGAGTCAATTATATAGATAAGAAAATAAAATCATGAGTCAATTTTTCGTTGATATTTTTGGTTTTACGTAAAATATAAAAATAGTTTATTTTTAGTTGGGAGTTCAAACACATTTGACTAAAGCGCAACCAAAGCGCGTGTGGACTGGCCCACAAACAAGCATACCTGATAACATTATATCATTATATCATTGAGATACAAATCTGATTTTTATTTATTTATGTGAGTAGCCTTTTAGCTATAGTAATTTTTTTTATTATTAATAAAGCAAAACTAGAATACAAATTTCATTACATAAGTCGACGAATTTAAACAAGAGAATTAAAAAAATTTAAACAAAAGAAAAGATTTAGCCAAAGTTTAAGAAAAAATTCTTCATAAACGATATTGAATAAATTTTCGGAATCAAAATCCTAACAACCAAAACTCAAAAATTTAAATAAAGAAAAAGATTTAAAAAATTTAAGAAAAAATTCGTAAAAAAATATCATAAATCTGAAAATCGAAATCTCCACAACAAGCAACATAAGCCGACGGATTTCGAGTAATTTTTTTCTTTGGTAAATTTCTTTTTGATAATAGTAGACCAAAGGTATATATGGGAGATATACTTGGGTGCATTGAATCAGCGAGAGTAAATCAGGATCAGTGTTCCATGACTCATGAGACTACTATAATGTGTATAAGATATATATTTTCACCCAGGTAAAGAAAGATATTAAAATTAGATATTGATGATGAAAAATCATGATCTTACAACTTTCCTAAAGCTTTCCTAAAACTTCAGTAGAGATACAAGTTCAATTACTTGATCAAATAAATTTCCTAATATCATTTTTTTACTACGAATTCTGAAAATTTGTGAAAGTATCCGAACTAAATATTTTGCGAGTTTCCAAAAACATGAAGAGGTTCAATTTCAAATTCTAGCAAGCTAGCAAGAACTAAAAAGATATTTTTGTTTGAAAATGAAATTACAAGCAAATTATTTTCTTCATAATATGGAACTGATATTGAATAAATTATTTGCATTTGGTCCGGGTTTTCGTACCTACATAGATCTTACACATGTTATATGACTTATTATTACTCCAATATCCATATATTTGTCTTACCAAATATTATCTAAATTATTACTCAAGTTGATATATAATTAATAAGAAATTATGTGCAGTCCCCACTTGAGATATCTCAAATTAAGAAGTTATACTTCCGTATAAATCATGTGATTATTTTAAAGTTTATATATTTACAAAATCTTTATTGAAGATCTCAAACTTCGATCTAAACTAGTAATATCTCTGGTCTTAGCTTTACAGCTTCACATATATTTATGTGACATCGAAGTTGTAAACTTGAAGCTAACTATATGGACAAGGGCACATTTAAGTCAATGTAACAATTTGGATTTAAAAAGCACATATAAGCCAAAAGAAAAGAAAAGCCGCACATGTCTTTTGACCATAAAAATGGTTTTAATTATATTCAGAATTTATAATCTGACTTCGTTAAAGAGATCTTTATGTTGGCAGAAAGTACTTAACCAATTATTATTAAGAATATTAAAGGTATATAAACTCCAAATAAACAATTATAATTGATCCAATGATCAATATAAGTAGGTAACCGAAATTTATTGTGTAATAAATTATATTTTTCATAGTTTTTTTTTCAATATTGGACCACAACTAACCGGTCCATTAGCCAAATTTTTACATAAATAGTATAACTTGATATTTAGTTGTGTAAATTCACATATTTTAATAGACTTACTGACTATCACTAGATTAAATATCACTTATTTATAATTTCTATTATATAAATCCTCCATTGAGTGTGCGTTTAACGTTTTTATTTTTATTGACTTATTTATTTATTTTCAATTATAGTTAGGTTTCCTTAAGTTCCAATTACATCTCTTGCATTACTGCATGATTTGAGGTGAGTTTTGAATCTTTGATGCATGTACATATTTTTCTAACTTTCAAATTCTCCGGAAAATCCAAGAAATCAACTTGAACAAGGTTATCAAAACAAAACAAAACAAAATAGATAATGTGCGACAATATTGAATATTTCATTTTCTTTGTCTACAATATAATTTAAATATTAAAAATTTGAGAACTGGGGTCAATATTGGTTCCATCATAAATGCTAATTAAATTGAATGTGAAATCACTAATTAAATATTGCTAATTGACAGCTCTTAGAATGATTTATTTATCATCGAGTTGTTGACAAGTCTTGTTCTTATTGTTAACATATTCACCCAATTGATTTGATAAGACATATGACATGGAACATAATGTATATGAAGATGACATTATGTATGAGATTTTTTCTTTCTAATGGAAGCAAATAACAATTAATATGATTATCAGTTAGAGAATAAAGTTGGTTATAAAAAAGTCTTGTGAATTCAAGTGAATTTTGAATAATTGTTTTAGATGTTAGAAATAAAAGAATTTATATGTGTAAAGAATTTAAAAGGAATTTATATCGAATATGTAGCATGTTTCATGCACCCTATAATTTATTACTGCTTTTTCACAATTATGTTAAAATTATATTACCTTTTGTAACCAAACATGTGGTACAAATCCAAACAAGCTGTAAAAATAATATCATTCGACTATCATCTAAACTATATGCTTTTTGTTATATAAAGTGTATGATATAAAAGTAACGTTTGTGGTGTAACAGTAAATCTTCTCGGTAGAAGTACGACGTTCAAGCGTTGGCCACCAATTTTAGCTTCTGATCATGAAAACGGTGAGTTTTTGGAAGATTACGGGCCATATGCTCAGAACTTTCTAGTTATAAAAAAAAACTAAAAAAAAGTGTATGATATAAGTAATCCCCATAAAAATTAGGTATATTAATCCATATTTTTGCATTGAAAATGCAGACTAAGTCATCAAATCTAATGTCATTTTCACTAATCTAGATATAATATGTTCCAAATGTTACAAATCATGGTTCGATTACTTCTGAATATAGAAGAGAGATCAGATAAACTTTGGCGACCATTCATATTAAAATATAACTTATAAGTTATAATGAGCGTAGTTCAAAGTTTGTCACACCTTTGTTAGGTTGGGCATGTGAATCTCAACTTTACACATCTCATTTTTTGTCTTATACTTAATTACTTTATGTTTTTTTTGTTTGTGAAATTATTACTTTATATATCTTTCGGATGCTCCTATATATATGAAATGATTAATATAAATATTTAAAAATTTCTGTTTTCATGCAATACATCAAAAAGAATAGAAAAAGTTTATACCATGATAAGATTAATTGAAGAATTTAGACCAACATTCTTAGGTTGAAATCCTTCCACCACACAAATATTTATACGAGTACAATTAATGGTTAGACTTATCACAATTCATGCTGATTGGATCGTAAATTGCAAGTGAATCCTTTATTTCTCATAAGATTTATATCAGCCGAATCCAATTCTCTTAAACCAAACATTTTTAATGGTCCACGTCATAGTTGAATGGTAATGAAACTGTCTTGAAAGCTCTGTATCTCCCGACATTGTTTATATGTTCGTTCTCTAACCTGTTTTTTTTCGAACCAAGACTATTTAGATGTGACTGAATACAAACAATTACGTTAAGGAAATAGAGTAAGTTAATGTGATTGTGATAGTAACCTGAAGAAATTCCATATTCCACGACGAATGATCTCAAGACTTGCGACGACAGCAACAACCGTCTGTGTGTGCATTGACTCGAACTTGAAATCTAACACCGTTTGCATCCATGCAAGTCTCAGTACCACGTTTAAGATCTGCATTTTATTTTAAAAAAATCAGTTACTTCTTTTGAGAAACTTATTTTTAAAACTCAGGATCACATGTCCAAGATCTCATACCAGTCCAACGATGGCAAAAGTTTTAAGCAAGATTAAAGGAAAAACAAATTTTAGGCTCGAAACTTATTGAAACAATTTTTCTTTTTGGACCTAAAGAAAAAATGTTTCTTTGGATCCTATATATTAAACCTTTGTTTATGTGATTACGCCATGGGCGTGCTCTGCTTAAATTCGCAGAGGTTTCCAGGTTCAAAAATTTTAAGATTCGCAGAGATTTCCAAGTTCAAATTTTCTTAAGAATTTTAAGTATTAAGTTGTGGTATGGACATTGGGTTTTGATCCATTGATTTACATGTCTAGTAATTGTCCACAAAGCACTGGATTGAGATTAGTCGGATAGTAAAAACTCTGATCACCAAGTTATTAAAAAAAATTATTTAGACAACAAAGGTTTCAATTAATGGTGTGGTATAGTCTAATGTACTGGACAGGTCTAACCAGCCTGGTTGGAAACTTGCATAATTAAAACTAGGGCCTCGTGATCTTTCGACATTGGATCAAGTAATAAATAACTTGTCAAGATTCAATATGAATATTTATAGAATTAGGTTAACTGCACCTAACTTAGGGTTTGATCTAAATCATAAATGCATTGTCAAACAAGAAACTTGCGATATCAGGACTGAGCTCAATACGGACCGTAACAAGCCGAGTGGTCCATCACAAGATCACTTAATGTTAATATTTTAACACTTACCATTGCAATGAAGTACACTTCCTTGTGTGGGACAAGAAGATTATTTCGTAGCCATGGATTCTTTGATGTTCGATTAAGAAGTCCCCAATCGTAAGCCAAGTCCCAATATGTACACAAAACCACTGCCATAGCCGAGGTAATACCACCAAACAATCTCCAAATAATTTGACGATCTTTTTCACTATCGACTTCATAAGCCATCCCTAAGCAAACAGCAACTACTATAAAAATGTTCTTGAAACCATTAAACCCTTGCTCTATGTTTCTCTCTTCAAACGTCCGTCTCAAACACTGCACTAGTATTCAATATATCAGAAACTTTAACTAAGAAAAACCTAATAGAGGATAGAATTAGTAGAGATCAATGTTTTTGTACCTGAAGGAAGCGAGAGAAAAATGGGAAAGCAGCAATTATGAATAGGAAAATATTGAAGACTTGTGAGTCTCCACAAGTGTTTTTTCTTTGTTTGAAATCTCCCCATCCATAGTAACATATGTAGAACTGGATGCTTCGAAAACTTTGCGCTTGACTACACAATTGATCTGCCAAGAAGAAATCCGGTAATGTCACCTGCATGAAGAAAACAATAGTGATATCTTTTGTTAAAAGAACTATTCCACTTTTATTTATGATATATCACTACAAGAAAAAGCTTAAAAGGTAAGTAAAAATCGATGAAATAGAGAGAATTTTATCGATTAATCTTTACTAATTCTCGACGGAAATGTCATCCGTCGAGGGTAATGGTAAATCAGATTTTTTAAAAACCGCATAAACCAATTCTCGATGAAAATGTCATGATTTTGTTGAGGTTTGATGTTTTACCTTGTAAAAAGGAGCAGCAAGGATGTGGAATAAGCTAGTGAGGAAGAAGAAGCGACTCGATCGGTAGAGTATGTTGAATGGTAGGATTAGAACTATGAACATAGCCTAATTTACATCACAAAGTTATGAACTCATGCATTGTTGTGGAATTAATCATTCAGCTTTAAGAAGTTTAATTCAAAAGATGATTTTGAATTTAAGGACTTACAATGAGTAGAAAAAGAGGAAGAAGTTCGGTTGATGCTTGATAATCTTTGGTTTTGGGGTGTGTTTCCATGTCAAGATTAGCAAGAACACAAAGAAGAGCAAGCACTCCAATGGTGAATCCAACAAAGAGAACTTGTTTGTAACCAAGTTCAGTTCCTTGTTTAGAACCAAATATGAAGGTATAATTTACTCCATACTGCCACCAGTAATATATATTAGCAGCATACATAATCATATGTAGCATGATGAATCCGAACAAGCTATAAAATCAAATTTGAATTTAAGAAACCAACATAATATATCTAATTTAAGAATAAAATAAATCGAAATGTGAAATATATCTCATGGAAAGTTGGAACCATTTTATTAATCTAATCTATTAAGTGTAATAAGACACTTTATTCATTATCAATTGATTTGAAGTAGAAATCCGTGATTTTTGATATAATATTTAGAAACCCAAATTGGTTCAACAAAAGTACATATTGATCTGTCTAGTTGTGACATGTGTCCAAGATAATGGATTTGGGTTGTTTTCTACTCACATCTCGAAAGAATATACTAGAATATGACAATATACTCATCGGAAGTTGAAATTATTCTAATCTAATAAAAAAAAATTCATAGACTACTTCGTTTATTGTCAATAGGTTTTGAGTTCGAAGTCCATTATATCTCATTCACAAAAACTTATATAGCTTTTTGACATGTTTAAAGTCGTGGATTCATTAAGAAAGAATAATTAATAAATTAACACATATAGCTTACCTATAAAGAGGGAACATGGTATTCATGTACTGTTTGTGGTCATCATCATTTTATAAAATGTTTCTGGTGCATATGATTGCGACTAGAGCCACAATGAGAGAAAACATGCATCCACCCAAGAAACCTAAAATATCATTTCGCATAAGCCCATAGAAGAAATTGAGAATCAAAAAGCCTCATGAAAGATAGAAATTAAAGACCTAATTAAGAACCTGTGGAAAATGTTAGTCGATGTCGCTTTCTTTTAGGTTTTGGTCGCAAAAAGTTCATTCCTTTTGTTCTATTACCATTTGTGAAATGTTTTATGAATGTAGTTTCAACACTCTCCATGAGTTTCATAATCTATAAAAATAGAGGAGCAATAGAACATCGATATTAGGACAATATAAAAGGTCAAATTAAACTAATATTGAGTTCATATTCTAGTAGCTAGGTTAAGGTTGATCTCCATAACTTATGTATATCATATGAATATGTATATACATATATAAGCAAATTCATCGCTTTAAATAGTCTTATGGATTTTTTTGGACCCGATGATTTTCGGGTAAAAAAATTCTCGACAGTTGATCTTGCCGTCGAAAATATCATCAATTTTTTGTTTCGTAGTGAATTTACCTCATCAGAATTTCCAAGGCAGGATTGATCAACCATTCTCATGTAAGACTTAGCAGCATCCCTCGAAGTTATCTATAAGAACACATTTCATGTATGAGAGATAAAAACATCCAAAAAGCCTGAAAAAAAAAGTCTTCTCTAACCTTCATATTTGTTTAATATCTTCGAGAGCGCCAACGTATTCAAAAATCTGCATATATATAATTATATATAGACTCAAATCTTCAATATACAAAAACTATTACCAAAGTGAATGAAAGATAATAATAATAAAAAAAACTACGCACCTATAGCTCTTTAGAAACCAAAGCTTTCTATGGAACTCAACGAAGGCGAAACTTAGCTTTTCCTCTATTTTCCTTAGATTTTCTCTGCTGAATCTGAGCTCAATCTTGTTTGAGACTTTGAGAACGCTTTTAATGGTGGATTGAGGCTGTTTCTTCATGCTGTTGATCTTGACAGAATTTAGAACCTCTATTGGATTCGGCCTTGCAGTTTCCATCTTGCTTATGTCATTGGCCGGCTTAAGGAATATCTCTTTACCTTCTAGGTTATTGTCATCTTCATCAGATCTACCAGCTCTACTTGAGCCTCCTTCCTCTATGGCTTTATAGTTTGATATATTGTTCAAGACTAGACATCTAAAGTATGAAGTTTGTAGGACTAGACATCCACGGGTGAACCACATTTAAATTATGAACCGAGTCTTAGAGTTTAAGTTATAAATAAGAATTTATCAATATGGTTTTTTTGACAAGAAGAAATGTATTAGAAACTTTATGAAGTTGCATAATTATGTATAGAGTTTGATTCCAAGAAGTCGCATAATCATGTATAGAGTTAGATTCCATGAAGTCTTATAATCATGTTATGATATATATATATATATATATATATATATATATATATATATATAGAGTTTGTGTTTGGTGAGTTTAGATTATTGATCAAGTTTTTGATATGATATTTTGACATAAAAAGAAATGTATTAGAAAGTTTACTTACTAGATGTGTTTTTGGCGAGCTCCGACGGAGAAACAGCAACATAGTTGACCAAGCGAGTCATCTCCTCCATACGATTATTTTCAAACTTAGACCGAAACGCGATTAAAGCATCCATCTGTTTGTTAAGAATCGCCGCTTCTTTCACTACATCATCCACTTTCTCTCCATAGAACTTCTCCACTTTGTTAAATTTCGTCTAGTCGCCGGAAAAACACTAGTTCATACTCTCCTCCTTTCTCCTCCGTCATCAAAAACGTCGTTTTGTAACGTTGACTCGCTGTAGAGCTCACCTGAATCGGCGCTGTGGTTATTCCATCATTAATCTCGACCACCGTCGAAGAAGGGCTAATCCGACCGCAACCGCCAATACCGTGAGAATTGGTTTTGCGTTTGAACCGGTTGATTTCCTTAACTAGGGTTTTGAGATGCTTGTAATCCACGTAAGCTTGTTGCCACTCTGGAACCATCTCTGAGGATAATTCTTTTCCAAATTTCATTTTTCAAATCGTAAAAGACTTGGGACCAGTTTGTTATTAGAGAAAAATATAAAAATATTGAAAATCTAGTATAATGACGGAAATGACTATATTAAGATGATTTATATTATATAGTTGATATTTTATAAAATTATAGTTTTTTTTTTCTCGGCTGTAAAGTTTTAGTTGTTATTAGGCTTAGTTACTTCTAGAAAATGATATCAAGTTTGGTATATTTTAAAAGAGTTAATTACCTAAAATACCATGTTCTATACTTTGTTTAATTAAAGTATTATATAAAGTGTTATTAGGTACTTATAAAAAGTGTTATTTAGGTTTTGTTAAATTTAGAAATGATTTCATCTGGTATATGGTAAATCTAATAAAAGTAGACGCACTTACATATCTAGGGATCGAGTTTCACTGCCTACATTATATAGGAATCTGGCTAGTGGACTGAGCAGTTGTGGTCCAATGTTTATAATAAAAAGAAAAATAAAATGATTTCATCCACAAATTATTTTTATAGATAGTATCTAAATAAGATTTGTAAGATATGTATAAGAAATGAATGAGATTTGTCCAAATAATTTACAATATTAATGTTATTAATATGTATTAATAGCTTGAAATTTGTGTGGGACCAATACATAAGACTTGTCAATTGTCACTTCCGTCGATTCGGCAAGACACATGTATAAACCGATTAAAGTAATAAATGAGTTAAGCTCATTGTACTATTTTTACAAATATTTAATCGTCTTTTTCATCGTCTTCGTCGTAGTTGAATGGTAATGGAACTGACTTGAAAGCTCTGAACTTCCCAACATTATTCAAATGCTCGTTTTCTAGCCTGTGTTATAAAAGATAACTTTTAAAACTCCATGAAAGAAAAAAAACTGTGAAGAAGATATTTAAAAATAATAATTATGTTGTACACTTGTAGTAAGTAAGCTAACCTGAAGAAATTCCATATCCCACGGCGAATAATCTCCAGACAAGCCATAACCGCAAGTGTTGTCTGTTTGTGCAACGGCTTGAAATCGAAACCCAATACAGTTTGTAACCATGCGAATCTTAAGACAACATTCAAGATCTGCAGTTTTTGTTTATCAAGAATTTAGTTTTGTTTCTCTTTATGTTATAAAGTAGCCCTGAACATAAAAATCGTAAAAAAACACCAATCCGAACAATACCAAACTGAAAACAGGTACTTGGTTGGTTTCTATGTCTGGCAAAGAACAGTTCGGTTGTAGTATTTTGGTGCTTTCGAGTTTTGGTTTCAATCAAAAACAGAAAATAACTAAATAAGAATCAAAACTAATTTGTACTTACTAATTAATTATACTAACTATTATTCTTTGGTTACTTTTAGTTACTATTATACTAACTATTGTACTAATAATTTCATTTCTTTTGTAAAAGTTGGTTACAAGTAACTATTAGGAACCGAGGCGATTGAGAACCAAAATTAGTTTGGGTCTAATTCGGTTCCTATCTTAAGTACTCATTCGGAATCAAAAGTGAAGAGAACCGAACTAAATCAAATTTTAGATGATATCTTTATGGTTACCACATTTCCAAAATTGAAAAAACCAAAAACCGAAAGAATTCACCCAACCGAATCTAATAACCAAATCCCCATGGGTATTATAAAGATTATTACCACAATTAAAGATGTTGTGCTTACCATTGCGATGAAGTAAACTTTTTTCTGTGGGACAAGGAGTTTATCACGAAGCCATCGGTTTTTAGATGTTATTTTCAGGAGACCCCAATCATGAACAAAGTCCCAGTATGTAGAGACAACAGCTGCAAGAACTGAGGACGAACCAGCTAACACTCTGAGGAGATATTTACTCTTCTTATTGAGATCGCTTTCATAACCATAAGCAGTTCTTAAACAAACAGCTACTATTGTCAAAAAGTACTTGACTCCATTGTATCCTTGGTCTATGCTTCTTTCCTCAATCATCCGTCGCATACACTGCACCAATTCCAAAACAATGACATTACTATCAAGTTGCTTTATGAATGTGCCTTTTGAAGAAACTTTGTGTACCTGAAGGAGACGAGAAAGATATGGGATTACTACGACAACGTATAATGAATATTTGTAGATGTCTGAGTTGCAGGTGTTTTGTCTTTTCTTGAAATCTCCCCAACCATAGTAGCAAATGTAGAACACTATGCTTCGAAGAGCTTCTACTTGGCTAGTTAATTGATCTCCCAAAAAGAAATCAGGAAACGTTACCTGCATTGAGAAGGCATCAATAACAATATAAGTGTCAATCAACGTTGATGATGTAACTCTCCCACCGTCAATGAGCCAACGTCCTCATTCGGGCCCGTGAGCCCACTTTTAAAAATATTATTCATCGACTCTATATATCACTACATGATTTTTTTCTTGTATTTTATCCTCATTCACACAGTACTGACAATGATCACCCATCCTACATTTTTTCTAGCTCAAGCACATGTAATTTCTCTTTGGATGTTTGACCGAAAAGATAAGTTCACTTTATTAATATTGATAGTCAAATTAATTATTTTAAGTGTTCCTGATGCACAACTGTATTTCCCAAAATCAGAGTGCTATAGATGAGTTCTTGATTTTTTATGTTTTTACCTTGTAAAGAGGAGCAGCGAGGCAGTGAAACAAAGATGTGAGGAAGAAGAAGCGACTTGAACGGTAGAAGAAACCAAATGGCAAGATCAAAACTACAAACAAAGCCTTAAAACAAACATCATACAGAGTTAGAACCATCACATAGCTGAGTTTGCATTAAAAAGAACAACTCTTTTTCTTTATTTACAGACTTACCAGAAGAAAGAAAACAGGAAGAAGTTCGGTTATTGCTTGGTAATCTTTAGTTTTGGGGTGCACTTCCATGTCAAGATTTCCAAGAACACAAAGCAAAGCAAACACTCCAATGCTAAAGCCCACAAACAAGACTTGTTTGTAACCAAGTTCAGTTCCTTGCTTGTATCCAAATATGAATGCATAGTTTACTCGATAACGCTTCCAATAGTATATATTGATGGCATACATTGTTATGTGAAGAACGATGAAGCCAAACAAGCTGCAAGACAAGCATAAAGGCAGAGAGAGAGTGAATCAAAGCATCAAGTTTGATATCAAAATGCTCAAAGTAGAATCTGTAGGAGACAATACACTGTAAGTTTATACCTGTAAAGACGAAACATAGTATTCATGTAAGTATCATGTTCTGTCTCTATGGTTTTTCGAGTTCGTATAATGGTGATAAGAGCCACTATAAGAGAAAACACACATCCAGCAGAGAAACCTGAAACCAAAACTTACCATAAGCACAAAAAGAACAAATTGATACAAAAAATTCAAAACCAACGAGGTAGCTTAGTGGTATTAGGACTGGAATCTCAAGGCATCAACTCGCAAAGTTTCCAGGTTCAACGCTACTTAGAAACTTTAAGTAACATTTAGCCAAACAATGGGCTTAAGCCCAGTTATTTACGTTGTTCAATAGCTCCTCACAAGCTAATGACCCCGAGATTAGTCGGGTGGTAAAACTCCAGCTCACCAAGGTTATAAAGAAAAGAAAACATCAAAACCAGGTTGTAAATTATGATTCTTCTACCTGTGGAGAATGTAACTCGATGTCTTTCTCTTTTCATTTGAGGTCGTAATATGTTCATTCCTTTTCTCCTGTTACCATTTGCAAAATGCTTTATGAATGTAGCTTCAACTCGTTGTATGAGTTTCATAAGCTGCAATATAAGAGATCAATACAAGTATTGAAAACAGAGGAATCGATGAAGTTGATAATTCTTGTCAAGCTTACCTCATCAGAATATCCGAGATACGAATTATCAACCATTTTCATATAAGCCTTCGAAGCTTTTCTTGAAGTTATCTGTGATTTGTAACCAAATTTTTAGTCATTGAAGCATAAATCTTTCAGAAGTCCTCAAAATCAAAATCAAAATCAAAATTTTGACTTATCTTACTTTATCATATTTCTTCAGTATCTTCGAGAAAGCTAACACATTCAGAAAGCTGCACATATATCGAATCGAAATTTGATGATTCAGATTCCATATATGAGTAGTAAATCAAAATCCAGGTATGATAAGTGTACACACCTGTAGCTTTTGAGAAGACGAAGTTTCTGGTAAAACTCAATGAATGCAAATTTGAGCTTCTCTTCAACTTCGTTTAGATTATGTCTAGTGAATTTGACTTCATTTTGGCTTGAAGAATGAAGAACGCTTTTAATAGTTGATCGAGGTGTTGCTTTAGTGTTGTTGATCTTAATGTGATCTAGAACCTCGAGTGGAGCTGGTCTCGAACCTTT
The DNA here is from genome assembly GCA_963920545.1 of Lepidium didymum. Taxonomy (NCBI): domain Eukaryota; kingdom Viridiplantae; phylum Streptophyta; class Magnoliopsida; order Brassicales; family Brassicaceae; genus Lepidium; species Lepidium didymum. The sequence goes on from OY986982.1 coordinate 805,567, forward strand.
CATTTTGGCCAAGTTGCTCGTTCTCACATCACCTTCATGTTCATCTTCATCTTCGTTGGCTCTCATGGAGCCTCCTTCCTCTATGACCTCCATGTGAGTATCAGCTCGAGGCTTTACTGTAACCAAATGCAACAGGAAAAAGATTCATCAATTTCAAATTGACGGTTCGGTAACGTTTAGATTCACAACATAACTCAAAAAACGGAATTATGCAGACAAAAAATTAGGTAGACTTGGTTACTTGACTCTCACGAAATTATGTATACTTTTGTTACTTGACTCTCAAGAAAAGATGCAGACAAAAACCTCGGCATATTGAAAAAAACATAGATAATTGCATTTAACTATATCTTACTGGTTCGAGTTCTAGAGGGTGTGGAAGCAGTGATCGCTGCCGTTGAAGTTGCGATACCAGAGGCCAAACGGGTCATCCCGACCGTCCTTTCGTCCCATCCCCAATCAATAGGATTCTCAACCTTAACCCTAAATGCAATAAGAGCATCCATTTGCTTATTAAGCATAATCGCATCCTTCATTACTTCTTCCAATTTATCTTTATAGAATTTCTCAATTTTATTAAACTCGTCGTCGAGTCGCCGGAAAAACACCAATTCATATTCTCCTCCTTCCTCGGCCGTCATCAGAAACGTGGTTTCTAATCCATTAGACGCTTTATTAACAAGTATTGGAGCTTTACCTATTAAAATAATTAAATCCCATATCAAAAAATGGAAAAAGTCTTAATATAACAATTAACACCACCAAAAATGTCTTTGGTCAACCGTCAACCGTTTATTTTATCGGAATTCGATTTCACATATTCATAACACGATAAATTGTTTAATATAAATCGAGAATGGAAGTTGTCGATCCAATTTTTTTTTCAATAATTGGATCGACAAAACTCAACTCATAACACAAAGTTTCCGAACCCTAAACAATATCATGCAGAATACGTGATACTTTTTTAGAGTCGAAATCCAGTAAAAAAACGGTAAAACTCGACATTTAACCATTAGATAGAAAATAATTATATATGTCAAACTTCTTTACACCCTAGAAAATATAATGCGAGATTACACGACTTTTAAAATCTAAATTCAAAGGCTTTAAAACTAGATACTTAACAATAAAAACATATATCTTATAGATAAAATTATTGAGAAAACCTAATTTAACCCATAAGGAAATGAACTTATCTACTTAATACCTTCTTCAATGTCTATTTCAGAATAGCTGACTTGGCCGGAGCTTTGTGTTTTCTTTCCTGACGTTTGAACAAGACCACTAAATGCTCGGTATAAAGTCATTTTCCGGCTAAGTCCTTCACCGGAACTGGCATGATGTGGAGGAGGAAGAGGGTCGTTTTTGTGTTTGAGTTTGATAATTTCTTTGAGAAGAGTTTTGAGATAATCATAGCTAATGTAAGCTTGTTCCCACTCTGGTACCATTTGTGATGACAATTCTTTACCAAACTTCATCTTCCTCTTTTTAGATTTTACTTGTTTCAAATCTTCCCTTTATTTTGTGTTTATGGAAGTATTACATAACAAATTTATAACATATGTTACATATCATAACAAGTTTATATATACAGAAGTAGAAGCAAGTTGTTATGACCATTTGTATAGATATTAGTTTTAAAATTACGATCACGACCAATGGTCAATATTGTTGTGGAGAAAAATAATTGTTACCTTGTTGTTATCGATAACATTAGTATTTTAAAATAGTTGCTTTAAAAATAATATTTAGAAGAAATTAAGCCACTTGTAAATTGTCGCTCGAGTGTTAGCAATAGTCAATAGAGAGAATAGTATAGAAGAATCACCGTCCATGGATTTGTTATAGTGGTTCAAAAAAACATCTTAATAGTATTTTTGTTGAATCGGATTATTCTGACTTATAAGCAAATTTATTATTATGTAATAACATAACATGATATGAAAATTTTACAAAATGATTCATGACATAATTAATGACATGACTTTCCTACAATAGGTATATTATCAATTTGAAAAATTACATGACTTAGTCTTCAAGATAAAAGTTTTAATCGTATTTCAAAATTATTTATCTTTTTTGATATGACCATTTCAGTATTTATTTCATGATTGTTAAAATGTCTTGATACTGAAGTATTGAAAAAGAGGACGTTTTCTTTAGTCATTCCTCAATAGAATATCGTTATCCTAATCAATGTTATGTATGCATCGATGTGGATCTGAATCTACTACAATATACCCAAGTTTCCTGAAATAACGATAAAAAAATACGAAAACATTAAATTAAACAAAAAAAAATCAGAAATATTCGATATTTGAAACTGTCAATGCATGTAACAAAGTCAAACCATTATATATAATGCAACAATACCAATTTGGGTGGGACAAGTCAAGGTCAATCGCAAGATCGTCATGTAAAGAAGTGATTTCCGTACAAAATATATTTATATTTATAGAGACAAGTACTCTTCACTAAATAAGATATCTTTGTCGGTAAAAATAAAATTTGCCCACCGGATCTCTAAACCCAATTTATATCCCATTCTCGGGAAATTGGTTTAAATTTTGATCCAGATTCTTTTTTGATTAACAAAAAAAAAATGATAACAAAATATTTTATTATTAAAATTTAAAATCAATATACAATAAGATCAATAAAAAGTATAAAAGATTATTACTACATTTTGAACCATTTATGCCATGCATAAACATTTATTTGACTATTAGTCATGCTTCATAAAATTTAAGATACGAAAATTTACATTACAAATTTTTCTTTTCTGTTAGCACGACAAAATTCAATCCACAATCTAGGATTTGACTAAAATAATCTAGAATTTGCTTATAAATATAAAATTAGACCCTAATTTGAGTCAAATGTAAAACTAACTAAAAAGGTTAGTGAAATTACATTATTTTCCATAATGAACAAACAAAAAATTAGAGATAACAATTACAATTATAATTTTATTTAGTCTACAATATAAATCTATTCGTAAGTAGATTACATATAAAATCTATAAGGTAGACTACAAATAAAAATCTACTTTGTGATTTTAGTTGTTTTAAAATTTTAAAAATAATAAAAAATAATTTGATAAAATATTTGCATACATAACCAAAATAAAAGTAATCACAAAAAATTAAATTTAAATTTATGAAATTAAACTAACAAATATCATATTCCCTAAATTTTGGCATTATGAGTTGGTAATGATGTAGGATTTGATACTATATAACCTTAGGATTTGACATTAGTTATGTAATATTTGTACTTTTTCAAATTTTTGAATGAAATTAAGTTTTGAATATATTAATAATAAGTTTTGTTTAAAGTTTTGACCATTAAATATAAAATAATTAATATTTGGTTTATAAATTATGTTTAGGGTTTAAGGTATATGGTTTCGTGTAGACTTTATATGAAGTTTTCAGTGTAGATTTTTATGAAGCCTACTTTGTAATTTTAGTTTATTTTTAAAATTTTAAAATATAAATAAATAATTTGATAAAATATTTGTATACATAACCAAAATATAAATAATTAAGAAGTATTAAAATTAAAATTTATGAAATTAAACTAATAAATATTATATTCTTTAGATTTTGGCATTATAAGTTGATAATGAGTGTATGATTTAATATTATGTAACTTTAAGGTTTGAATGAAATCTTAAAACTTTGAATATATTGATAGTTTAAAGGTTTATATAAGTTTTCTTTATATTTGATATTAAATATAAAATATTAGATAATTTAAGAATTAATATTTATGGTTTAGGGTGTAGAGATTTCTAATTAAATTTATACATTGTAGACTTATTATAAAATCTACACATAGTAGACTTTATATGAAATCTACCATTCAAATTTTGAAACTCAGAAATAATTGGTTTCTAGTGAACCAAGGTTAAACCAACTTATTTGAAAATTTACCAAATTACTCCTCACTAAACCAAAATGGATTAAAAATTAAATTGATTTGATGCCAAACCAACATTAAATCAATTATTGTACCAACTTATTTACCATACATATAAATTAGATTTTCATCACATGTGGGTAAAAAATCCTAACTCCAAAAAACACACATGAAAAAAATACAAATAACAAAAATATTATATATATGCTATAAATTCATTTTTAACAAAATTGTTATAGTAGACTTCACATGAAATCTACTCATGTGTAGAATTCAAATAAAGTTTACAATAGATGAGTTTACATATAAATTCTACTCTCTATGTAGACTTTATATGAAGTCTACTACTAGGTTAGTTTTGCATTGACCAAAGCTTGACTTTTCAGTAGTAGATTTCATACGAAGTCTATTTTCAAATCAGGTTAGTTTTGCAATTGACCAATGTATTGATTATCAAAATAGATATCATTTAAAGTCAACACCAGCAGTCTACAACCAAGGTCAAATGGTAGACTTCATATGAAGTCTACTAAGGTTAGTTTTGCAATTGACTAAGTTTGACTTTTATGTATGAAATCTACTTAGGAAGTCTACACAGTGTAGACTTCAAATGAAGTCTACTATTTGAAATTGGTTGTAGACTTCAATTTCGATAGTCAACACGTTGGTCAATTGCAAAACTAACCCTTTATAATGTAGACTTAACATGAAGCCTACATAAGAATTTTTTTTCTACAAAGAAAAATGTGTAAACTTCAAGTTAAGTCTACAACATATTGGTCAAATGCAAAACTAACCTATCTGTTGACTTGTAGACTTCATATTAAGTTTACTTTGCAAGTAAACTTCACATAAAGTCTACTTTCTATAAAAAACGAAAAAAATAGTAAAGAGTTAAATTGAGCTTGTGTTTACTTTCAATTATTGCCTAGAACTTTGAGTCAAGCTAATCTCAAAGGAGGCCAATCATTTTTAATGTAAGAAACTCGAAAACAACAAGATATAAAAGTTTGAAATTTTTTGAAATGCAAATGAGAGAGTTTCTTGGATGGAATTGGAGAGAAAATAGAAGATTATGAAGTTGTGAACTTCAATTGGGGGTTATAGAGTCCAAGATTGGTTGGTAGATGAGCATTTAGAGCTCACTTTTGTTCGATAATAGTGGTTGGTAATATTGAAGAAGATGACATTTTTGTGAATAAGTGGTTCCAATTTAATATTTATGTCTTTTTAAGTTTTTTTGGTTATTTAAAAAACCTTAAAAATAAAAACAATAATGACATGATTGTAAATATAAAGTGCTAGGAGAAAATTTTATAGAAAAAAAATTGGAGGTTAGTTTTTGCAATTGACTCAACAATAAATTATTTTTGAAACTATCCCATATACAATTCAATTTTCTTCCTCCAAATCTTAAACTATTTTATGAGAGGCAACATAACTTAGATGAGAAAGATTACACATGTGAACATTCGACCCCCTTACTAAAGACATTTTCAAATTTGTATTATAAATGCAAATTATCCTATAAATGCTATTAAAACTGGATAAACAATTTATTTCAAAAAACGGAAAAATATGTATCTTTTTTATTTCAGTTTTATTGTAATAATTTTTTTGAAAAAACAGATGAAGCAATCATCATTAGTAATTTAGTACAACCTTTTTTTTTGCTTAAATGGACACTATAAGTTCAAACATAAAAAAACACATATGGGCCTACAACGAAACTTTTAAAGCCCATTTATAAGATAATGTTTGAGAGTTTGGAGACAATGCGTGCTCTGTCTCACCATTCTCCTGAGTTCTTCGAATGTAAAACGATTCTCACTTCATCGTTTTCTTCCTCATCTGTGAACTCTAGGTTTTTTTTTTCTTCTTCTTCCCCAATCGCAAATACCCAGAGAAGCACACAACAGAGAAGAAAGTTTTCATTTTTCTGGTAGGTAGAACCATTATGGCCAGTTTTGCTCCGGTTATATAGATCTGGCTTCATCTTTCTCTGAATTTTTTGTTCAGTAATTTTCGTGATTCGTATAGTCTGATTGTATGTTTACTAAAATCAATACAATTTTAAATTATCTATTTTTATTTCAGAGAATTTTAAAGCTTGAAAATGGCGAAGAAGCAAGGATCTGCGATGTCTCTTGAAGCATTTGTGTCAACAATGGCTCCACTTATAGACATGGAGAAGGAAGCTGAAATCTCAATGTCTTTAAGCACAGGTGCTTCAAGGAACATAGAAACTGCTCAGAAGAAAGGCACAACGATTCTCAATATGAAATGTGTTGATGTTCAGACAGGTCTTATGGGGAAAAGTCTTATTGAGTTTCAGTCAAACAAAGGAGATGTTCTTCCTGCTCACAAGTTTGGTAATCATGATGTAGTTGTTTTGAAATTGAACAAAGCTGATCTTGGTTCTTCTCCTCTTGCACAAGGAGTGGTATATCGTTTGAAGGATTCTTCAATAACAGTTGTTTTTGATGAGATCCCTGAAGAAGGTTTAAACACTTCTCTTCGATTGGAGAAACTTGCAAACGAGGTAACGTATCGCAGAATGAAAGATACATTGATACAGCTAAGCAAAGGTGTGTTAAGAGGACCTGCTTCTGATTTAGTGCCTATCTTATTTGGTGAGAGACAACCAACGGTGTCAAAGAAGGATGTTACGACCTTCACACCTTTTAATAAGAACCTTGATCAATCGCAGAAAGATGCGATTTCAAAGGCTTTATCTTCAAAGGATGTATTTTTATTGCATGGTCCTCCTGGCACTGGAAAGACAACAACGGTGGTGGAAATAGTCTTACAAGAAGTCAAACGTGGTTCAAAGATTCTTGCTTGTGCAGCTTCAAATATAGCAGTTGATAATATTGTTGAGAGACTTGTTCCTCACAAAGTAAAGCTGGTGAGAGTGGGACATCCTGCACGGCTTTTACCTCAAGTCTTGGATAGTGCTCTAGATGCTCAGGTTCTCAAGGGAGATAATAGCGGTCTAGCGAATGACATCAGAAAGGAAATGAAGTCACTAAATGGGAAATTGTTGAAAGCGAAAGATAAAAACACAAGGAGACAAATCCAGAAGGAGCTTCGAACTCTGGGTAAAGAAGAGCGTAAAAGGCAGCAATTAGCTGTATCAGACGTGATCAAGAATGCTGATGTTATTCTCACAACTTTGACTGGTGCATTAACACGAAAGCTCGACAATATAACTTTTGACTTGGTGATCATAGATGAAGGAGCACAGGCTCTTGAGGTAGCATGCTGGATAGCTCTGCTAAAGGGTTCAAGATGCATACTTGCAGGAGATCATCTCCAACTTCCACCGACAATCCAAAGCGTTGAAGCTGAAAAGAAAGGTTTAGGAAGGACACTCTTTGAACGGCTAGCGGATCTTTATGGAGATGAGATCAAGTCCATGCTTACTGTCCAGTATCGTATGCATGAGCTTATAATGAACTGGTCATCCGAGGAGCTTTATGATGGTAAAATAAGAGCTCATCCAAGTGTAGCCTCACACATGCTTTATGACTTTGAGAATGTAGCAAAATCTTCTTCCACAGAGGCAACTCTACTGTTAGTGGATACCGCTGGGTGTGACATGGAGGAGAAGAAAGATGAAGAAGAGAGCACTTATAATGAAGGTGAAGCAGAGGTTGCAATGGCACATGCCAAGAGACTAACGGAGAGTGGAGTTCAACCATCTGATATTGGAATTATTACGCCTTACGCTGCTCAGGTTATGCTGCTAAAGATTCTTAGGGGCAAAGAGGAGAAGCTAAAAGACACGGAGGTCTCTACAGTGGATGGTTTCCAAGGTCGAGAGAAAGAAGCTATCATCATTTCCATGGTTCGATCTAACTCGAAGAAAGAGGTTGGTTTTCTAAAGGATCAAAGGCGAATGAATGTGGCTGTTACTCGATCTAGAAGACAATGTTGTATCATCTGCGATACAGAGACAGTGAGCAGTGATGCCTTTCTCAAACGTATGATTGAATACTTTGAAGAGCATGGCGAGTATCTCAGTGCCTCTGAGTACACCAACTAGTTACCTCAAGTTTCTTAAACTCAGGCCAATAGTACTTCTTGTTTCGCTAGCTAGCAAGGCAAGTCATCCAATTGCTGTATCAGCTAAACTATATTCTTGGTACAAAGATGTCACAATTTGAGTTTGATCTCTTTACGAAAACACAAAAGGCTCTATAGACAGAAAAGTATCAGAACTAATCATACCCTGCTCTAATGGTTAATGATCTATATACCATTTTCACTAATACATTCTTGAGGATTGGCATAGAAGTAATCTTCGTCCTTTGTTCTATCAGAGATAACTTTCCGATGTGTTGGTTCTCCCATTCGTCGTCCTTGATGTGATTCTTTGACAGCTACTGCAAACTGATCCCAAGAGAGCGTTTTGTTGCTATACAAGTCTAAAAGCTCCACAAGTTTCTTCCGGTTTAGTAGAATTGTTTTCTTAAACCCGAAATATCTGTATAAACAATGTTCATTTTAAGAATTTGCTGCAAAATAGCTTGAAAGAGTTTGATTTTAGTAATAGAAGTACCTTCGATGACCTTCAACGACTTTTGCCATGTTACCATAGTAAGTAGGTATAAAAGTGTTGCTGGCTACTGATACTATGAAATCTAGAGCTGCCATTTGAGATGAATAGTTCTGAAGTCGCTGCAAATCTGCTGAATCTAGAAGCATTTCCTTTTTCACCTGAAACCCACACATCATCATCACCAAAACCAATCATTTCGAAGTGTGTCATGTTAAATTTGATATAGAAAAACTTACCATCCTTGGAAATGATTCCTTTAAAATACCTAATCTCCTTGCACCACCATAAATCTCACCAGCTGCAATGTATATCTGTGTATCCTTTTGAAACCCCAATGCTTTAAGGACCAAAACCGTCTCCTCCGGTGTCAATGGACATTGCCCTTCCACTCTCCTTTCTTTTGATACTATCTCTTTCTCTCTCCACCATGGATATGCATATCTTGAACACAAAAGAGAACCATCAAAATTTATGCTTTTACAAAGGACTAAGTAGCATTAATCTAGAACCTTTTTTACCTCATCTTTTTGAGTTCTTCAGCTTCTTGTGTAGAGCAGCCATGAGTACAGCCAGAGAAAGCCAACATATCCATCTCATATCTCAGATGCAAAGCCACAAAAGACCCTCTTTGTTGAAGAATCCGAACTAACTTTGATCCCAAAGCCTCAATCCGCGGAGTGAATTTCAATCCTTGGAAATTCACTCGGCATCTCAGTCTTTGAATGTCAAGAGAAAGACCATTGTTTGCCAATCGCGTATCACTCTTACCGAAATGTATAACCTTGTGTTTTCTAAATCTTGGCAATACCTGAACAAGAAAATAAGATCAATCAAAACACAAATCATAAGCAAACAAAGGAAGAAGAAGAAGAAGACGAAGAAATTAGAAATTTACCTGCTGCAAGTAATATTTGTCGTTTGACCAGCTCACAGGCTGCATTTCGAACATTTTATATCCATACTTCTTACTATAACGTTTTGGAAGTCTCCTTAAGATCCGAACTTCATCTCTTAATGAATCAACAAAATGCTTTATATCAAAAATATCCTCAAAGTCACTACAAACAGAAGAAACCATGGATGCTTTAGCGAAAGATGCTTATCCAACGACATTAGATTCCCTTAACAAAAGCCAAACAAACATACCTTGGATCAGCCCAAAACGATTTCTTATCAAGCTCTGGAACAACAAGAGTCAAATTCAATAGCCTAGCAACAGTAACCATATCACAAATCTGAAACAAAAACAAGAAATCAAGATATCAAAAACTCTGATTCTGCAAATGAGAAGAGCAATGAAGATGAACTTCCACCAACCGCTGCACGCATTTGATTCAAACCACCATTACAAGACACTCGTAGAATTCCATTACTTGTGTAATTTCCTACAAAAGATTCATACTTTCTTTAAACTCTTGATCACCTAAATAAACCCAAAACCCAAATTGATCCAAGAACACAAAACTAACTTTGAGGAGGCAGCAACTGAACTGATTCTACGGGACGAGAGTATCGAGAAATCTGAGAGTTTAGACTAGTAAAGATCCGGAAATGCCAAAGCTCACCGGCGACGAAGAGCTGAATCAAGCAAGTCCAAACCAAAATACAAGAACAGATTCTAAAGAACCAAACTTGTAATCGAGTTTTGGGTACTAATTGACTCGGAGGCTTAATATCGCTCCGCCGCGTTTGAGTATTCTCCGATCTATTTTCCATTTATCTCCGAGGACAATCATTGCCGCTTCATCATCGCAGAAAATTTTAAAAACCTAAATTCCTGAATAGTTGTGTATATTCGAATTTCGGAATTGGAAAACAAGATACAAGCTTGATTTGCTCCTCCAAAGTTTGAATCTTTTGGGATTATTCTCTACTGAGAGATCCCAAAAGGATCAAGAGGAGGGAAACGGTGGGAAAAAAAAGATGCAAAAGTAAGTGCGGACAAATAAAACAGATACGACCGTTCAAAGGTTTCTATGTTTCTTTACATCTGAGAAAATCGATTTTTGCACTTTCAAAATTACAAACTTTACAAAAGAGAGTAACAGAAAAACAAAAACTTGCAAGATATATATAGATATATAAACTTCATTAATCACAGAATAGTCAAACACCTATTGTGAATGTCTATTATAAGTTCATTAGTCATATATAGCTAAAAGTATAAAAAGCAGAACTAAAAGATTGAACCGAAGCAAATTGAAAACAAATATTTGATTTGGTTTTGGTTCCGAAAAAATAACCGAGCAATTTTAGTATTTTAATATCTTCGATACTTAGTTCGGTTTGGTTTTTAATGAGAACCAAAAGTAACCAAATATTAACTCAAACTAAATTTGATAAATTAACTTAGTATACTATCAATACCTAATAATCCTATATAGTATTTTCGGTTACAAGTAACCATTCACATTAGAATCAATAAGCTACTTTGAATCATATTATGGGTGTTTGGTTACTAATAATTAAATTTTTTTGGATGTTTTGTTATTTTTGGTTACAACATTTTAAGTATTCATTCGAAACTGAAATTGAAGAGACCCAAACCGAATTATAGTTGATACCTATATAGTTACTATAATTTCAAAACAAAAAAAACCCGAAAATCAGAAAGAACCAATCCTGACCCAACCAAAGAACTGAATGACACTAGTCATATAAGTTCGTTAGTATTTAGGATTAAACTTTAATATAACTCATGGTATCTTAAAGTGTATTGTTTTTAAAGGACTGGCATAAGTATTATCAAAAAGAAAGCAAAAGTTATCTGCCATTTTTGTTCTCGCAAGAAGTCCATTGGAATAGCGTCACCATGAGTTTATACGACTCCTACGTATTAGCTGCTTTATGATCCACAACGGTGTGGACAAACAACAACCCACCACTGTATATATTACCATAGGAACCACATATCGAATGCAACCGATAGTAAAGAAAACCACACATAAACTGCGAAAACAATTATTGTATTAGAGAGTATAATTCTGTTGTTTTGTTTGGGATTTTATAGTGAAAAATGCGCATCTAACATTGATGACTTTGGGATTCTTCTACTTCTCTTTGAAGCCAAAACATTTTATTGACCTTTCTTATTCTTTGATGATGCTAAATCATTATTGTAAGACGAACTCTAATTAAGTCTTTTGCAAGTTCTATATAGTATTAGATTATTATTTTGGTGCTAAATTATGATCGATAGAAGACAGAGCATCACTTTGAATTGGTGCTAATTTATTATTTTAAGCTCAACAATAAGCTAAGTTTTTAAAATTATGTAGTGCGTCCATGTTAATACAAACATAGATATATATATATATATATATATATGCCCAAAAACATTTTCTATAACGTTTTGCATTTTTGTATGTATTCCTACTACATGTACTAATTTCAGTTTAAATGATTGAGAACTAATTTATGAAATATGATAAAAATATTTATTTAATTAAATAAAATAAATCTATTATCCTTCTTAATGTATAATTTTAAAGTCTGTAATATATTACAAATTAAAAGTTATTGTGTAATATATTACAAATTAAAAGTTATGTAATATATTACCACTCATAACTGAACTGATATATTATTTTTGGTGTTTGGTTACTTTTGATTCCAAATAAACATATTTTTCGGATATTTGGTTATTTTTGGTTACAACTAATCATTCGGAATCGAATCGGTTGGAAACTGAAATTATTTCGAGTTTAGTTCGGTTTACATTTCAAGTACCTATTTAAAACTGAAACTAAAGAAAACCAAACTAAATTGTAGTCGGTAAGTATATAGTTATCATATTTTTAAAACTCGAAAAACCAAAAATTAAAAAAACCAATCCGAACCAAACGAAAAAAGCTAGTCATATGAGTTTGTTAGTTTTTGTTATTTAACTTTAATACACTCATGATATCGTAAAGTAATAAAGTGAATTATTGTAAAGGACAAAGTGCATGCATAAGTATTGTCAAAAAAAGGATAGAAATAGTGTCAGCCATTTTTGTTCTGGCCAGTAGTCCATTGGAATAGCGTCACCATGAGTTTCTACATCCAACGTCTTAGCTGCTTTATGATCCAAAACGGTGTGCACAAACAACAACCCACCACTGAATATATTACCATAGGAACCACATATCGAGTCCAACCGAAAGTAAGGTAAAACGCACATAAACTGCAAAACAATTATTAATTAGAGAGGTTAATTCTGTTTTTTGGGGATTTTATAGTAAAAAAATGTTTGATGCACACACATGTAGAGATCACTAGAATAATCCAGAGATGATGATGATCTGTGAAGAAAAACCCAAAGGAAAGCCACTGACCAAACCGCAAAGAATAAATGCATCATTGTTTTCAAACAAGTTAACACGTATTTCTTGTCGATTCTCCTAGGAAAGCTGAAAAAAACCTCAAAATTGTTCAATGCATGCACCAATAAAGATGTCATTTGAATGATACAGAGATGATAAAGTGGAAAAAAAATAATACCAACAAGGGAAGTAATTTTCGAGGAAATTCCTCAAAACAGATGTAATGTCATCCTCATTGTCTAAAAATCTGAACACCAATAAATACTATTATCCATTAATAATTTTGTTTTGTTTTTGTCAACAATTGAATCGACAAAATCCGATCCATACCCTACTCACACTCTTAAAATTCTTTTTTTTTGTCAACATTGTACTACAACTGGCCCGTCCATTAGGCAAGTTCCTATATAATGTAAGTAGTAGGAGTCGATCCATGGGTGTGAGATAGTGCCTTCATTCAGTGGACTTACCACCTGCCACTAAACCAATATCACTTCACCAAATCGGCAGAGGGGAGGAATCGACCTAGATGACATAGTCATTAGTTAGATCAGCCTAACCACCTGATTGAGAAGAATTCAGAAATTTTTAATAAAACAAAATACGTTTATTTTGTCAGATCAATAAATCCTAATTTTTAAACAAATTTGTTTAATAACTTATACGCATTTACCACACAAAAAGAAGAAGAAATATACCTGTCTGAAAAAGGAGGTGTTATTCCAGAGATATGATCATGGATCTGCCACAAACTCCAACATATAATTGGGAAATTGAAAATACTAACACAAGTATCAGTGATGATCCATGTTGCTTCTGAATGTTCACCTTTTGTCTCTCTTAGAACAATTATGGCTGTAATAACCTTTACAATGGTCGTAATAAAGTCGACCATGCTAGAAACAGCTCCAAGTCCCTGCATAAAACTAAATGAATAATCGGAAGAGACTCTAATGTCGACGATGTGATCATTGTTGCTCAACAAAGGACCCTCCATTGATGACTTTGGTTTCCTTCTACTTCTCCTTGAAGCCAAAGCATTTTATTGACCTTTCTTATTCTTTGTTGGTGCTAAATCATTATTGTAAGACGAACTCTTAGTCTTTTACAAGTTCTATATAGTATTAGATTATTAATTTGGTGTTAAATTATGATCCTTAGAAAACAAAGCATTGACTTTGTTTTTCTAATGCTTTGGTGCTAATTTAAGCTCAACAATAAGCTTAGTCTTTAAAATTATGTAGTGCTCTCATGTTAACACAAAACATAGATATGTCCAAAAACATATTCTATAACGTTTTGCATTTTTATATGTATTCCTAATACATGTACTCATTCAATTTAAATGGTTGAGAACTAATTTATGAATTATAAAAAATATATATTATAATAAAATTCTATTACTTTTTAAAGTATAAGTTTTAATGGCATATTATGTTGTATATTACAAATTAAAAATTATTGTTTAATTTTTTTTATGATTTTATTATATAGTAGATACATATACTAACTCTTAAAAAAAACTAATCACTATTTTCCATCAATTATCATCCTCATTTTAATCCCGTAAATCTATCTCGAACAACTTCTATTATTATCTTTTGAAGATTTGAATAAAAATACTAGTATCTTAGAAATTAATCATATATGAAATGTTTGATTAATCAAAAAATTAAACCATACAGATTAATCATGTATGAAATGTTTGATTAATCAAATCTCTATGTTTCTTAAAAAATGTCATTTTAGGTTTTTTCAATACAAATTAAGAAACAAAATAAAAAGTAAATTTTTCTCAAAGAGTATCATTTTAGTCATTTATACCGCTAATAATTAGGTGGTAATGATTATTTAGATATCATATAAATAACTTTGATTGGAAGTTAAAAATAATTTTTTTTTGTTAAAAGTTATATTATATTCTAAACTGATACTCTTTGTGTAACAATTTTTTCAACCTAGAAGGACACTAAACAGAGGGAGTAATTATATTAGCAATACCTAATACTTTTGGTTACAATTATCCATTCGGAACTAAACCGGTAGGTTACTTTTGATTATATTTTTTGGGTGTTTAGTTATAAATACTCACAAATTTTTGGGTGATTGATTACAAATAACCATTCATTACCGATCCAACCAATCCAATTAAGAACTGAAATTAGTTAGGGTCCAACTCGGTTCAAATTTCAAATATTCATTCGAAACTGAAACCAAAGAAAACCAAACCAAATTTTAGTTGGTATCTAATATCTATATAGTTACCATATTTTCAAAATCGAAAGAACTAAAACTCGAAAAAATTAATCCGAACTGAACTGAATGTTGCTAGTCATATAAGTTTATTAGTCAAATAAGTTCGTTAGATTTTAGGATTACAGTTTAGTACACTCATGGTATCTTAAAATGTATTATGCAAAAGGGCAAAGAGTATGCATAAGTATTACAAAAGAAAGAAAAAGATGTCTGCCATATTTTTTTGGGCTCAGATGTCTGCCATTTTGTCCGTGCAGAAGTCCATTGGAAAAGCGTCACCTTGAGTTTTTATCTTTCCCTGAAAGACATAATGGCGTGGACAAAAAAAAACAAACCCAGTACTGCATATATCACCATAGGAACCACATATCGAATGCAACCGATAGTAAGGAAGATCACACATAAACTGCAAAAACAATGATAAATTCTGTTAATTCTGTTTTTCTTTGTTTGGGATTTTATAGTTAAAAATGTTAGATGCTCACCTATAGAGAATTAGATATCACTAGAATGATCCAGAGATGATGATCCATAAAGAAAAACCCGAAAAAAAAGCCACAGACCAAACCATAAAGAAAAAATACAGCATTGTCTTCAAACAACATAACATGTATTCTATGTTGGTTCTCCTAAGGAAGCTGAAAACCAATAAAACCTCAAAATTCTTCGATGCGCTAATAAAGATATCACTAGAATGATAAAATAGAAAAACAAAACAAAAGAAAATCATACAGACCAACAACAGAAGAGATTTTCAAGTACATTCCTGAAAGCATATGTAATGTCATCCTCTGTGTCCCACCCATCCCTGAAGGCAAAACATTTTATTGACCTTTCCTCTTTGTTAGTGATAATTCATTATTGTAAGACGAATTCTAAGTCTTTTACAAGTTTTATATATAATATATATTAATTTGGTGCTAAATTATGATATTTAGAACACACAGCATTGACTTTGTCTTTCCAATTATTTGGTGCTAATTTATGTTTTTAAGCTCAACAATATGCTAAGTCTTTAAAAATTATGTAGCTCATATGTCCAAAAACATTTTCTATAACGTTTTGCATTTTTATATGTATTCCTTACTAATTTGAATTTAAATGATTGAGAACTAATTTGTGACATATGATAAAAATATGTATTTAAATAAAATATTCCTATCACTTTTGATAAAGATTTTTCTATCACGAACAACTTCTAATATTTCTATCACTTCTTAATGTATAATTTATAATGGCATATTACGTAATATATTACAAATTATAATTTATTAATTAAATTTTTGTATGATCTTATTATTTAGTAGATATATATATATATATATATATATATATATATATATATATATATATATATATATATATATATATATATATATATATACTAACTCTTAAAAAAAACTAATCACTATTTTCCAGTAATTATCATCCTCATTTTAATCACACCTTGCGGAGGAACCCTTGAGTTTTCGGGGCATTGGGTTCTCACCAATATTTGTGGATTCTCACCAATATTTGTGTTAGTCAAGATGTAAATCTATCTCGAACAACTTCTATTATTATCTTTTGAAGATTTGAATAAAAGTTACTAGCATTTTAAAAATTAATCATATATGTATGAAGTGTTAGATAATCTAAAAGTTAAACCATACAGATATATCAATATGAAACCCAATATTTGGGCCAAAGTCAAAGTAAGCAACGTCCATTATATAAAACCCATGAAATGTTTAGGTAAAAAATGGTAAAAGTGAAGCCGAAGTTTAGATTCCTTGCTCTTCCTATATGCCATGGGAGATATTACTTGGTCTAGTTTAGATCTGTTGTGTCCTAGTTACTTATGTTGGGTTTATAATTTCCGAGTCCTTGTTGTTAGTAGTATGTTCCGAATTATTTTCTAGTGTTCATTTTTTCATCTAGTTTTTTTTTTTCTTTTTTCTTTTTTGGCTCAATCTCTGAATTTCATTTTGTTTTCTACCGGTTTATATATTTCTAATTTGTAAAATTTGGATAGTATGTTATAATATAATTCTAGTGAATCATATAAGTTTGTAAGTTTTTAGGATTAAACTTTAATATATCTTAAAGTGTATTATGCAAAAGAAGAAAAGTGTATGTATAAGTATTATTAAAACAGAAAGAAAAATATGTCTGCCATTTTTGTTAAGAAGTCCATTGGAAGAGCGTCACGGCCATGAGTTTAATCGCCTTATTTGCCTCCTCCTTATAAGACATAACGATATGGACAAACAACCCAACACTGCATATAGTATCATAGGAACCACATGGCGAATGCAACCGATGATAAGAAAAATCACACAAACTGCAAAAGCAATTATTGTATAAGAGAGGTTAATTCTTTTTGTTTTTTTTTTTGGAGATTTTACAGTAAAAAATGTTCGATGCGCACCTATAGAGATCACTCGAATGATATAGAGATGATGATTTATAAAGAAAACCCCAAAAAAAGCCATAGACCAAACCGCAAAGAAAGAATGCAACATCGTCTTCAAACAAGTTAACACGTATTCCATGTCAATTCTCCTAGGAAAGCTGAAAAGCCAATAAAACCACTATAAAATATATCACTAGAATGGTTTAGAGATGACAAAATGAAAAAAGAAGAAGAAGATTAATTATACAGACCAACAAGAGAAGAGACTTTCAAGCGAGTTCCTCAAAGCATATGTAATGTCATCATCGTTGTCCCATCCATCTCAGCCATGGCTGAAAACCAATAAAAACCATTATCCACTAATTTCACTTTTTAATAAAACGAAACACACAGATTATTTTGTTAACAATTAGATCAACAAAACATAATATATAAACCTGGTCTTTATTATAGGAGGCCTTATCTCTGAGATAGAATCATGGATCTGCCACAAATTCCAACATAGGGAAATTGAGAATACAAGCACAAGTATCAGTGATGATCCATATTGCTTCTGAATGTTGACTTTTTGTCTCTCTCAGAACAATTATGGCTGTAAAAACCTTTACCAAGGTCGTAATAAAGTCGATCAATGTTAAAAACAGCTTTAAATCCGTGTAGAAAACATAATGAAGAACCGGGAGAGTCTCTAATATCGACGATGTAATGATCATTGTTGCTCAACAAAGGACCCTCCATTGATGAATTTGGTTTCTTCTACTTCTGCTTGACTTTAGCTAAAGTCTGCGTTAAAAGCCAAATCATTTTGTTGGCCTTTTCCTATTGTTTGTTGGTGCTAAATAATTATTGTAAGACCCACTTACACCAAGAAGAATTCTAAGTCTTTTAGAAGTTATATATATATATATATATATATATATATATATATATATATATTAGATTATTAATTTGGTGCTAAATTATGATCTTTAGAACACAAAGAATTGACTTTGTTGTCCAGGCATTGTGGTAAGGAGACATGATTGGAGTATTAATTAACACGCTTCAAGTTCGATCTATTTGTTATGCAAAACAAAAATTTATTATCTTGAACATCTACATAGATATGTAGATACAGATTTTTGTTTTTGGTCCATTTGTATACCCAAAGGGTATATATGTGAGTTAGACCTCTTCCAAAGGATTAATCTAGGCCTTCTATACATATATGATTTATTCTGAGATATAAAAAGGAAAAGCATTGACTTTGGGTGCTAACTTTATTTTAAGCTCATCAATAAGTGAAGTTTTTTACAATGAATTAAATAAAATTACGTAGTGATCCCATGTTAACACAAAACATAGATATTTCCAAAAACATTTTCTTTAACGTTTTGCATTTATAGGTATCCACTCATTTCAATTTAAATAATTGAGAACTAGTTTTATGAAATATATTAAAAAATATTTAATTAAATAAAAGATAATTCTGTCACTTCTTAGCGTATAAATTTTAGTGGCATATTATGTAATATATTAAAAATTTAAAGTAATTTTTTAAAAAAAATGGTTTTATTATATAGTAGATATATACTAATTCTTAAAAATGTCCTCTAATTAAATTTTCATTTTTTGAAACTTTAACCTCTGTTTTTTTCTAAAACTGTAAGTCAAACTCACAAAATAAAATAAAACAATCAACACATTCAATAAATATACATATATCTATTATATTATTATATTAAAGGATCATGCAATTACAAAATTGTAATACATATTATCACCCAATTCATTAATAGATCATCTATAATTTTCAGATATAAAATTTGGTCCTTAACAATTCATTTTTTTTAATATAACACAGTCAATTATATATATATATATATATATAACAAGTATAGTGATTCATTCGTTTCTAATATATTTAGCATATATTTTATATTTATCATATATCTATAAATATATAACTAATGCACATATTTAATTTTATCATATAAATTTTATTATACATAATATATATAAAAAATTTATATACAAGTCTCATTATAATATATTTAGCATATTTTCGATATATTAATCATATAACAAAAATTAATGGATCATCCACAAATAAACTGCAAAATTTTTTTAAAAAAATTATGTAGAGAGGTTAATCCTGTTTTTATTTGAAGATTTTATAGTAAAAAGTGTTTGAGACGTACCAGTAGAGATCACTCGAATGATCTAAAGTTGATGAGCCGCAAAGAAAAACCCAAAAGAAAACGAAGGACCAAACCGAATGTGTCAAGCATCTTCTTCAAACCAGATAACACATATTCCATGTCGATTCTTCGAGTACTGAATCCCAATAAAAACAGTACTAGAGATGTCACTTGAATGATATAGAGATGATAAATAGCTTGAAAGAAAAACCGAAAAGAAGATCATACAGACCAATTAGGAAAGAAACATTCAACCATCGTCGACAAACAAAAAATCACATCCTCTTCGTTGGTTCTGCTTGTGCTGAAAACCATTAAAGACCATTGTCCATTAATAATTTCACTTCCTAATAAAATGAAACATGGTTTAATTATAATTTATATCCAGGGAAATGAACTTTGGTGAACTGGTTAAAAATCTAAAAGTGATTGTTTTACTAAGTTCGAATACGGATCAGTGGAACCCATAAACTTATTTTATCAGGGTCAAAAAAGTAAACTACTATACAACAACTACGGTGATGATAATGGTTGAAGTTCCAACTTTTGTTGTTAAGAAAAGTTTATTGGAGTTCTCATACGACTCTAAAATCTACTAAAAACTAAATACATATACACACTTACATCTTTATATATATATATATATATATATATATATATATATATATATATATATATATATATTCTTTTACAAGTTCTAATATATTTGGTCCTCACAAAAAATATTACAATGAAACAAAACATTCGCTTAATATAGGGCTGTTAATCATTATTCGTTATCCGCCGGATATCTGTATCCATATCCGAATTTTTATTCGTAACACGGATATCCGGACTAAACGGATACGAATACGGATAATAGATTTTACTATCCGCCGGATACGGATACGGATATGATGAAATAATGGGCCGGATATCCGCGGATATCCGGCCCATTACCGAAGTCTAAATGGGCGTAATAATAGTTTAGATCTTGTCGATGTCTTATGGCTTTTCTTGTCGTAAAGTAGAGGTAAATTTATAGACAGCTTCAATTGTTGAGATAGTTGAACAAAATTAGGCCATTGGTTGTTGATATAAGAGCATAAATCATGCTAAGTCCACAGTTTATCATGGACAAAGTTGTGCTTGTAATTACTTTATTGCAGTTTTCATAATCTCAATATTGTTGTATTTAAATTAATCATATGAGACTTGCTCTTCTACTGAGACAAGTTAGCTTTTGTTTGCTCAATGATCTTGATAGACATGGAGATGATCTGATTGTTGAAATTATACAGAAGTAGGTCTTAAACAGTGAAGTTTAATCTTATGCTTTCTTGTGATGATCCACTAGTTTTTTTTTGTTGAAGTTGCAACATTTTCTTTATAGATTGAGACTGTTAGACACCATTATAAATCTGAGCTAGTTAACTTATGTCTTATATAAATTTGTGTATTGTCTCAGCTGATAAAAACTCAGAATTTGCAAGTAAATCTCACAAAATTATTAGCGAAGGTATTTAATCTTTGTATCCTCGATACAATTCTTACAAGAGTGTTATATCATATCATCACAATAAGACTAACAATTTTGTTAATTTCAGCTGCAATATAAGTTTTTCTTTTAGTTTTGGGTCTTGAAGATCTCTGTTTTGGTGCATTATTATGAGTTTGATCTTACTTACTTGCTATGTAATCTCATTAGTGTGAACTTTTCTAATTTCAGACACAAGCTGGAACAAATATTGTTTTTTCTCTTTTCAAAATATATATTAAAAAAAAGAAAAAAAAAGAAAAAAAAAAAGGATATCCGGACCACGGATATCCGGCCCTTTCGGATACGGATACGGATAACGGATTTTACTATCAGCCGGATACAGATACGAATACGGATAGGCTAAATTGGGCCGGATATCCGCTCCGTAACAGCCCTAACTTAATATACTTTTTAGAGTAAAAAAAAGAAGAAAGATGCATTCAATTCTAACAAAATACATAAATTCCATATATTTTTTTCTCAAACAAATGGGGATCTCATTTAATCTCCTTGTTAATACATGGTGTAAAAATATAGAATATAATTATATTATTGAGTTGGTTTGATACAAGAACCTAAGGTATATATATAGTGTTTCATTGACATATTGATAACACCAAATAATAGAAATCTTCCTACATGAGAATAGTGGAAATCTTCCTAATTTTTAGGATAATATTTTTTGATTGGGTTTTACGGGCTTCACTTCAACTGGACTTTTGTGACCGACATGACTTGGTCCGCAAGATACACATCTTGCAAGATATCTCCAATAATTAATCTAATTTTTTTTTTGTCAAGCTATTAATCTAAAAGTTAAATCATACAAATCAATATGAAGCCCAATGTCAAAGTAAGTAAAGGCCATTATATAAAGCCCATGAAATGCTTAGGTCAAAAAATGTAAAGTGAAGTCGTAGTTTAAGACCAGTTAACGTGTCTTAACCAATTACATAATTACACCTGTCAGGTTTTGACTCATTTTTATCCTCTCTGCTCTTACCCGAAACGGCCAAAACTTTGAATACTCCAAGATTCTCTTCTTTCTCTATCTCTTTCTCTGCTGTCGCCATGGATCTCCAGAGCTCGGTTTTGCTTTTGATCATTGCGTTGTTATCTACAAGGACCTTATCAATGCGTTACGAGTTGCGTTCTGCGGAATCGAAATGCTTCGCTGAAGATATTCACGCAAACTCCATGTCAATCGGCAAATACTTCATCGTGAACCCTAACGAAGATCATCCTCTTCCTGCTTCTCACAAGATCATCGTCAGAGTATATATAACTCAACGGAGATTTCTCAATTGTAAATTTCTACATCTTCAAATTTCGCTAGAATTTTGGGTTTTTTATTGGTTTCTTCTATTGTGATATTGTAGGTGATGCCGCCAGAAAACATTGGGAAAACGCTGCACGAAGCCAATAAGGTGGAGTCTGGTCAATTCTCGTTTACTGCATCTGAGACTGGAAATTACATAGCGTGTATCACAGCCGTTGATCATAAGCCGGAGACGACGTTGACCATTGATTTTGATTGGAAGTCTGGTGTTTACTCTAAGGAATGGTCCAAAGTGGCTAAGAAGAACCAAGTCGTTGTAAGTGTAGTATTGATTTAAAAGGGTATTTTAGTGTTTGTTTGGTTTGATGAAATTTGATTCTTTTATGCCATTTTTATGCTTCAAGATCTGAAAGCTACATAAGATTTAGGGTTTTGTTTGGATATATATATATTTGGGTAATTCAGTCCAACCTAAAAAAATACCATGAGCACCAGGAGCTAGCTCTGGACCAGCGAGAAACTATTTTTTTGCAGACCGGTTTAATAGATCCACGAGCCAACATGTCATGAGACCTGACTAATCTCGAGGCCACTGGGAACCATGTGAATAATCCTGATGTCGCGTGCGAATCTAATATAGTCTTCTCAAATTCAAGTAGTCCCAGTGGACCACCCTCGCTAGCTTTTGTTTGGTTTTGTATGTGGAAATGAAAGAAGATAATGTGGAGAGTTAATTTGTAGCCGTTAGAGATTGTTTTACTAAAACCTAGTTGTTGTATCTTCGATGTTGTTTTTGTAGATGATGGAGGATCAGGTTAAGAACTTAATGGAGACTATTGATTTAATCAGCAAGGAAATGTTTTACCTTCGTGAGAGGTAACTAGGCAAAGAATATACCTTAATTTTTGTTGGTTTGAAGAAAGAAATGTTGATGTTAATGATTGTTATTGTGTGTTTGGTTTGATGGCATCAGGGAAGATGAAATGCAAGAACTGAATAGATCTACAAACTCGAATATGGCGTGGTTGAGTTTAGTCTCGCTTGGGGTTTGTTTATCAGTGGCTGGTCTACAATTATGGCACTTGAAAACATTCTTCGAGAAAAAGAAACTCATCTAATTAAGTAGTGTACTCATGAACACACATACTCTTTGGCTTATATGGCATTGTAAGACTAAACACCATCTAGAGAGCTATAATATAGCTTTGTGAACAACTGATTTCATCTCAATTTTAAGTCAATAATCAATCAAGCGATAAAGTGATTAGGTTTCGAGGGGGGTATTGTGTGGGCCTATGCCACAATAAAACCCCTAATTAAATGTACATATTTGAACAATGACTATAACTTTATTGTCTTTAAGGTATATATCAAGATGATCACTTACAGAAAAATAGGTCAACGCTTTATGGTTTTGTAGCTTCTAAAGTCAGGAATCTCACGTATAGACAATTGCAATTCCTCACATTTTTCCTTCATTATACGTTCAGGAATCTCACCATGATTTTCTTCTTTCAGTCTTATTAATGCTTTGTTAACTCTCTCCACCTCCTTGACAATCTCCTTGACAAAGTCAGCTTCAGAGCTGTCAAAAGTTACGTACTATACCTTAATCTATCGAACGTACTTACATATTTTGAAGGGACAAAATGGAAAACTGAATATACCTGTTGTCTTTTAAAGACAAACCCATCTTGTTGGAGGTGCACTCCAAGGCTTCTCTCCATTCCTGTATTGGATCTTTTGGATCAGAAGTTTCCATGAGCCTCCAGAAGTTTCTACCGAATTCACTTTCACAAGTCGGTTTTCTAACGTCACTTGCATCCACCTTAAAAAATATTGGAATGATTTGGAGCTTTCCTTCATCTGCACGTTTCTTCATTTTCACTAACTCACTCATGCACCACTTCGATTCTGGATACCTATATATAATTAAGACCATAATATTTATGATTCATTGTAGTCAGAACAGTAGTGGTCGAATACCTATGAATAGCAAGAACCGTAATTATTTGATGATTTTTTGTGGTTTTTTTCGTAACTGTGATTTGGAGAATATTTTTACTAGTACATATTCATTACTTGAGCAACTAGCTAAGAATCTTAACCTGTTGGAGAAGATAGCAAGCCCTATCCTCGACTCTTCAATCCTTACAAAGAGATGTTTAAGATCTCTTCCCCGTTGCTCATCTTTGTCTCCAAAGTATTTGATCCCATGTCTATCAAAAGCTTCAGTGAGGTGGCTGAAAAAATTGTAACGCAACTGGTCTCCTCGGAAACTGATGAACACTCTATGGTTCTCCGGCGGAGAGACTGTCGTCGAATATGAAACTGGGAAGGACTTGGGGAGATGATAAGGACATTGGCCTTTGGAATTTATGGTCGATAGGATCCTTGAAAACATGAAGCGGCTGTGAGATTTGATTAAAAGAGTAGTGGCCATTAATTCTTGGTGCAGTGTTGCTTTCGTGATTGTAAGATTAAAACTGTTTTCATTCTCTTTAAAGTCAAACATACATCGGCGTAGTTTACCACTTAATCATTTCCATAAATTTAATATTCCGTAGGGAATTATTCAACTAATCATTAACGCGTTTACAAGAATATTCGCAACAAATTAAAGTATAATTTATATATCAAAGTACCCGAACTAAAATATAAACTAAACTTTCCGAATTGATTTCAGTCTGGTGGTTAAAATGATCCAGCTAATGACTTGGTATCAGAGTTCGATTTGTACCTACTGTATTATAGTAGCTTGAAAAAATGATTATAGAGGTGAGTTTTAGGCTATGGATCGGTTTTGTCGATCCAATTGTTGATAAAAAAATAATATATATATATATAAACCAAACTTTGATATTGTGCAACAAAGCAGAATTTATTAATATTCATCGAAAATAATGTTTAATGGAATCTAAATATACTTTTTTATGCTGATATATATATATAATTAGCATCCAACTAATTTTAACTAAAAAATTACAACCATGACTTAGCCAACAAAGCATATAAAACTATATAATATATAATCAAAGTAAAAAAAAATCTATAAAGATTAAACGTTGAATTATTCAAGTCAACTTAATTATAGTTGAATCGGGTAAAAAATATATTGTGTGTTCTTTCGTGATATTGTGTGAGAGAGCCAGACTAAAAGCATCAAAAAAGGATTTACTAAAACTTAACGTGAGGGTTTACGCTAAATATTTCCCAACTTGAGAAATTATAATACGCATTCGATAAATTAAACATATACACATGATCATATTTACTTAGTACATGAGGATATTTACTGAATACATTGGAGCATTTCTTGTAAATCAAAAGAGAATCGAAATTGTTCTGTATCTTATTCATCTCCACATTAAACAAATATATATACACTATGTTAATGCTTGAATACATTAATGTTAACTAGTCATGAAAATTAAAGTATTGATACTATTGTATCAAAAGTAATTCTAGAGCTAAATAGAAGAAGAACATAAAACATAGGGATTAAAAATTGAGACCGTGCATAGAGCCAGAAATTACAGAACTAGGGTTTAAAAAAGCTAGACACCATTATTCTCAAAACTACCAAACATAGAAACCCTACCGAAAAATATTATTTTCATCTCTGGAATTGGAATTTCGGAGATTTCTTATTTGGATACCAGTGTCAAGTGCATAATTTTGCTATATGTAGAATATGACAGATTTTTGTGTGTGTAGAAACTAACAGAATAAAGTAATATTAAATTATAGCAAAAAAACCTGATTGACTTTAGTGAAATTTAACATATTATTTTAATAACAAAATAAATTATAGTGTCAAGTTGAATAACAGTTAAAAAAAACCTCTAACATAAGTGAATAACAATTAACTATTAAAAAAATAAATAAAGTTTTATAAAAAATTAATCACCATAATGTTTTGACCAATATATATATATATATATATATTAGTAATAATTCATAAAAGTAATCTATGTTTGATTTAATTTCTCTCAGATCCTTTACATAAAGGTTCCATGTATTTTTCCTAAAAAATCAAAACGTTCGAGTAAAGATGTTGTAGATCTTGGTCTAAATGCTAAAATTTCTTCGAAAACTCTTAGATTTGAAAATTCACTAAATTGTGGATTGAGCTTTGAAACATGAGATCAATATCTTATTCTAAATTGGTTTAAGAACTACAACTACCAAATTATAAAAATCTTCAGAAGATTAAAACATAAGTATAAACAATAAACAACATATATAAATTGTACAAACTAATTTATATTAATTAGTAACTTTACATTAAGATGTTTGTTATTTCTAATTAATAGTATTTTAAAAATTATTAATTTAAAGAAATGTTGAACTATTTGTAAATTGTAATTAAGTAACTGAGGAATTAGAGAATTGAAGAATTCCACCAATTAGTCTTTATTTTCCTAGTATGATTTTCTTCTTCCTTGAGTCCAATTGCTTTGTTAATTCTCTCCACCGCCATGACAATCTTCTTAACAAAATCAGCTTCAGAGCTGCCAGAAGTAATGTATATATAAATATCAAACATACTTACTTTATATTTTGAAGGAAAAAGGAGTGAGTGTTAATGACAATGTGGCATATATATACCTCTTGTCTCCTAAACATAGACCCAATTTGTTGGCGATGCATCCTAAGGCTTTCTCCATTCCTGGATTGGATCTTTCCTATCAGAAGCTTCCACGAGCTTCCAGAAGTTTATACCAAACTCACTCTCACGAGTAGGTTTCTTAACATGGCCTGCATCCACCTTATAAAATATTGGAATGACATGGAGCTTTCCTTCATCCGAAAGTTTCTTCATTTTCACTAACTCATTCATGCACCACTTTGATTCTGGATACCTATAAACAAGACATTAATGATTATGATTTTTAGTTTCTGATCCAAATTCTTACTACCCGACTAATTCCGGGTCTACTAACTTGTGGGAGCTGCTAGACATGTAAATCATTAAATTTAAGCCTAATGCCCACTTGACTAGGAATATGATACTTAAAATTCCTAGGGGATTTCGAATATGAAATTATGTGAGTTTACGCTATGAGATTCCGGTTCTAATATCATTAGGCGACCACATACTGGTTTTTTTGATATATAATTTGAGTAACTAAAGTCTTAAGTCACCTGGTAGAGAAGATGGCAAGTGCTACTGTCGACTCTTCAATCTTTACAAAGAGATTTTTGAGATCATTTCCTGGTAACATATCATTGCCGACGAAGAAGCCGACGAAGAATTTGATTCCCTGATTCTTAAAAGCATTACTAAGGTGGCTGATAAAATTGTGACGCATTTGGTCTCCTCGAAAATTGATGAACACTTGATGATTTTTCTTTGATGTATTAGAGATGGTGATTTTCTTTACTTTCTCAATTCTCTTTCCAAGATAACAGAGAAGAAACATAATGCCTAAGATGAAAACATTTCGTTTAGAAAATACAATATAATGAACCAAGAAAATGAGAGAGCTCATTAGATATGAAATTAGAAAGGAGTAATATGCTGCTATTATACTGCAAATGTAGCATATGAAACTCGAAAACAATGTCATGTATTGGACGAGGTTTAAGTGTTTTTTTGTTTGGTGGGTTAATGATGTGTTTCTCTTTGTATATATTTGTAAGATTCAAAACGTTTTTTTTGTTTTTGTATTTGTTATTTTCTCTTGTTAGTGAGAATTTTTTAATTAAAATGAAACAAATATTGATCCACATTTATATGCAAATTAACAGCAGCAGATTCAATGACGTCTTTTTCTTTCTTCTAATTACGAACATTTAAAAGAACATGAATGAAGTCTATAACTTCAAAATAACTTTATTTTGAAGAATAAAAAGGAAGTTAAGGACTTCAAAAAAATATTTGAAGTCATTTCAAGTCCATTTTGAAGTCATTTGACTACATTTTGAGGTAAAAGTATTCAAGTTTTTTCTTGTTCTTCAAAATGAAGTCCTATTGAAGTTATAAACTTCATGTTCTCCTACAGTTTTTATCTTTTTGTTGTCTTCTATATATATATTTATATCCTACTATTGTAATACAAACGTCTTGTCTACATAAATTTCTTAAGTTAAAACTTCAAAATGAAAAATGGTTCCAAGATTGCATGAATGGTTTATACATATACAAGAGGCTTATATTCTATTTCTTCAAAAGTTAATAATATAATAATTAAAATAATGATAATGATAATAATAATAATACTCCCTCGTTGCTTAAAAAATATCATTTTAGGTTTTTAAAACTAAAAGTCTTTTATACTCCTAATTATTATGGGTAATAATTAGTTAGATTTCATATATTTTGATTGAATGTTAAATTTGGAATTATTCATGAAAAATTGTATTGGAAAATTAGAATAATTCTCTTTGTTTTAACTATTTTTTATTGCTAAAATGACACTCTTTAAGAAACGTGGAAGTAATAAAACTCATATTTATTCAATCTACATCTTTAACGCTTCTTCTGTATATAGATGTTTTAACTTTTTTTTTTCTCAAAATATATCAAATTGTCCTATCAGAAAACCGAATAGATTTTTTATTTTATTTATTCATTATAATTGGTCAAAAATTAATTTTTTAATATATTTTTATTCAAAATATAATTTTTAGTCAAAACAATTAGTCAAAATTCACTATATTTTGTTGTAGTGTTATAACAGATTGACCCAATCAAATTTTATTTGACATCAACCACTGTATACGTGTGTGTGAATGGTAATCATCCGTGCAATTATTTCCACACAAGGACGCGTCCATATACTAATGTTTTGAATGGTAATCTCATTGACTTTGGCTATCACTCGAGCGAATGTTTTGTTCTAGAATACTAATGTTATATATATGTCACATTAATATAAGATAACGTAATTTATATCTTAGTCCATAAAAGTATCAACCCTTGATCGTAATTATATTTTAATAAAACAATGTATTTTAAAACTAATTTCTATATCATATTGATCATAACGACTTGCTCATGATTCTGCTATACGTATATATATATACACTCTTTTCATTTCTCAAAATGTGTCATTCTAACATTTTTTTTATTACACAAGTATATTTACATATACATATACAAAAAGTACATAATACACATTTACATTTACGGAAAAAACACACATTTTTTCAAATCTTTTAACTGCTGACATAAATTAGAATTAGTTTTTTTTCAACAATTAGATTGGTAAAATCCAATCGATAACTCAAAATTTATTTCTTAAAATCCTTCTAATATTTCATATGTAGTGGAAAGAATCAAATTTCTGATGTCAAAATCAAGATAAGTTATCTAATTCACCAAAATGAGAAGAAATCGTACAATTAAAAATATATATTTAATTATACATATAAATGGGCCTGTATTTTTAAATATTTTTTAGTTTTGTCTTTTGTCCATTTTAACAGAGATTAAAACAGTTTTTATTTTATTTTTTACAAGTGATACATGAGATTAAAAGAAGGGGTCTATATTTTTTTTTAATGTTTTTCAGTAAGAGACAACACCAACCTATATAACTTAATTAAAACTTTTCCGCTTGTTTTAATGAGAAATAGGTCAACGCTTTCTAGTTTTGTAGTTCCTAAAGTTCAGAATCTCGCTATGATTTTCTTCTTCGTTCAGTCTTATATCTTTGTTAGCTCTCTCCACCTCTTTCACGATCTTCTTGACGAAGTTAGCTTCAGAGCTGTCAAAAGTTACTATACCTTAATCTATCGAACATTCTTACATATTCTGAAAAAGAAAAAAAAAGCAAGAAAAACTGAATATATACCTCTTTTCTCCTAAACACAAACCCATCTTGTCGCAAATGAATTCTAAGGCTTCTCTCCATTCCTGGGTTGGATCTATCCTCCATTCAAAAGCTTCCGTGAGCTTGAAGAAGTTTCTACCAAATTCACTTTCACGTGTCGGTTTTCTAACATCGCTTGGCTCGACCTTATAAAATATTGGAATGATTTGGAGCTTGTCTTCCTCTGCACGTTCCTTCATTTTTACTAATTCACTCATGCACCATTGCGATTCTGGATACCTATAATTGACAATGATCTCTATGATTCTTGAACTTTTATAGTAAACAAATCTCCAACCACGTTCTAGTAGGTAAATTTTTGTGGCTAACTCGTAGATACGAAAAAAACCATTAAAATAATCATATAATTACAAAAAATTATCAATAATTAACTATAGCCACAATTTTTTAGCCACCACCATATAGGTACAATAGTTGGGTATGTAACAGTACGATTGTCACTAAAAATATCGTGGCTATTTGAAGATTCTTTGTAGTTAGCTGCAATATCGTAACATGGCTAACCTGTTAGAGAAAATGACAAGCCCAATCCTGGATTCTTCAATTCTTACAAAAATATGTTTGAGATCTCTGCCTCGTTGCTCAGCTTTGTCTTCAAAGAATTTGATCTGGTGCCTATCAAAAGCATCAGTGAGGTGGCTGAAAAAATTGTAACGCAATTGGTCTCCTCGGAAACTGATGAATACTCTATGTTTCTCCGCCGGAGAAACCGTCATCGGATATGAAACTGGCAAGGACTCACATGCTGCTACTATTTCGCTTGCGGTAGGCGTCACCTCAGATAGATTCGAATTCTTTTGAGCGTCGCTGAACAAACGACAAGACTTAGCTTGAAGATAAGGCCATTGGCTAGTGGAATTTATGGTCGCTAGAATCTTAGGCATCATGAAGCGGCGGTGAGAATTGGTTAAAAGAGCAGTGGCCATGTTGGTTAAAAGACGTCTTAGTTTCTTTTTTGGAGACAAGATTTGTGATTGTAAGATTCAAAAGTGTCTTCTTTCTATTTATAGTCAAAACATACATCAGCACATATGTCATGAGATGTGTTTTTACTTTTTACTCTTTAGGAATTTCGATGTTACCATCTCCATTAATTTAATATTTCTTTAGAGACTTCATACCAAAAACAAAAATTCCTTAGAGAAATTATCATATGCTGACAAATCATTTAACGCGTTTTACAGAAGAATATATAGAACCCAACCACGGTTGAATTTAAACTATAAACCAAACTTTAATATTGTGCAGCTAAAAAATATAAAACCAAATTATTATCTCTAAGAAACCTGAAATGTTTTGATGGTGTCCAACTTATAATATTAACTAAACAATTACAACCATGAATTAGTCCAACAAAACATATAAAAATCCAATATATAGGTATATAATCAAAGTAAATAAAAAAGTCTAGAAAGAAACGTTGATTTTTGCAAAATTAACTTATATATAGTTGAATCGGGTAGACCAATATTGTATGCGTTCTTTAGTGATCGCATTGGATTGGAGAACGAAGAACCATTTTCCTGTCAGTTTTAAACAATAAAAGGTGGAAAATATATAAAGCCAAACGCAAGTTTATTCTCTATTTCTACAAAAGGCACAAGTTTAACAAATTGCGTAATAATTTCCACAGTTTTGTCATATGTGCCATTGTGTGTTCTATATTCATTATTAAGTTAGTTGTATCTTAAATCCTCACTCATAAGTCATAACTCATCAATATTTTATTTGCCCGAATATAAACTTTTAGATCCATATAACCACTCAAAAGTTACACACTTTAAATTATATTGTAGTGTACTAATTTTTTTTGTTAACAAGTAACCATTAAATCGACAATAAAATCTAATCTATAGTCTAAATTTTCTAAATAGTATGGATCAATTGTAATATTTTAATTAGTCAAGAAGATTTCCTATTTTCATATCGAATTATTATAAAAGTATTTGAGTAATTAAAAAAAAACATATATGATCATGTCTCATTTCGAATTAAAATTCCTGTCTCTTGTCTCCATGTACGCTCATTAGCTAAACTTATTTTATGCAAATAATGCAGTTTGGTCTAAGTATGTCAGCTAGTGGGTTTACCTACACGTAAAAATACATATATCATATATAATAATATTTTTGTTCTTATGAAATATAGAATATTTTCTTCTTCTGGAATTCAAACAAAGATTTGTGTCATATTTTTCATTTTTACTTATAAATGCCAAAAAACTTACAAAAACTTAACGTGAGGATTGTAGGATCCAAAAATCGGAGTTAAGAAATGTGAAGAGAAATCGTATAAATAAAATAAATTAAGAACGATATAAGCAATAAAACAATTTAGAAAA
The DNA here is from genome assembly GCA_963920545.1 of Lepidium didymum. Lineage (NCBI taxonomy): Eukaryota > Viridiplantae > Streptophyta > Magnoliopsida > Brassicales > Brassicaceae > Lepidium > Lepidium didymum. Next base: position 838,173 of record OY986982.1, read on the forward strand.
AGCTGTTTAAAACCATTTAGAATCGGAGGCGAGATTTGATCTCTGTCCTTAACTCAATAAAGCTCCTGTTAGTGAGACGGATCCACTGAGCTTTTGGAGTCCCAGGCCACTCGACCACGAGACATTCCCAAAGCCCAAAGCCCAAAGCCCAAGGCCCAAAGCCCAAGGCCTGCGCCTGGCCCGGCGGCGGTGGTGGTGGTGCGCACGTGTGGTTCGATTCATCCTCTCTCACATGCACCATAAGTCTTAGCCAATTTGAACACTTGTATCGCCTTCTAGTATTTATACTAGAGCGAAAAAGTTCGGCTAAACAATGTGGGACATTAATAAATCCCACTTACTCATTTACACTCAAATGGATCTATTTTGACACTTGGTCCAAAATCCAATCCATTTCATTAGTTATTTCTTATTCACATTCTCAAATATTTATAAGCCCAAAGCTTATAATAATTTAGACCCAACAATCCCCCACATGAATAGAAATGACTCTAAACAAGGATGACTAGAAAAACTCTTTGGATAGAAAAAGCTAAAAAAGAAGTCTCCAGAGTATATACGAAAACTAACTGTGTCTGATGTGGTAGCATTTTTCAGCTTTGAACTAATCATTGTTAATATCTGTCGAGTTTACTCGGCCAGGAGGTGAACATGATGTCTTGAACCACCCGGAGTTTTATGTAAACTTAGACAACAGGAATAACCCTGTTAGGTTTCTCGTAGAACTACGTTCTCTTGTTGTGTTCATTGTGGCCTTGAACATGCCCGGATTCATGAGTGAACTTGGAGAATATAGCCTTTATCGTTCATTCTCCTAGAAACGGCCCCATTTCACACTCACATAGGTGATTTCCCATAAGCTTTACCATTTTGTTGAAAGCAATCATTAAAAGCTCAACGCTTATCCTTAAAAACTAGCACTTTCTACTCATCATAGGAATCGGGTTGAGACATTCGTCTCACAGTGCTTTCAGCAGAATTAGTTTAATATAGTTGTCCCTTTGAACCTCATTCTTGGGATCTCCAGTCATTGAGGTTGGGTGTCCATCAAACATCATCTTTTAATTCATAGGCTGTAAACCCATTCCTCTTGATGATTTTAATACTTGATCTCGAGTCAGACCTTCTGTAAAAGGATCTGCCAAATTATCAGCTGATTTGATGTAATCCAACGTGATTATACCACTTGAGATCAAATGTCTAATGGTCTTATGTCGTCTTCGTATATGACGAGATTTGCCATTATATTGCGTATTCAGTGCCCGTGAGATAGTGGATTGACTATCACAATGCAAACGTATTGCCGGCACCGGTTTCTCCCACATAGGGATATCTTCCAAAAAATTTCGAAGCCACTCAGCCTCCTCTGCTACTTTGTCTAAAGCAATGAACTCAGATTCCATGGTTGATCTGGCCAACAGAGTTTGTTTGGAAGATTTCCATGACACAGCAGCACCACCAATTGTAAAGACATATCCACTTGTGGATTTTGAGTTCTTGGAGTCATATATCCAGTTTGCATCAGTATATCCTTCCAAAACTGCTGGTTCTTTACCATAGTGCAACCCATAGCTTTTTATAAACCGCAAGTAATTTAATACTCTAGTTATAGCTTTCCAGTGTGTGTGTCCTGGATTACATGTGTAGTGACTTAATACATTAACAGCGTGCGCTAGATCGGGTCGAGTACAATTTGTTAAGTACATCAGACTTCCGATAACTCGTGCATATTCCACTTGTGATACGGCTTCACCTTGATTTTTAGTCAAATGAAGTTGAGCGTCAACAGGAGATTTTGCAGTCCCACTTGAGTAGAGTTTGAATCTATCAAGTATCTTGTCAGCATAATGTTCTTGGGATAAAATGATTCTGTCAGAGTGTCTAGTAATTTTAACTCCTAGAATCACATCTGCTAATCCCATATCTTTCATATCAAACTGTCCCGATAACATGGTTTTTGTTTGATTGATGATATCTTTATTACTCCCAATAATAAGCATGTCATCTACATATAAACATAGAATGATATACCCAGTTGTAGTAATTTTAACATATATGCATTTATCACATTCATTTATGCGAAAACCGTTTGACATCATTACATTGTCAAACTTTTCATGCCATTGTTTTGGAGCTTGTTTAAGTCCATACAACGACTTCACAAGTCTACAGACTTTGTGTTCTTGTCCAAGTACAACAAACCCTTCAGGTTGTTTCATGTAAATTTTTTCCTCTAAATCTCCATTTAGAAAAGCAGTTTTTACATCCATCTGATGGATTTCCAGATCTCGTAAAGCAGCAATGCTAATTAGCATTCTGATCGAAGTTATTCTCGTTATCGGAGAATAGGTGTCAAAGAAATCCAGACCTTCCTTTTGGCGGAAACCTTGCACCACAAGTCTAGCCTTGTACTTGTCTATCGTACCATCAATTTTCAATTTTGTTTTGAAAATCCATTTACACCCGAGGGCTTTAAACCCTTCAGGTAAATAAGCCATCTCCCATGTATGATGTTGCATAATAGAGTCAAATTCACTATTTACGGCTTCCTTCCATGAAGGTGCGTCTGGCGTAGACATAGCCTCAGTGTAAGTTCTTTGTTCATTCTCTAAAAAAAAAACCATTAAGAAATCATCACCGAAGGTTTTTTCCTTTCGAGCTCTTTTGCTCCTTCTTGGTTCATCTTCAACTTCTTCCGGCTCATTAAATGAAGTAGCGGAAGAGCTGGCCTCATTTTGAGAGGAACTTACATCTCTTTGATCACGTGTCCGTTTTAGATATTCTCTATCTTTTGACGAAAAAATATTCTCAAAGAATTCTGCATTCCGAGATTCCACCACAGTATTAATGTGAATATCCAGAATGTCTGATTTATGAACCAAAAATCGATATGCACTACTATTGTGTGCATAACTGATAAAATACAATCAACGGTTTTTGGTCCAACCGTGACTTGTTTCGGAGGTGGTACAACTACCTTTGCTAAGCACCCCCACACTTTCATGTATTTGTATGAAGGAACAATGGCTTTCCATAATTCATATGGAGTTTTCCACGTCACTTTGTGCGGAATTTTGTTGAGGATATAATTTGAGGTAAGCAAAGCTTCCCCCCACATGTTCTGAGCTATCCCAGATTCCTGCAACATAGCATTCATCATTTCTTTAAGAGTGCGATTTTTCCTTTCAGCAACTCCGTTAGAAGAAGGTGAGTAAGGAGCGGTTGTTTGATGTATTATTCCATTTTCTCTACAAAATGCATCAAATAGTCCTTCATATTCTCCACTTCGATCACTTCGAACTATTTTAATAGTTTCTCAACTTGATTTTTAGCTTCAAGCTTAAATTCTTTAAATTTATCCAAAGCTTCGTTTTTGCTTTGTAATAAATAAATACAACAATATTTTGTGCAATCATCTATAAATGTCACAAAATAGTTCTTTCGTCCTCGAGTTGGTAGATACTTTAAATCACATAAATCTGTGTGTATCAGACCAAGAGGCTCCGTCGTTCTTTCTTGTTTAGGGGATGGTCGTTTTGTAAGTTTTGCTTGTACACAAACTTGACATTTATCTTTAACTGATTTGCATTTAGGAATTAGACTTAAATTCATCAATCTTTCCAAAGATTTATAATTCACATGTCCTAATCGTTCATGCCAAATAGTAAAAGACTCGACCAAATAAGCAACTTGAGCATTTTCAATAATGGAAACAACATCGGTTACATTTTTCTTTGGTAAGACCGTCATTACATTCATCTTGACAAGTCCACCCTTAACATAACCTTTTCCCAAGTACACCCCATTCTTCCGAATCACAAGTTGATCGGATACAAAGTTAACACCAAATCCGGCCTTGCTCATGAGTGTGCCGGAAATCAGGTTCTTGCTTATGTCGGGAACATGTTTCACATTGTTGAGAGTGATCTCATGTCCCGAAGTCATCTTTAGCACAACCTTTCCACATCCTAAAATCTTGGATGCTTTGGTGTTTGCCATCTTCACCCTTTCGCCTCCATGACTCTTTTGATAAGAGCTAAACAACTCTCTATCACAACAAATGTGAGTGGTTGCACCGGTGTCGTAGTACCATTCCCTTGGATTGGTCTCAACCGCATTGACTTCCGGAATGTCTTCGGTGATTACAGCACATAGATCTTCTGAGGTCAAGAAAGCTTGATGAGTAGACTTTTTGTCCCTCGCTTTCTTATGACAAGCTTGAGCTTTGTGGCCTTTCTTACCACAATAGTTACAAGTTCCGGTGAACTTCTTCTCAGCCCCATTGTGCTTCTTGAAGCTCATGGATCCCGAAGGTTTCAGACTCTTTTCCCCCATCGTAGCCTTGCCTTTGACCTTAGCCATTTGAGCAAGGTAGGCTTGGTAAGAATCTTGCTCCTCACGATTGGTGATGCTGGTTGTATGGCGATTCCTAGCTTCAATTTGAAGTCTAGTGACCAAGTCTTGAAGAGACATCGCCTTTCGCTTGTGCTTGAGATAATTCTTGTATTCCACCCAACTTGGAGGAAGTTTCTCAATAAAGCAATTAACCGTAAAAGGTTCACAGATTTTCATACCTTCGGATGCTATCTCAATGCATAGCAATTGAAGTTGATCCACTTGTGCCATAATAGGTTTCGAGTCCACCATCTTGAAATCTAGAAATTTTGCCACCGCAAATTCTGAGTTCCCGCATCATCAGACTTGTACTTCTTCTCCAAAGCATTCCACAACTCTTTGGCTGTTGGGAATTGCTTCTCGTTGTTGTACACAACATACAACGAGTCAACGAGGCGGCTCAAGATCCACCCCCGGCATAAGAAGTCTGAATGTGTCCATGCATCAATGCTCACAATGGTGTGGACATCTTCGGCTCCAAGAGCAGCTACCGGCTTGTCCTCCTTGAGGAACTTGTCAAACTTGAGGGTGGTCAAATAGAGCAACATCTTTTGTTGCCAAGTCTTGAACCCATTCCCATCAAATTTTTCCGGCAATAGTCCAGCACTCACAGCGGTTGTTTGAACAACGGTTGTTTGAACACCTTCATTTTCCTTGGTGATTGCAACATGCTCAGTCTCAGTCGACATCTGTTGACAATCCATGGAATAAATGAGTGGGATGCTTGAATCGTTAAATAAAATGTATTTACGAATCAGCTATAAGTTTGTAACGTTTTAAATTATAAACACTATTAATTAGTGCAATAATTTATAACCGTTTATTTAAAACGTTTCGGAAATATTGCAAATTTATTTGCACCCGAACCCATTTCTTAACACAAACGTTTCTCAAAATCGCTAACAAGCGTTTGCCGAAACCGTTTTAGATGTGTTATATTGGTTTGTAAAGACACTTATGAAAGTGTTTTACTCAACCGTTTGAAACCTTGTTTCCAAAGAAACTGTGTTTCTAGATAAGAAATTAAATCGAAGAAAATCGTTTTATAATTTTGCAAATCTCAATCCGATTATAGCTATATGCTAGAAGCGGATTTATTGAGTTAAGCTTGTAGGACCTAAAAATCGGAGTTAAGAAATGCAAAGAGAAATCGTATAAATAAAATAATTTAAGAACGATATAAGCAATAAAACAATTTAGAAAAGCCGTTTAAAACCGTTTAGAATCGGAGACGAGATTTGATCTCTGTCCTTAACTCAATAAAGCTCCCGTTAGTGAGACGGATCCACTGAGCTTTTGGAGTCCCAGGATACAACCGAAATGAGACCACAACGCTACACTGGTTGTGGAATCTACGAACGTAGACAACTACGATATACTCTAGACTTACCTTTTTCGAAAAAAGGGAGAAACACTTAGAGAGATTGAAGGATCTTTTGAGAGAGAAGTTTTATTGTGAACGAGTGAATTCTCCAAATGAGACGAGTCCCTTATATAGACGAGCTCAGAGTAGGTTTAAACGCGTGCAATAATGGCAAGATTCTGCCGTTATGATTGCATGACATTAATACGTAGACAGTTACGATTTTCGTCATTAACACGCAATCAAAACGCTTTTCGACCATGAGACATTCCCAAAGCCCAAAGCCCAAAGCCCAAAGCCCAATGCCCAAAGCCCGCGCCTGGCCTGGCGGCGGTGGTGGTGGTGCGCGCGTGTAGTTCGATTCATCCTCTCTCACATGCACCATAAGTCTTAGCCAATTTGAACACTTGTATCGCCTTCTAGTATTTATACTAGAGCGAAAAAGTTCGGCTAAACAATGTGGGACATGTAATAAATCCCACTTACTCATTTACACTCAAATGGATCTATTTTGACACTTGGCCCAAAATCCAATCCATTTCATAAGTTACTTCTTATTCACATTCTCAAATATTTATAAGCCCAAAGCTTATAATAATTTAGACCCAACAAGGATTTATGCTAAATATTGCCCAACTTGGGATTCTATTGCTTTTTATTAACCTTTTATAGAGCAAAAGAAAAAAAAACTGAAAAATGTAACTTAGAACTTGTATATGTTTTTCATTACGACAAAACCAACTTATATAGTTATCTAACGGTCACGGATATAAAGTTATACCCTTTAGTATGTGACAAGTCATGATTATTACAAACACACCTCTTTATTTTCTTAAATTTGGAAAGTAAACCACTTATAAATAATTATATAAATATATGCCAAACTCAATTGTCACTGATTTGAGGAATTGCAATACTCTTCATTGATTTGGGGAATTGCAATGCTCTTAATTTCTCCTTTATGCTCCCACCATGATTTTCTTCTTCCTCGAATTCAATTTCTTCGTTAACTCTCTCCACAGCCTTGACAATCACCTTGACAAAATCAGCTTCAAAGCTGCCAATTATAGTGTTTATATTTATATATCAAACAAACTTCATATATATTTTGAAGCAAAAAAAAAATTCCGAAATGAAATTTCATAGCCTCGTGTCTTCTAAATACAGACCAAACTTGTTGGAGACGCATTCTAAGGCTTCTCTCCATTCTTGGATCGGATCATTTCGATCAGAAACTTCCATTAGCCTCCAGGTTTTTTAACATGGCTTGGGTTCATCTGATAAAATATTGAAATAAAATGGAGCTTTCCTTCATTCGCACATTTTTTCATTTTCACTAACTCATTCATGCACCACTTCGATTCTGGATACCTATATAATTAAGATATTAATGATTATGATTTTTGGATTCATTGATATATGATTTGAGTAATTAAGAAAGAGTCTTAACCTGGTATAGAAAATGGCAAGAGCTATCCTCGACTCTTCGATCTTTACAAGAGGTGTTTGAGATCTTTGCCTGCTATCATATCATCGTCGACAAAGACTTTGATCTCCTTATTGTTAAAAGCATTGCTAAGGTGGCTGATAAAATTGTAACGCACTTGATCTCCTCGAAAATTGAGGAACACTTGATGATTCTTGGCTTGATCAGAAATAGTGGTTCTCTTTACTTTCTTACTTCTCTCTAAGATAACCGAAAACAAACATAAAGCCTAAGATCAAGCAATTTCGAGAGACAAAAATTGTCATCAGATATGAAAGTAGGAAGGACTGATATGCTGCCAATATACTGCAAATGCAGCATATAAAACGAAGAATATTCAGCATCATGTAACGCCGGCTTGATTTGATTGCAAGAGCAGTTGCCATATTTCTGATGTGCATGCACTAGAGCTAGGTCTGAGGTTTCTTATCTACATATGAAAATAAATTTAGGGTTCTTGGGAAGAAGATGATGTTAAGTTTCTAAGAGTGAATATGGTTGAGAATGTGAAGTGGAGTATTGGTGGTGATATGGCCGCAACAAACATTGATAGGACAATACCAACACAAAGTTATTGGAGAACATGAAGAAGTCTATTTAATTTCTAAAGGACTTCATTTTGAATATTTTTTTGGATTTCAAATATTTTTGGAAGTCCATAACTTCTTTCATTTTATTCAAAATAAAGTTATTTTCAAGTTATGATGTTAAAAAAAGTTAATTTCAGGTGATAGACTTCCTTCATGTTATCCTATATATAACTTTCTTCAAATGACTTCAAATATTTTTTGGAAGTCTATAATTTTCTTCTTGTTCTTCAAAATAAAGTCAGTTTTGGGTAAAGAAGATTTTTTGGATTGGATTTTTTTTTACGAACTAATTGACAAAAAAAAAATCAAACCCAAAAGATCCTTTAAGAAATGAGGAAGAATAAATCTGTCAAGAGAAAGAAAGAAAGAGTTCTTAAGAAAAAGAACCAAATCCAAAAGAATCCTTTTAAAATGTGCCAAGTCCTTAATTAAGATGGTAAGAGAGCTCCGAGATGAGATAAGAAGAACAAAAAATTTCATATCTCTTTTTCCTTCAATTTTGCCTTCTTCTTTCTCAAGAATTAACCCATAAATATGTTTCATATGTAGATGATTTTGATTAGAGTATTGAAAATTCTGCTCATTTGATCGAGTAAAAGAACTGAGTTTCACGAGCCCAAACGAATTTGGTACTAATCCTTTTATTTGTAGTAATGAAATTTTTATGTGTCTACCTCTTGTTTATAACTTGTTCATATCAATTCATATTTACAGTCTAGATTTGAAGGTCTTCCTAAATACTGAACAACCAAACCAATGTATGTTCAGTTAAATCTCTAATTATATACATATTATAAAAAAAACTTTAAAGTTTAAACGCTAATAATTTAACTGGGTGAGAAGAGACTCAGACTCGGGAGCTCATATCCCAAAATTTGTTCAACTATTCGTCCACGCTTGTGCGAGACATGGTAATTCCTTATACAGTAAAATTTACATAAATTAATAAAAATTTATGGTTCTTAATCGGACAAGTATAAATTTGATCAAATTTAATAAATTAATAAGATAATAATTATTTTGAAATAACTATAACAATATAGTCTCAATAATATAATAAATTAATAATCATCTAAATTTACATATATATATATATATATATATTTAAATAAATTGATACATTAATTTATGATTTTAAGAAAATGATTTTTTTTCCTAAATCGACTCTATAAAACAGTTGTTATATTTTATTTTCAAAATATGATGTTGTAATATAACATGTCATAAAAATAACCAAATTTTCTTTCAATTTTAAATTTTTAATATGTATTAATTTTATTGTAATAGTATTACAAGTTGTTACAATAAAATAGTCAAGATCATTAATCATAAATTTGAATATATATATATATATATATATATATATATATATCAGTATTCTATGGACTAAAATATTTCTTAAAGTGTATTATAATTTTAATTTTAAACTAATAATTTTTCAAAGTCCTAATATTATTAATTTATAACAGTTTTACTATATAACTATCCGCAACATTTCAAAAATGTAGTAAGAGTGCAATTGCATGGTACAATTTTCTTTTAATTTCTTTTTCTCTTTACTATTTTTTCTCATGATTCTCGTCATAATTAATTGAAAGATGTTTATTTACAATATTATTTTTTTGGTCTAATTTTATTTACAATATTTATAATCAAATTTAACTTAAGTGGTTATAAAATAAAATAAAATCACCTGAAGTAACAAAAAATACATACGAAAATTATTATACTTTTAAAGAATCTTTTTTGTTTTGTTATATATATATGTCGCCAAGAAATTATATCATATTCGTGATCAAGAAACCTACATTCAAAAAATTTCGTGGATCTTTAGCATCATATATGGCCTAATTAAGAAGTAGTTTTTTTATTTAAGAAAAACGGAATTTCATTCCTTCCAGTAGAAAAGTAAAAATGTAAGAAAAAAAAATAAACAAAAAACCCTACCGGAAAATACTTATTGAAATTGGAGTATTCTTCATCTGGACAATTACATTTCTCGAGATTTCTGTCTTATTTTTCCCACCATGGTTATCTTCTTCCTCTAGTCCAATTACTTCGTTAACTCTCTTCACAGCCTTAACAATCACCTTTACAAAATCAGATTCAGAGCTGCCAAAAATCGTATAACCAAATCCATCAAACACACACTTTGAAAGGAAAATAAAGAGAAACTTTTTCGTCTGTTTTAATCAAAGGGTATAAAAAGCAAAGAAAAGGAAACTTTTAATGGAACATATATACCTATTGTCTCCTAAAGACAAGCCCATCTTGTTTGAGATGCATTCGAATGCTTCGATTCTCTCCATTCGGGATCGGATCTCTCCAATCAGAAGCTTCCATGAGCTTCCAGAAGTTTTTACCAAACTCACTCTCACGTCATGGTTTTCTAACGTCCCTTGGTTCGACCTTATAAAATATTGGAATGATCTGGAGCTTTCTTCATCCGCACGTTTCTTCATCTTCACTAACTACACCACTTGGACTCTGAATACCTATATTTTAAGACATTAGTGATCATGATTCTTGAATTTTTTATTTTTTTTGTTGAAGTAGTCATGGATTATTTGAGTAACTAAGAATCTTAACCTGGTAGAGAAGATGGCAAGTGCTATCTTTGACTCTTTGATCCTTACAAAGAGATTTTTGAGATCTTTACCTCGTTTCTCATCATTGTCTACAAAGAAATTAACCCCCTCGTTCTTAAAAGCGTTGATAAGGTGGCTGACAAAATTGGGACGCAGTTGCTCTCCTCTATAATTGATGAACACTTTGATGGTTCTTTGACGGAGAAACGCTGATTTTCACTGGGTATGGAACAAAGAAAGACTGGTTCGTTGTAAAAATACTGGAAAGTGTGGTCCAGTTCTTATGAGTGTAGCCTTCAGTGGGCGTCACAAACAGATCTTGACGACTAGCTAGTGTTCTTGAATGGTCTGAGACTCTCTGAGGCTTTTTTTTTTAAGTGAGAAAATGCTGTGATGTGTTACTCTTAATTGTTATTAACAAAAATAATAAACAAAGGTGCTGTGTTAATTGTTTCTGTGATTGTCTCTTGTTACAAAGTTACATATTTAAGAACTTTTTTTCTTTTTTTAAATTACATATGTAATTATATATATGTATAACATCAAATGAACATGTCTCTTCGTAAAACAAGTAACAACGGAATTCTATTGAATATGAAATTCGGTGAAATTTGTTTTTATGAGATATGGTGGGACAACTATAAAGATTCAAATGGTACGTAATAGAATATTCTGGCTGAATTTAATAGAATTGTAAATATTAGTTTAATAAAAGTTTTGTACAGAAGAAAGGTAGATCCTAAAGAAATTACCAAAACCAAATTGAACCAAATATATACCCAAATTGAATCCAACATAAAAATATCCAAATAGATTTTAAGTTAGTGGAACCAAAATCTGAAAAAAAAACTAAAAGACCATACCAAAATCTGAGCGAATCCTCGAATACCAGATCGACCTAGTATAAATGATAAATATTATATATACATTATACAAATTAATCAAAACTAATCAATCATTTCCTATTAATTTATTGTTAAATCAATTATATAATTTTTTAAAAGATATTTTTGTAGCATGCTTAAATTGTTGGGAAAACTGTAAATTAAACATTGTTTCTACGAAAAATCGTTGATTAAACATGTAATTTATTGTTGACTTTAAAAAAAATCAAACTTATAGTTGACTCATCTAATTAAACACTCTGTTAATTTGATTAATAATAAGACGCTGCGTTTGATTGACAGAAGACGGTTCACCATCAGAGATTCAGAACCAGATGTTACATCTGGTGATTTCGAGTTCAGATTGGATGAGGATCTGACCGGAATGCTCCCCGCCGACGAGCTTTTCTCCAATGGAAAACTTGTTACGAAACAGAAACAATCAACGGAGACGGTTGAGATCGACGGGAAATGCAGGAGGACGGAAGTAGCGGAAGCGGAGATGGAGATCTCTGGTGGTGTTGATAATTGCTTGTCTTTACTCAAAGCACACGGTGTTCCAGTAGGTGGAGAGAGTTGTTAGGTCTCAAACGATTATCTCAGAATAACAAAGTTGCAACAAGTACTACGGTTTCTACGTATCTGAAGTCGTCTACTTCGTCGTTGAAGCAATTTTTGCATCGGAGCTCTAGATCATCATCCTCTTCTTCTTCCGATGCTTCGTTACTTAGTCTTCCTCTTCTAAAGGATTCCGACTGTGAATCTTTCTCTATAACTTCTTCTTGTATGTCTCTTTCCCTTCTTCTTCAGGTCATGACCATGAAGATATCCCAAGGCATCTCTCGATGCAGAGAGACCTAATCATAACATCTTAAACCACAACGTCACTGCAAGTCCCTTCTCTTTCCTCACTTAATGAAACACACCGTTCATTTAACTAACTGAGATCGTTAACGTTCATTGAATGGGGTTTATTAATTTCGTTAATCAAATTATCGAATAATTGGTCGAGTCAACTATAAGTTTGATGTTTTTTAAAAAGTTAACAATAAATTACATGTTTAATCAAAAACGTCCGGAATCAGTGTTTAATCTAACGATTTTTTGCAAAAACAATATTTAATTAACAGTTTCCCTAAAATAATTGTAAATGCATACTGAGAATCGAAGAATGTTTTGAATTGAATATACATCTCCTACTAAAAGAGTTTATTATAAAGCTAACTAGTTTGACTGCATTAACCATCATGCATGGTATGTGGATATCCATGCAAGATTATGGCCATCTATCTGAAGATACATGTAGACATCTAAGCCATATAATAGATTGATTTTGTATTGTATTTATGAACCATTGATATATGAGAATACAACGCGGCTTGCCTTTTTGAATGAGTATTGCTTCATTGCTTCCATATATACTCGATATAGAGTCATCTTCATATAGTGGTAATCATTTACAATTATAATAATAGTAATTTAATATTAATTTATTTCTTAACAATAATTTTAAAGTGATGATGTGGCTATTCCTATCTTAGAAGAGAGCATCATTCTGTTTATATATATTTAGAATAGATATAAGATTTGTGCGATTGACCTTGACTTGTTAAAAATCGGCATTCTTGCATTAATTGGATGACTTTGTTGCCCAATAGGAGCACGATGAGATTCGAATTTACCACATGAGCTTAACTAAATCTATAAATTAGGGGTAAGCCAACTAGATCACCTGTTTTTTGGCAACATAGATTGATAGATTAAAATATCTATTATTTACTTCTTATCTGATAATTTTAATGTATTTATTTTTATATCTTTATTTGTGGAAAACTAAAGTATATTGTATTTGTATACATAAGATAACATTATTAATATCCTACGTTAACGCAGCCTGGCACAGCGGTTAAGGTGTCCTATTTGGGTAGAACATCCAAGTTCGAATCTAATTATGCGTTCAATTGGTCGGGTCGAACTTATTAGAGTTTTAGTTAGGGTAAGCCAACTGAACCATTTATTTCTTGATAGATTAAAATATCCAATATTTACTTCTTATTTGATAATTTTTTGCCAAGCTTATGGATCATGTCTTGTTGATCAAAATCCAATGAGTAAAGCTGACCAAAAAAAATATTAATATCCTTAAAAAACAAAAAACGTTTTCTTTTGACCTTGATTGGTAATGTTTTTTATCGAGCATATTGCTCTTTAACAACCAATCATTTTTAACCACAAGATGTTTTACTTGATACACCAAACTAAGGACGTTTCTTGGCCAGAAACTCACAAGACAAAATGAAGTCTGAGTTGAGAATAAGCACCACCGGACAAGGTAGGCATCAACCCAACAGCAAGCAATATCAACACCCTAAGAGAATCTCCAAGCCTCAAAACATGAGAGAGTAACCGCAACACAGATCGAAGCACCTAACCCACCAAGCAACAACTGACCAAACCATAACTGTTAAAACAGAGAAGATGGCTGAAGAGTTTTCTGTGTTATTGAAAGGAATCGATGTTACAATATATATACAAAACCAGAGCCAGAGACTCTCAAACCTAAACTACCTTATTTGCATATTCAAAATCTCTATTAATCAGGATTGACATGATATGATACGCTATTTACACAATCGTATCTACAAATCTTCGCTTAACCACAAACCATACCATACCGGATTTCCTCTAACAATAACCTATGATAAACTCTTTGGATTGCTTACACCTGACCAAGCTCTTGAACAAAGAACAGCCTCAATGTAACCAATCCAATCGAAGAGGAGGAGAACGTGAATTGAACCAACGACTAGGAAAACAATTCACCACTTGGAAAACAATTCATCCGAGGAATTGCAATGCTCTAATCGGAATATGCCTTTTTTCTTTCTCGAGACTAATTTCTTTGTTAACTTTCTTCAACGTCTCGACAATCTCCTTGATAAAATCAGCTTCAGGGCTGCCAAAAGTAGTGTATATATATCAAACATATTTCATATATATATATTGAAGCAAAAAGTAAGAAGAAAAAAAATGCGTGTTTGTGGCATATATATATACCTCTTCTCTCTTAAAGTTAGACCCAACTTGTTCGAGGTGCATGCAAAAGCTTTTCTGTATTCCTGAATCGGATCTCTGCAATCAGAAGTTTTCGCGAACCTCCAGAAGTTTTTACTAAACTCACTCTCACATGTAAGATTCTTAACATGGCTTGCTTGGACTTTGTAGAACAAAGGAATGACGTAAAGTTTTCCTTCATTCGAGCGTCTGTTTATATGCAGGAGCTCATTCATGCACCACATGCTTTCGGTATACCTATATATAATTATTAAGAGAATCATTATGATTCTTTGGATTTTTACTTTTTTTTTGTTGGAGGATTCATTAATTGATTACTTGAGTAAGTAAGACTCACCGTGGAGAGAAAATTACAAGAGCTATCCTCGACTCATCGATCTTTCCAAAGAGATTTTTGAGATCTTTGCCTGGTTGCATATCATTGTCTATGAAGAAGTTAATCCCCTCATTCTTAAAAGCGTTAGTAAGGTGGCTGATAAAGTTGTAGCGCAGTTCAGCTCCTCGAAAATTGATGAACACTTGATGGTTCTGTGGTGGAGAACGGAGGGGAATCGTCCTCACAAATGAAATTAGGATAGCCAAAATTGCTGCGATTATATGTAAAATGTAGCATTTGAAATTAGGATTGTTTTTCAGCATATTGCAGCGCCGGCCTGATTTGGTTAGACGAGCAGCTGCCATATCTTAGGTTTTGGTGAGAAAATGCAGGCACGAGAGCGAGGTCCGAAGTTTGCTTATTTTTTGCTGAAATTGTTTCCAAAAATGAAACAACAAGTAAATAAAAGTGTGGAGGCAACACGAAAGCAACGATTGTGGCACCAAATTATAAACATAAGCTAAATTCAAGGGATCCTAGCAATACATCTTTGTGATCGTAAGATCGCAAACTATTCTTCTTTTGCCTTTTATTGGAAACATGAAATGAACTCTATCCATTATCTTATTCTAAATTTCCTCAAGTTAATGACACAAGTATCTTAACATGATTATTTCTGCATTTTCAAATAAAAGAAAAAAACGTAGTTATTTCTGATTTATAAAGGGTAGAAAAATCTCTAACTTTATAGATCGTAAAGAAAAGTTTTATTATCATGTTACAATGATAATTAGAATGAGAAGAAATAAGGGATAGAGTCATACTGTCAGGGTTTCTCACACAAAAGATTCTGTTGACAAATTGTTAAGGACAATATGACAGTATCAGTAACTGGAGTATACTAATTAAGGAATTAAATGATTCAAGAAGCTTGAATAAGCTCTCTGGAAAAGTATTTGTTCGAGTGTTTAGGAAGATTTTCAAATCTAGACTGAAAATATGAATTTGATATATGAACAAATCAACAAATTACGTATATATAGAAATGCAGGGTGTGTACCAGAACAGGTTCTTCAGTACTCCGATCACAATCCTGATTCAAAAATATGAAATCTGGATTTTCCCTCATAGATATGGATTTCGCCGCATATATATAGGGTTGAGAGTGAGGACGTTAGTCTATTTTAAATAAATCAAAGTCGTGCAAAGATAATTAAACATGTGGCTTATTAAGTAACTCTATTGAATCAGGACAATGGTTTAGAAACTTCTTTAGGATTTTGACATGTCCTTCCTTTGCGGCCATATGAATGGGAGTGAAGCCTAACTCTATTGAATCAGGACAATGGTTTAGAAACTTCTTTAGAATTTTAGGGGTGATTCAATAGAGTTACTTAATGGTCAATTTCAATTTCTAGATTTATTTATTTTTGGGGTGGTTCCGCCAGCAGCCGAAAAAATCTAAAGTCTCCGATATTAATTGACCTAAAATTTTATCTAAAAAAAGAAATTAATCGACCTTCAAAATTGACACGTTAGAGTTGCACCGAGAAGGCTTCTTTTATCTACGGCAAAGATTACGTTGTTAGGTCCTAGAGAGCTAATGCTCCTGAAAGTCCATGCCCAGCATTGCAGGTGCGCTTCGTCCTTGGAGAAAATGTTGATGAAGCTATTTCTTCCATGAAGAATGGCATGGCCTTTGTGATTGGTAAGTAGCCATCCCACACCAAGCCACTCCTATGTTACATGTCAACCATAATCTTGGTGGTGGTCTCCATGTTTCTACTGGACTAGTCTTGGCGGTGTTGTTCTCTTGTCTCAGCAAGTGGTCAATAACTTGAGCGTTCCGCCATTGCTCGCTTTCATTTCTTATCTTGTCCAGCATCTCTAATGGGGGCGTGGATTTTCCTTCAAAGTAGAGTGCGTTTCTGTTTTTCCAGAGAGACCATAATATCCGTGGTCCGAGGTATCTGATTTCCTCTGGTATTTAGGGCAATTCACCGAGACTTAGCATCTGGTGGATGTTATGCGCTGCTGAGTGAGTGTAGAAACCTCCTTGTGGGTCTGGAAACGAAGACAGAGCCCAAATCTGTCTTGGGAAGGGACATGAGAAGAGAAGATAGCTTATGGATTCACCTTCATTTCCACATAATTGGCATCTTGTGTTGGGTTTCAGCCCTCGAGTTATTAGCTTATCCGCAACTGTTAATGCGCCACTTATTGCTTTTCATATAAAAAGACCTTTATCTTGACAGGCATTGAGATTCTCCATAATTTCTCTTTTATGTCGTTTAGAGATGGTTGCTGCGATGTGAAAGACGACGATGTGTTTTCTCCCAAGGTCATCGCCATTTCATAACCAGATTTAGATGTGTAGTCGCCGCTGATCGTGTTGCTCCAAGAATATAAGTCAGGTATCTGCAGTGAAGGTTTTATATTGCGGATGAGTCTGATGTCAAAAGAAAAGAAGTTTTGCCTCAGTTTGATTGCACTCCAGTCTCCTGTTGATTGGTCTATAAGATCCTTCACTCTCATACTAACATCAAAGTTCCTGTTTTTCCTCACTGGAGTTCTCATAACTCCTTCCTTTAACCAATTTGATGTCCAGACCATGATGTTCTCACCATTACCAACTCTATTCTGAATGCCTTTTTCCAGCAATTCCCTGCAAATTGGATACTCCTCCACGCAAATGAGGGAGCTCTTCCTAATGGTGTTTGCAAGAAATCTGTGGAGGGATATTATCTGCTTTTGATTAGTTGAAAGAATAAACATTCTGGGTTTTGCAATAGCCTCCACGCTTGCTTTGCCAATATGGATTGATTAAAGAGACTTATATTTTTGAATCCTAATCCACCTTGATCCTTTGGTAAACAAACTTTATTCCATGCAAGTCTTGTTTTGCCCCTTAAGATTGTCCACCAAAAAGCGGACATGGCAGAAGAAAGAGCATTACAAGTGTGTTTTGGTAGTTTGAAATTGCCCATAGCATAAACTGGCAGAGCCATGGCTATTGTTTTTAGGAGGATTTCTTTGCCCCCTTGGGAGAGGGAACGAGCAAACCATCCTGATCTGTTTATCCTTAAGTTTTTCTTGGAAAAAAGCAAGGATTCTGGACTTACTTCCAGAGAAACATTCTGGTAACCGGAGGTAAGTGCCAGTACCACCTTCATTTGTGATTCCCAAGATTGATTTGATTTTGTTCCTGGTGTGATCTATTACCCTTGCTCCAAATGTAACAGTCATTCACGACATGTTCAATTTGTCGAGTCAACAAAAAATTGAAAGTTATTTCAAAAGTCAATAATTAATTTAATGTTTATTCAACCATATCCAAAATTCGAAGTTAAATCAACTATTTTTTTATAAGTACAATGTTAAATTGACATTTTTTCTAATTTTTTATTATGTTTGTCGCAGGTTTATTAGAGGCAAATTTCTATGAAAAACTGACATTTAACCCTTAACCCTTGTATGTATTATTTTCTACCAAATATTATCATATCAAATTATTAGATATATAAAATGTAATTTAAAATTTCATGTTCATCATTAATCATGACAATGAAAGTATTGATAGTTATTTGTAGAATATAAAGATAGTGTTAGAAATAGAATATGTAATATGTAGACTTTATAAAATCTAGAAAAACGGTAGAGTACCTTATAATTTGAGTTCTTGGGAAAATTGGTTCGGTATCTAGCTTATCAGCTAGTTATCTTGGCTCCCCTGTTTCAAATGCATTATCTTATGAGTTTTTTTGAGATTCAAAAAATAAACATATAATCATCAAACATAAATTGTATCACATTCTATTTTTCTTTGATATTCGTATATCTTCTTACATAGACAATAAGAGATATTGCTGTATAACAACAATTTTATCACAACAAATAGCAAATTGTCGTCTAGAACATACGTATATCGTCATACATATAATTAACACAAACCTGATCTGAGATTGATACATTCTTAGCAGTCTCAATCACGCACCACAGAGAGTTCCACGGTGGAGGAAGACTCACTTTCTTCTCCGACCATGATAACCTTATCATCTTCATCATTGTCTTCCGGAGGATTTTGGCGGCGGTGACTTAGTTGTAAAATGAGAGAGTTTTGAGAAGTAGATACGTCAAATGGTAGAGGTTTGCGTAAGGTTTATATCATTACCTCTTCATTCAACTCTTCTTTCTTCCTCTGCCTTTAATTTATCCACACTAGTTTAGATAATATTTTTTGCCGTTTTGTGAACCTTTAATGATTTCTCGGGGCTGGGCTTAACACTTTTGGTCCATTGTGCAAATAAGCGTTGTTGGGCCTCATGGCCAGGCCTATATCAACAGCATGGTTAAGTTTCGTGTCAGGTTGCTTGGAGAAAAAGAAACTCAACTTTTTGATGATCTCTGATTTTTTTATATTGAGATTTGGGTTGGTACTACGAAGTGAATAAGCCCTACTTATCTGTATTTGAGTGTAAAATAAGCTTCATGAGGATCTCCGGTGTACATGGGAATTAATTCAGCAATAACTGAAGTAGATCCAACTGACCGAATCGATATTTTTAGTTTTTGGTTTAGTTTCGTTTTTTTTTCTTCTGAAAACCGATTGAAATTTATTTAATATTAAAATTGGTTATCAGTTGGGTTACCATTAAATCGATTGGCTTTAAATAAACTAAAATATATCATTTAACTTATCTATTGTGTTTTGAACTATATAATTCCGAAAAAAAAGCAACAGAAAAATAAGAAAAAAACAAACTACGGAAAAATAATTACCCGAAAATAACCAGAAGCCGAACAAAACAAAAAAATAGTTTCCAAACCAAACCAAACTGAAATATTAATTCAGAATTAATTTTTGCAAACTGAAATTATCGAATATTTTTACAATAAAAAACGATATGCGTTGATTTGACATACAATAAGAAACTAAGGACGTTTCTTGGCCAGAAACTGACAAGACAAAATGAAGTCTGAGTTGAGAATAAGCACCACCGGACAAGGTAGGCATCAACCCAACAGCAAGCAACATCAACACCCTAAGAGAATCTCCAAACCTCAAAACATGAGAGAGTAACCGCAACACAGATCGAAGCACCTAACCCACCAAGCAACAACCGACCAAACCATAACCTATGATAAACTCTTTGGATTGCTTACACCTGACCAAGCTCTTGAACAAAGAACAGCCTCAATGTAACCAATCCAATCGAAGAGGAGGAGAACATGATTTGAACCAACGACTTGGAAAAGAATTCATCCGAGGAATTGCAATGCTCTAATCGGAATATGCCTTTTTTCTTTCTCGAGACTAATTTCTTTGTTAACTTGCTTCAACGTCTGGACAATCTCCTTGATAAAATCAGCTTCAGGGCTGCCAAAAGTGGTGTATATATATCAAACATATTTCATATATATTCTGAAGCAAAAAGTAAGAAGAAAAGAAGTGCGTGTTTGTGGCATATATATATATATATATATATATATACCTCTTCTCTCTTAGAGTTAGACCCAACTTGTTCGAGGTGCATTCAAAGGCTTTTCTGTATTCCTGAATCGGATCTCTGCAATCAGAAGTTTTCGCGAACCTCCAGAAGTTTTTACTAAACTCACTCTCACATCTAAGATTCTTAACATGGCTTGATTGGACTTTGTAGAACAAAGGAATGACGTAAAGCTTTTCTTCATTCGAGCGTCTGTTTATATGCAAGAGCTCCTTCATGCACCACCTGCTTTCGATATACCTATATATAATTATTAAGACAATCATTATGATTCTTTGGATTTTTACTTTTTTTTTGTTGGAGGATTCATTAATTGATTACTTGAGTAAGTAAGACTCACCGTGGAGAGAAAACTACAAGAGCTATCCTCGACTCATCGATCTTTCCAAATATATTTTTGAGATCTTTGCCTGGTTGCATATCAGTGTCTATGAAAAAGTTAATTCCCTCATTCTTAAAAACGTTAGTAAGGTGGCTGATAAAGTTGTAGCGCAGATCTCCTCGAAAATTGATAAACACTTGATGGTTCTGTGGTGGAGAACGGAGGAGAATTTTCCTCACAAATGGAATTAGACGAGCAGCTGCCATATCTTAGGTTTTTTGTTTTTTTGGTGAGAAAATGCAGGCACGAGAGCGAGGTACAGTCAACACAAAATTCAAAATTTAATTAGATAGTCAACTTTTTTCATGGTTTAATTTCTGTAAAAGAGAATTCAATGTTTATTTTACCTCTTTTGGTACATTCAAGGTTTACATGATATTTTGAGTAAAATGTTTTCCTAATCTAAAGAGAACAAAGATTTAGAAAATTTATAAAGAGAATCTAAAAAAAATTCTACGAAATGTTTTTTTTATGGAATCCAAAAACTGAAAACCAATAAGCAAAAACTTAAATCTAGAAATCAAAATCTCTTTTTAGTTTTATTTTTTATACATTTCATCCATTAATTTGCTTTTAACAATAGTTTTAGAAATTATAACTGTTATTTAAAATTAAAAAATTATATTACATTACATAGATAGAGAAATAATATACAGAAATAATATTTGATTTGATATATGAACAAATCAACAAACTACATATATATAGAAATGCAGGGTGTGTACCAGATTAATCTGTCTGGGTTCGAGAAACTGAGTTCATCTACTCGATGATGATCATGAACAGGTTCTTCCCTCCGATCACAATCTTGAAATCTTTATTTTTCCTCATATATATAGGGTTGCGATCGACAGGAAGGGACAATGTACGTGTATCCCGGCCGCATCTTTGTACTGCAACATTTTGAAAGTGCCATCTCAATAGCAATTAAAATATACGTGATATTATCTCAAAAGCAAGTAAGATAGAGAAAGTGATAGGTAATTAATATTAAACAAATCTTATGTTTCTACAGTCTAACGCCACATTAATGTTTTTGTATTGTGTGCATGTGTGTCTATTATGTGTGTATCGTTTGAAAATCAACAATTACAATCTATTATGTGTTCATAATTAGAGTTCAATATTCAGGCTTCATATTCTGGGGCTTTGCTTTGTGTAAATTCAGTTAATGAATTATACTTCATTAATATTCCTTCTTCTTATATACAAACTGTTTATGTCGGATTAATTTATAGTTTGGGTTTAAAGAGCTACACAAACTAGTGATCGATTAATCTGAAATTTAGAGTTTTGTGGTCTATGCCAATAGAGAATATGTTAACCTAAAAATGACAAAGTTTATTGCTTTTTCAGCCAACATTAGTGAATTTTATTTATCGAAGAAATAAAGCCCTTTCGAATGACTTTACCAACTTTATTTAATAAAAAAAGATACGTAATCAAAAATCATAATTATGTTCCATGTACAACAATTCCCAAACGGATATCAAAGATTATTTAAATAATAATAATGCGGTTACATATATACTTACATATATATATATATATGTATATATATGTCACCTATATTTTTGTTGATATATTTTTCATATTTGATAATAAAAACTCTAGCAACTTTACTTTAGCTAACTACGTTTTATATCATTCTCCATTTACCAAATTATTTTGTAAAGCTTCCACAAACTTTTTTTTTTAAATCAAATTTTATTAATATTCTGATTACAATCCAAGAGGCACATCTGGGAAAAAAGGAAGTCTAAGGGTTCATGTAAAGGTGTTTACAGTAAGTGGACATGGAGAGAGACAAATAGAGAGATGTGGCAATAAAAATAAAATTTAAAATAAAATATAAAATTTAATAAATATTATAATATTAGATGGAAGAGAGATGATGAGTTGACAGGTTAAAGTAAAAAAATTAAGGTGATGAATCCAGACATAAGCTAAATTCAAGGGATCCTAGCCATACAATGTGAAACCTTCAGATTGGCGGGAACACCAAAATTTGTAGGGCCAATATTAATATCAATACGACGTAGTCCTTAGACCATGATTAATGGGGGTTCTTAGAGGGGATCTTAACATTTTTTATTATTATTTTGTTAAGAAATTTTATCCAAAATGTCTTAAATAAGACATTTAAGAACCTCTCTTAGAGGGGTTCTTAACATTTTTCTTCTTTCAATTTTCTCTTTCTTCATTCATTTATTAAAATTTATAATAAAATATTGTTAAGAACCTTTCTTATAAGAACCTTGCATTAATCATGCCCTTAGCTGATCAGTACCAATAGAACTTGGTAATTCAAGTTTTTATTATAGTTCCTATTTAATCACTTCAATCTCATATGTTATATTAATTTAATTTCTTGTTTTATAGGTTCGGTTACAGTAACAAAATCTTATTTAGGAGAGAGCATAGTCACTTCTCACTTTGCATTTACAAAGTTGTAATCTTAAGTAGTTTTGAGACAAATGTCATTTAAACCCTAAATTGGACTAAGGTAATTTTAACAAATATATTTATAGTGTTTCAGAAACTCGTGTACATTATATAATTTATCAATTATATATCCTTAGTGGACGATAAATATATATTTATTTGTTTGTTGCAGAGAATATCTGTTTGCGGAAACTCTTTTGCCTTTACTCTTTTTTCGCTAACTATTTTCACAGATCCCAATCAAATCCTTTTTGCATGAGATATATACCCTGCATATTTTCACACAAACTCATTTTTTTGTTTCTATATTAATAAACCCTGCATATTTAACTCCTTTTTTTTCCTTAAAAATAAATGTTTATTAAAGTTAGATTAATTTATTTAGTAACAATTTAGTGAAAGTAATTAAAGAGGTTGGAAACAAAGTGAGAAAAAGCAGAAAATGGAGTTGTTGTTAATGGCATTCCGTACAGTCTGTGTGTTTAGGAGTGTTAAGATCATGTGGGAGTGGGAATAAGGTAACCACACGTGCTGACTAGCAGTTGTGTGCAGTTGCGATCGATATATAAAAAGTCCAAATTAAATATCATGTCTTGTGCTTACTCCTCACGCTTTTTATTAGTTGTGATATATATAATAGAAGAACTTTTATGAACCACAAAAAAAGCAATGATAAATATAAGTCTTAATAAAAGGACTAATATGTATGCATTTTTGAGTAATACATATTAGTCCTTTTATTTGGACTTATATTTATCATTGCTTTTTTGTGGTTCAGCTCATATATAAAAGTTCTTCTATTATATTTGTTTTTAACCAAATTTTTAACTTTATTATTTAAACTTTTTGAGTCATGTGCATTTGAATGAATTCTATTACTTCTTGAAATATCAATTAATTATTTATTCGATATATATAATGATTTTATTGTCTAAATTAAACTTACAGACTTTAATCAAACATAGAAAAATTGAGAACCCAACAAAATTATTAAGAAAATATACAAAGTAACTAAAAAAATCCTAAATGATCTATGGACTACAAAAGTCTTTCCAATTGAGGAAAGAAAAGTCTAAATTCTCGGCAGAACTATCAAAAAGATTCGTTAATATGTGAGACGAAAACGTGCAAGACACGTGACACGTCATTCACCTCATATGTAAATGTTTGACCCACTTAACTTGGGCCTCATGGGCCTACAGTACAAAGACACATAAAAATAAAAGCCCAAGTATAGTCCATTAGGGTTGACAATTCAAGTCAACTATATAACTCTTGTTAAATACGCTGTGCAGTTTCTTTAAAATCAACCAACAACACAAGAACAAGCAATCTATCGATACTAAACCAAGTTATTGTAGTCTAGTACTGGTTTAAATTTCGTACCAAAGATCATGGATTCAGTTTCACTTGGAAAATATTTTTATATTAGCTTTCCATTTCTCAAAAAAATAATGCGTTGATTTTTAGTGTCAGAAACCCCGATCATTTATTAAGAATAGTGCAGATCCTAGCAGACATTTCCTAAACTCGAACATCTTAGTTAACAAAACAAAATCTGTTAATACTAAAAAGGTAAACTAATGTTAACAAAATTGATAAAAGAAAAGAAACACCAACTAAATTCATGCGTTACGTTAAACTTAAACCCTTTCTCAAACAGCTACTCAAATGTGAGGGTAAATAATTAGCTAGTTCTTAGTTTGATAACTGGTTAGAAACAGCAAATTTAATGAAGATCAAATTCAGGAAACTTCAAAAAAAAATCATGATCTTAAACCAAACCGAAACATAATAAAATTTGCGAGCAAGAGACATTATTCTTCGCTATGAATGTTTTCGTATATTTTCTTACATATCACAACACATGAACAAGTATGTATGTATTACAACAATCATATAGCACAGCAAAATTTCAAAAAGAAAAACATAACAATCATGCACAACAATTTTAATATAGCATATATTCTTCTAAAACAATCGTCACACGATTCAGACTATTATGAACAAGGTTTAAGAAGTGAGGCGAGAGGTTGAAGACGAAGTGAAAGAAAGAAACATTCTGTTTTGATTGATGTAAAACATAGTACATTATTCTGTTACATTCTGTTGCTTTTATACAGTGTATCAACTAAACCGAAGTTAAACCAGCTGGTTTTACACAATGATACTTAACCGAATGAATCAATTCATCCAATATGCCCCCTCAAGATGGCAAGTATATTGATTTAAGTGACATCTTGCTCAGAAGCTGCCGAAATTGAGCTGGGAACAAGCCTTTGTGAACACATCCGCAAGTTGATTTCATGTGTTCACGTGAAGTGTCTTAATCAGACCACTTTGTATTTTCTCTCTAACAATGTGACAATCCAACTCCAAGTGTTTTGTTCTTTCATGGAAAACAGGGTTATTTGCAATGTGAATTGCAGAAATGGAGTCACAGTAGAAAGCTACATGTTTATCTTGGAAAACCTGCAACTCTTTAACAAATTTACCAGCCATTGAACCTCCTTTACTGCAACTCTCATCGCTCTGTACTCAGATTCAGCCGAGGAAAGAGAAACAATTTGCTGTTTCTTTGATTTCCATGAAACCAGAGAGTTGCCAAGGAACATACAAAACCCAGAGGTCGATCTTCTAGTGTCTGCACAAGACGCCCAATCTGCATCTGCAAAAGCCTTAAGAATTAAATCACTCTTAGAAGAATAAAACAAACCCAGACCTATTGTTCCTTTCAAATATCGCAGTACTATGTGAGCTGCGTTCAGGTGAGAAGCTTTTGGGTTCGAAGTGTATTGGCAAAGCTTATTGACCGCGTATGTTATGTCTAGTCTGGTGATTGTCAAATACATCATTTTACCCACCAAGCGCCTTTACATCTGTGGATCACTCAGAGGTTCTTCACCTTTATTATCGATGTTGAGCTTTATACTGGGATCCATAGGGGTTGTAGACGGTTTGCATGCCAGCATTCCCGATTCATTCAACAATTCCAGAGTATATTTTCTTTGACATAAAGAAATACCCGAATTAGATCTTGCTATTTCAAGACCCAGAAAATACTTCAATGTTCCCAAGTTTCGCAGCTTGAATACTAATTCCAATTCCTTTGTAAGTTGAACAACATCGTGCTCATTGCTTGATGCAATGATAATGTCATCTACGCAAACCAATACAGCCATATAACTTTATGAATTGTTCCGAACAAACAATGTATGATCCGTGTGAGACTTCTGAAAACCCAGAGCTTCAAGAGTTTCACTAAACTTCAAAAACCATTGTCTTGAAGCTTGCTTTAATCCATAGATAGATTTTTCTAATTTGCAAACTGCGTTGGGAGGTAATGTAGTCCCTTCTTTAGGTGTATACCTAGGAGGCAATCTCATGTATATTTCTTCATCTAAGTCTTCATTTAAGAATGCATTTGAAACATCAATCTGACTTAGATGCCATTTCTTTGATGCTGCAACTGATAGCAAAGTTTTCACCGTAGTCATTTTAGCCACTAGAGAGAAAGTGTCTATGAAGTCTATTCCTTCTTGCTGCATGTACCCTTTAGCCACCAATCGTGCCTTACCTTTCGAGTGTTCCATCTGCCAGGAGTTTTGTCTTATAAACCCCATTTACAGCCTATGGCTTGTTTGCCTGCAGGTAAAGAACATATGTTCCATGTGTTAGACCCTTTCAGAGCTTGAAGCTCTTCGTTCATTGCTTGTAACCACTCTTGTTAGCTTGGTTAAATGACTGTGGTTCTCCAAGCAAAGTCACAACTGCAATGTAATTTCTATATTCTTCCGAAAGATGGGCATATGACATGTAGTTGATCAAGGGATACGGTATGGTGCTATTACTGTGGTTGCAATAATAATCCTCTATGTAAGCAGGTTGTTTTGTTACTCTTTTCTCTGGTAACGAGATCGATTTGGATTGAATCCCCGAAGTACTGGAATTTTTACTCTCTGTCTCAGTGCTTTGATGTTCAATTTCATCATTTATTTTGCTCGAGTCATTAGTTTGTGTCGAATCTTCTTTCTCAGTAACAATGTTCTCTTCAGGTGTAGATATATCTTCAGCTATAGTTTTCCTGTTTCCTGTGGTGTTCTCGTCATCTGAGACATCTACATTGTTATTTTCTAGAAAATGCATACCCGCACTCTGTTCTAATATATTGTAAAAATCTTCACCAGTTTCTTGATTGTCTTTAAAGGGATATATGTCTTCATAGAAAGCAACATTCCGAGAAATATAAACTTCATTAGTCTCCAGATCCATCGTTTTATATCCCCTGTAACCAAGAGGATAACCGAGAAATACACTTGCTTTAGATCTCGGTTGAAATTTATTTTTGTTCTTGCTTGACGTAGACCGATAATAGGGACACCCAAACACTCTCATCTCTGCATAGTTTGGTAGCTTGGACTGCAGTCAAGACGCAATCTCCCCAAAATTCCAAAGGTATATGACTCTGAAACATCAGAGATCTGGACACATTTAGAATGTGTTGGTGTTTTCTTTCTACCACCGAGTTTTGCTGTGGTGTTTCTGGACAAGAGTGCTAAGCGAGAATGCCTTTAGTCTTGTACAATTTATCAAACCGAAGCTCCGGAGCATTATCTGCTCTAACTCCTTTCACCTTAGCTCTGTATTATGTCTCGATCATGTTCAAAAAATCTGGGAATATTGTTAGAACATCGGATTTTAATTTCAACAAATAAACCCATGTCATCCTTGTATGATCGTCGACTATCGTTAAGAAATATCAGTACCCTTCATTTGTCGGAACAGAGAAGGGCCCCCACACGTCTATGTGAAGTAGTTCAAAGGGATTGACGCAGATGTTGTTTTGTGATATAAAAGGTAACTTCTTCTGTTTTGCCAGTGGACAAATTGTGCATTGAAAAGTGGTTTTATTCATTTTTTGTATTCCAAGTATATCAGACAATACATCTACTCTTGAAAATGAAGGGTGACCCAACCAATGATGTCAAAGACTCTTATCTACCACGACACTTACAGACGCAGACAAAGCAGCAAAACTATCACTCTGTATTGAACTTCTATCAAGTATGTATAGATTTCCAATTGCTTCAGCTTTCCCAATCATCATCCCTTGCATAGGATCATGTATCATACACAACTTTTCATCAAAAACCAGTATATACTTCACGTCCTTTGTGAGCTGGCTAACACTGAGAAGACTCAATCTAAAGTTTGGGATGAATAACATGTTATTTAAAACCAAATGCTCATTCATCCTAACAGAACCAATTCCTACTATCGTGACATCCATTCTTGTTGGTAGTGCCACAGTTCTGTTTTGAGTAGTGCTAAGATTCTCAAATAATTTCTTGTTATGACATACATGATGTGGCACCACTGTCCACAATCCACGCTTCTGATTCTAGTATACTTTCTGTGGTCTTTAACATCCCAACAAAGGTAAATGTGTTGGAGGAAAAAGACATACCTGGTAGTGCGGTGATCTTTCCTTTTGAGGTCTCAGCTACTGTGTTTTGACTAGAAGGCATAGACAGATGATTATGACAATACGCCATCACTCCCTCTATTCCATCCTTAGAAAGGGTTTTCAGCAATCCAGCCATCGCTGTTTCATTTGTATCTGCAAGAGATACTTGTCCCACTGTCGCTTTTGTCACAACATTCCTTTGTTTGTGTTTAAAACCTGGGGGATACCCATGAATTTTATAACACTTGTCTATGGTGTGACCTGTGTACCCGCAGTGAGAACATGTGGGTCTCTGTTGCTTTCCTCCAGCATAAGTAGCATTCACCGAGTTCTTAGATTCAGCATCTGCAGCAGTAATTTGGAAAGTATAAGCAAGTGAAGTTGTTTGTATGTTTCTTTGGGTCTGGTCTTGGTCTAGAATGCTATACACCTCAGCAAGAGTAGGTACATTTTTATTCATTATAATCTGACCCCGAGTGTTAGCATATGATTCATTTAACCCAGCAAGAAACTTGATCACTTTGTTGTTCTCCAATCTGTTTGACATATCCCTGCAACATTCGCAATATCCGCATGATTTTACACATTCCGATCCTTCAAGATTGTCCCACAATGTTTTCAACTTTGTATAATATGCAGAAAGAGTGAGTGAACCTTGTTGAAGGGTCCAGATCTGCTGTGTAATTTGGTAGGAATGAGGTAAACTCGTGACATGAAATCTGGTTATTAATTCTCTCCATATCTCCGATGCATCGTTGAATCTCAAGATGCTAGCATAGATTTCCTTTGTCACCGAATTCAAGATCCAGGATTTTACCATGCTATTACACCTGGACCATATTCTGTAATGCAGATGTGTGTTGTATGGTCTTGGAAGAGACCCATCGACAAAGGCAAGCTTGTTCTTAGCGTCAAGAGCAATCGTGATAGCAAGATTCCATGTATTGTAATTTTCTCCATTGAGAGTTTCAGAGATAAGGGAAACACCTGGGTTGTCTCCACTTGATAGATGGTAAGGAGAATACAATATACCGTCGAATTCAAGTTCTTCCTTTATTTCATTTTGGAAAATTGATTTCTGTTTCAATGATGATTTCCCTCGCATTGTTGAATTTTGAGCATCTTCAAGAGAAGGTGGACTATCTTTTGGAGAACTCGATGTCCTTGTCTTTATTCTCTATCTGGATTTGATTGCAGAAACTCTATGAGTAGCCGTTTTCGGAAATCTTTGTATTGAGACCATGATATCTGACCCAAATTTTGGCGGAATAACCAATGGGATACGATTGAAATCGGAGAAACAACCGATTTGCCCAACTATCAATCGGAGTGATAACCGATTGATGAGCTCAATCGAGCGAAAGAAGATCGATCTCCGGAGGAATAACCGAAGTATCGGAAAAAGAAATAAAAGAAACAAAACTAGTTGAAACACTGATTCACAGATTGAGAAGAGATCGTGAAAGAGTAAGGTGAAGTTTTTTAGCTTCACAAGCTCTGATACCATATTATGAACAAGGTTTAAGAAGTGAGGCGAGAGGTTGAAGACGAATTGAAAGAAAGAAACATTCTGTTTTGATTGATGTAAAACAGAGTACATTATTCTGTTACATTCTGTTGCTTTTATACAGTGTATCAACTAAACCGAAGTTAAACCAGCTGGTTTTACACAATGATACTTAACCGAATGAATCAATTCATCCAATACGGACCACTCGAACTTTGCGTCGTGATGATAATAACTCATTCAATCTCCCAATTTCAACGATAAGCTCCTTTATTTTCTACAAAAATCACATTTTTTCCAATCAAATATCTGTTTCTTTTATACATAACGTAAAATTCACAAGTAACACAAACCTGATCTTTCTCTCTAAGCAGAAGAAGCAGAAATCTCAACTTCTCTACATGTAATCGTCTCCACCATCTCACAAGCTTCACGTAAACAAGACTCGAGACTAACGAGACACTCGCAACGAAGGTTAATGACCAAAATACCCTTCCATGAGTCACGTTATTACAACGCACCCTCTCCACGCTCCGGAAGAAGAATACTAATCGCTTCTTGGCAGCCTCAATCAGACGCCATGGAAGTGAGGGTTCCATGGTGGAGAAAGACTCACTCTCTTCTCCGATGATGGGAACAGAATCATCCGGCAGATTTTCACGGTGGTGGTTTGGTTGTAATATCGGAGAGTTTTGAGAGGTAGATGCATCATTAATTGGTTGAGATCTGGGTGAGGTTTGTATGAATACCCATTCATTGAATTCGTCTTCTTCCTCTGCCACTGCTTTGTCCATAGAACTTTGGATAATCATGGCCTACTTGAAAACATATTTGGGGAAAAAGAAACTCATCTTTTTGATGATCTCTAATTTTTTTATTTTGAGATTTGGGTTGGTACTACGAAGTGAATAAACCCTAGTTATCTGTATTTGAGAGTAAAATATATCTATAGGATCTCCGGTGTACATAGCCATTAATTCGGCAATAACTGAAGTAGATCCAACTGACCGAATCGATATTTTAGTTTTTGGTTTAGTTTGGTTTTTTTTTCCTTCTGAAAACCGATTGAAATTGATTTAATTTTGAAATTGGTTATCAGTTCGGTTACCATTAAATCGATTGGCTTTAAATAAACTAAAATATAATAATTAATCATACTATAATTGTAGGAAAGTTTATAATTTATCGAATCAAGGGATTATTTAACATACTCAATGGATGGTCTATATACATATATATGTAGTAGACGTGTGTGATGAATATGTGTAAATTGTAAGAAAGTTCACATGTATTACAATTACTAATATATTACTAGTATTAATATTTCATGTGTGAATATAGGAAATTTTTACAACTACTAATATATTACTAGTATTAATATTTTAAAAGTACTAACTAATACTTATATATTTTTAATTTTTAATTTTCTAAACTTAAATTTATTAACTTAACCTCAACCCTAATATACAAATTAAACAATGTATTTTAAAACATTGTTTATACATTTATTAGGGTTAATACATGTATTTTTAATAAACAATGTATTTTAAAACTAATTTCTATTCCAATGGTCATACCAAATTCCATCTGTTTCTGTATATACTCTTGTTATGTTTATATAGCTGAAGATGAAGTTCGACTAAGAATTGTATCAAAGAAATTATCAAACTCAGACACAAAACTAACTCTCCTCCTCCTCTTCCTCTTCCACATCATGCCAACTTCGGTGAAGGACTTAGCCGGAAAAATGACTTTAAAACCGAGCATTTAGTTCTGGTGCGGCCAAGTAAACTATTTCTCGGAGAGTATGAATTGTCCGGCGACTCAATGATATGTTCCATAGAGAAATTTAAATGAATAATAATGCTTACTAAGCAAAATGGATGCTCTTATTGCGTTTAGGGTTAAGGTTAAGAATCCTATTGATTGGGGGAGGGAGGAACGGACGGTGGAGGTGACTCGTTTGGCCTCTGATATTGTAACTTCGACGGCAGCGATGCTTCTACACTCTCTTTTTTTTTTGTCAACACTGGTCACAATTGGCCGGCCTATTAGCCAAGATCCTACATAATGTAGGCGGTGAGACTCGATCCCTAATTGGACAAGTGCACATATTTTAGTGGACTTACCATCTGCAATTAGAGTAAAAACCATTTGCCTGCTTCTACACCCTCTAGAGCCCAAAACAGTAAGATACAATTTAATCCAATTATCTCTGTTTTTGACTAGAATCTTTAAATAATTAGAGAATTATTTCAGAGAAAGTTTAAAGACAATATTTAGCTATATATATATATATATATATATAGTTTGTAACCATTGTGTTTCTTATAGAGGAAAATGTTTTCTTTTTAAGATCTAGAGTGCATTTTCATCATTTGACAAGAAATATATAGACCTACTTTAAAAATAATAAAAGCTTTACAATAAAACATATAACTAGTGTAATTAATTTATTGTAAATATCAAATAATATAATTTATTTTACATATATAGAATTTAGATATATATATATATATATATATAATTACGAACCAGCCTTAAAGATAATTACACATGAAAGAATGTATAATTTTTGAAGAATGATGTTTTTGACATTTATCATCTTCTTGAGGGATTTTGAAAGAAATTGAATCATCTTTAACTTATACAAACCGATCCCCTTAAAGATATATATATGTAGGCTCCTGAGCGAGTTGTAGTTATGATACATATTGTTATATAGGCTGTTTCATAATCATCGAAAGAATAACGAACTTTGAATAATTTGCTAATTTCAAAGTCACTTTGAAATGGTCTGGTGGGTTTTATCAAGTTATTTATTTGGAGGTCTTGTGTAATTTTCTATGAAATAATATTTAAATATCTTTTAAAAAAATTTATGCCCAAAAAACCTTCAAAATGACCTTCAATACTACGAAATAATATACTTTCTATTTGCTACTATCAAATTTTTAAACTTATGATAGATAATATATCAAATTAAATTTCTCATAATATATAAGAAGTTCAAATTTATTCTTAAATTTTTTGAAAATCTAAACGTATGTAACCATAAACTTTTTGTAAAAGTATTATATTGTTTTAGCCCTTAAAAACACTAAACGTTTACATTATACGGATTCGTGTAAAATTATGTGGACAATTCAATCTAAAACTCATATAATTGTCATATAACCATTCAAACAAACAAAAGACTAATTTATAGATAATGACAAATATAATAATTTTTCTTAGTAAATTGAATGTTTAATCAACCATACCCAAAATTCGAAGTTAAATCAACGATTATTTTGTAATTACAATGTTAAATTGACATTTTTCTCAATTTTTTATTATGTTTGTCACATGTTTATTAGGAATCAAATTTCTATGAAAGACTGACATTTAACCCTTGTGTATATTATTTTCTACCAAATATTATCATATCAAATTATTAGATATATAAAATATAATACCGAAGACAGGTGGTCCAGTAGTAGTGGTCACTTTACAAATTCTCAGGCACCAGAGTTCGATTCCTCCCGGATGCAAAAGGAAAGAAAAAAAAAGGATTTTAGGATATGAAGTTTGGCTATGGATCGGGCCTTGTCGATCCAATTATAAGAGTAAGGTTGACAAAAAAAATAAAAAAAATGTAATTTAAAATTTCATGTTCATCATTAATCATGACAATTAAAGTATTGATAGTTATTTGTAGAATATAAAGATAGTGTTAGAAATAGAATATGTAATATGTAGACTTTATAAAATCTAGAAATACTAGTACCTTATAATTTGAGTAATTGGAAAAATTAGTTCGGTATCTATCTTATCAGTTAGTCATCTTGGCTCCTCTGTTTCAAATGCATTATCTTATGAGTTTTTGAGATTCAAAAAATAAACATTTAAATCACCAAACATAAATTGTATCACATTCTATTGTTCTTTGACATTCGTATATTTTCTTACATATTAAATAAGAGATGTTGCTGTATAACAACAATTTTATCACAACAAATAGCAAATTGTCGTCTAGAACATACGTATATCGTCATACATATAATTAACACAAACCTGATCTGAGATTGATACATTCTTAGCAGTCTCAATCACGCACCACAGAGAGTTCCACGGTGGAGGAAGACTCACTTTCTTCTCCGACCATGATAACCTTATCATCTTCATCATTGTCTTCCGGAAGATTTTGGCGGCGGTGACTTAGTTGTAAAATCAGAAAGTTTTGAGAAGAGGATACGTCAAATGGTAGAGGTTTGCGTAAGGTTTATATCATCACCTATTCATTCAACTCTTCTTTATTCCTCTGCCTTTAATTTATCCAAACTAGTTTAGATAATATTTTTTGCCGCTTTGTGAACCTCTACCTTCGATGATTTCTCGGGGCTGGGCTTAATACTTTTGCCCCATTGTGCAGATGAGCGTTCTTGGGCCTGATGGCCAAGCCTATATCAACAGCATGGTTAAGTTTCGTGTCAGGTTTATTGATCGGTGGCTGATCTGCAAATCATGCCCACTTAAAAACATACTTGGAGAAAAAGAAACTCATCTTTTTGATGATCTGATTTTTTTATTTTGAGAGTTGGGTTGGTACTACGAAGTGAATAAGCCCTAGTTTTCTGTATTTGAGAGTAAAATATATCTATAGGATCTCCGGTGTACATGGTCATTAATTCGGCAATAACTGAAGTAGATCCAACTGACTGAATCGATATGTTTAGTTTTTGGTTTAGTTTCGTTTTTTTTTCCTTCTGAAAACCGATTGAAATTGATTTAAGTTTGAAATTGGTTATCAGGTCGGTTACCATTAAATCGATTGGCTTTGAATAAACTAAAATATATCATTTAACTTTTTTTTTAAAAAATATTGGACCACAGCAGACCGATCTATTAGCCAAGTTTCTACATAATGTAAGTGATGGAACTTGATCCATGATTGTGCAAGTGCGCATGTCTTATGTGGATTTACTTGCTGCCACTAGAGTAAAAGCAACTTATTATTGTGTTTTGAACTATATAATCCCAAAAAAAACAACAAAAAAAAGAAGAAAAAAACAAATTATGTCGGTCCTGATAGCTCTTCCGACTTATGTTATGTCATGTTATAGATTACCAAAGAATTTAGTTACAAAATTAAACTCAGCCATTGCGAATTTCTGGTGGTCTAGCTCAGGTACTTCTAAAGGCATTCATTGGTTGAAATGGAGGAAATTATGTCGTCTGAAACAAGTGGGTGGCTTGGGATTTCGAGTCCTGGAAGATTTTAATACTGCTCTCTTAGCCAAACAAGTCTGGAGGCTGTTAGATTACCTTGATTCGTTATTCGCTCGTATAATGCGAGGCAGATATTATAAATCTCATTGTCCTATGACAATAAACACAAATTCAAACCTTTCTTATGGATGGAGAAGTATTAGTTCTGCACGATCTCTTGTTAATAAAGGATTGATTAGGCAGATAGGTATTGGCAGAACAACCGCAGTTTGGAGGAAACCATGGATTCCTGATTTAAAACTGCGGGCAGCAGTTGGTATAGATCCAGATATTTATCCGGATCTCACTATTAATCAATTTATAGATTACAAGACCAAATCATGGAGAGAGACCCTGGTTCGACAATATTTTGTTCCATCTGATGTCCGGTTAATTATGGGTATATCGATTCCACAGTGGTCGAGGCCAGATCGCTGGAGTTGGCACTATACAAAAACAAGTCGGTATTCAGTAAAATCAGGATACCAAGTAGAGGAAAATAATTCTTACCTGGACTTTGGTTCCTATGGTCCAAACTTATGGACAATTCAGTCGAAAATTTGCAAATTAGATTGCCTAAATAAAATTCGGCATTTTTTATGGCAAGCTTTGTCGGGCTGTATCGCAGTCAAGAAAAATATGAATTATTGGGGGCTAAATTACGACCTGATATGTAGTCGATGTGGAGCGGAGGAGGAATCTGTCAATCATGTACTTTTTGAATGCCCCCGGCTGTTCAATCATGGGCTTTGTCCCTTATTCCCTCACCAGTTGGGGTTTTTCCGAGAGACTCGGTCTGGTATAACCTGGACTACCTTATTTGGAGAATCCCAGTTTCAATAAATGTTAATATTTTTCCATGGCTAATTTGGCATATATGAAAAGCGAGGAATGACACATGTTTCTCAGGGTCGTGCAAAGATCCTCGGGAAAGTACTACTACAAGCGGAGCAAGACGCGACGGAATGGTTAGGTGCTAGAGAAAAAAATGGAGAAGCTAGCCATCCAGGAACGATCGGGTCTACTACTCTCTGGCCAGGGGTGTCTAACTCTTTGAGTGTTAATCCGGCCTTCACAGGTTATCGGTGTTTTGTCGACGCATCGTGGAAAAGTTCTGATATGTATTTCGGTATTGGCTGGTTTTGTTTTCCTGATGCTTCGTCAGAGGGATGTAAGGGGACAAGGCGAATAAAAAGGAGTCTATCTCCAATTTATTCAAAAGTAGAAGCTGTTCTTTGGGCCATGGAATCTCTAATTATGATTCAGATTCAGGAAGTGGAGATGGCTATTAATTGCACAGATGTCTTGAAGCTGTTGATCTTCGGAAGAGTGGCCAGCTTTCCAATCTTACCAGGAAGAGTTTCTCAGGTTAAAGTCTCTCTTTCGTTCCTTCTCTCTTCATGTAATCTCGATATCGTTAAAGCATAAAGTTGATACTCTCGCTCGTACTATTAGAGAGTCAGTTAATAACTTAGTGTTGTAAACTTTTGTTATTATCATCTTTTGATGCTTTGGTTTATTAATATATTGGTTGACAAAAAAAAATCTAAAAATTGGTTATAAATACAAAATTAAACTCCAATTTGAGTCAAATGCAAAACTAACTCAAAAATTTAATAAAATTGCGTATTCACTTTAATGAACAAAAAAAATATATAGGGATGACAATTACTCTTATAACTTTATATAATATACAATATAAATCTAATCGTAAATAGACTTAGACTATATATAAAGTCTACTTTTTGATTTTAGTTTATTTTATAAATAATAAAAAATAATTTGATAAAATATTTGCATACATAACTAAAATAGAACTAATAAGCATTAAAATTGAAATTTATTAAACTAAACTAATAAATATCATATTCCCTAGATTTTAGCATTATGAGTAGGTAGTGATGTAGGATTTGATACCGTATAACCTTAGGATTTGACATTATGAGTTTGAATGAAATCTTAAATTGTGAATATATTATTAATAAGTTTTGTTTAAAGTTTTGACTATTAAATATAAAATAATAAATATTTAATTTATAAATTATATTTAGAATTTAGGGTATAAGGTATATGGTTTTGTGTAGAATTTATATGAAGTTCCAGTGTAAATTTTTTATGAAATTCATTTTGTAATTTTAGTTTATTATTAAATTTTAAAAATAAAAATAGATAATTTGATGAAACATTTGTATGCATTACCAAAATATAAAAAATAAATAAATATTGAAATTAAACTAAATTTTTTTTATATTCTTTAGAGTTTGGCATGATGAATTGATAACGAGTGTAAGATTTAGTATTATGTAACTTGCGGATGAATTAGTTGTTATTGTTTGTTTATTGAGTACCTTTAGTGGTTCTTATACCTGTCTTTTGTCTTTGTCAAGTTCTTGGATTATTTACAAGGGTTTGAATGAAATCTTAAAACTTTGAATATATTAATAATTTAAATGTTTTTTATTGTTAATACTGGGTTACAATTAATCGACGAATTAGTCAAGTTTCTACATAATATATGCGGTAGAACTCAATTTCTAATTGTACAAATACGCATATCTTAGTAGACTTAGCAAATGCTATTAGAATAAATATAACTTACATAAATAAAATATTTGCATACATAACTAAAATAGTTTTTTTTTGTCAACTACCCTAGTGGCTTTTAATCCGATTTTTTATATTGTAGGTAAGAAATTTGAACCTTAGTGCCTTAAAGATTTATAAAGTGACAATATCATTGGGTATCGGTCCTCGGCCAACTAAAATAGTTTAATGGTTTATATAAATTTTGTTTAAATTTTTGATATTAAATATAAAATATTAGATAATTTAAGAATTAATATTTATGGTAAAACCCTAGCTCGAAACTTGTTTCTTCTCTCTTCTCTCTTCTCTCTCCACGGCGGCGGCGAAGGTTAGTCTTCTTCGTTCTTCTTCCTCTTCTCTCTGTTCTTCTTCTTTCTCCTACCTCTCCACTCTCTTTTTCTTCTTTCCTCTTTCATAATTTCTTCTTCTTCTTCTCTATGCAGGTCCGACGGCGAAACCCCTGTTCGACAGCGAAACCCTTGTCTGACGAAGGTCTTCTCCTTCTGATATGTTCTTATTTCTTCATAGCTTTTTGTCACTGTTAATGTTTTATCTGTTCACTCACAAAACTTTTCTTTTTGTAGGTCTGACGAATTCTACAATTTCGAAGGTTAAAGATTAGGGGATTCTCTCTTCTCTCTTCTCGGCGGCGGCGAATTTGACGGTGATTCTTCTTCCTCTCCTCCCTGTTCTTCTTCTTTCACAATTTCTTCTTCCTCTCTCGTTTGGCCTCTGATATTGCAACTTTCGACGGCAGCGATCACTGCTTCTACACCCTCTAGAACCCAAACCAGTAAGATACAATTTAATCCGATTATCTCTGTTTTTTTTAAGTTATTGTTCGTTCATTAATGTAATTTCTCATAATTTACATCATATTTATATAAAAACTGTTTGATTACATAAATTAAATGCTAAAGATCATAAAGTTTGATATGTATTAAAACTTAAAAGTTTACACAAAATACATTTACAAAATTAACCTTCTAAACATTCTAGTAGAATAACTAAAGTCTAATGACATTATTCGTAATGTACCATATGATGTTAATGTAACTTTTTTGATTTTTCTATTAGAAGGTAATATAGTTTTAAAATACTTAAAAAATGAAACCACCAAAATATAAATGTAGGAAAATATAGCCGATTAATCCTAAACTTTTAATTAATGAAATCAGTTATTCGACAAAAAAACATTCATGAATCTAGATAAGATTCTGAAACCCCATAGCTCAAAGAGGCCGGACCTATAACATATCACCCACTCAAAATGATGCTCCTTATTATTTTTTTGTCAAAGGGAATGCTTTTTATTAATATTAACGTTCTGGAATTACATAAGCATAATTGCTTAGATAAATGATACAAAGCATATTCCAATACATAATAAAACATAAAATAGATAACATCTTGGCGGAGAAACTCAAACACTCAAGAGTTCTTGGATAATGATTGAAATATCGATCATAAAACATTCCAGGTTCCATTGCCACAAAGGGCAGGCGAACCAAAAAGAGAGCTCTTTAAACCATAGATATCGAGCTTTGAATGAACTTCACCGAATCACACAGAAACCGGAAAGCATATTTCTCCCCGATGGGGAAAATTATTAAATTTAAAATCCTATAAAAATGGGACTTCCCATAATGAAGGATAATCTAACCACAATTCTAAGATACACATTTAAAGCTCAACTAAAGTCCATGGAAGTGCTCATGTCCTCTAAAAGCCATTCCAAAAGGATGAATAGGTGGAGAAATATAATGTACCTTAGATTAAGTTGGATCCATGAAACAGGTCCAAAACTTATATAGATCCAATATGACCCATTAGATGAGACCATGGAGTTTGCCCTAGCTACAGAAAGTGCAGCGGCGGCAGCTAGTGTACTCCACACGGCTTGAAGACCCAACTCAATTCGGCGTAAAAGCGATGAAACAAAGGGGATGATTGCCGGTGGGAAGGTTCGACACAAAGATCTCGAACTCGAAATCGTCGATGTGCAAGTAAATAACATAACTTGAGCCTCATAGATGGTTGGATTTAACTTTGAATCGAACAGGAAGAGGTTACTAGAGACAAGAGCCATTGGAAAGCTCTGCTCCGAAATAATGAAATTGCAAAGAGGACGAGCCGCATAGATGGAATGGAAGGTACACAAAGGGAGAGATGACACATGATTCGTCTCCGAAAGAAGAAGATGGTGGTACCTGCTTCGAAGAGGTCTTTGTCCTCGAAAGAGAGATTTTCTAAGCTTTTCACCACTCGCCAAAATTTCCATTGGAGAAGACATGAGAGAAGACAACAACATGGAGAAAGAAAAGGAGAGCGATAACTTAACTGGATTTGTCTGACACCGGCGATCCTGCGTCGTAGAAGAGAGCTTGAAGACTTGTCTCGGTAATTGGGCTTGAGAGAGCTTAAAGAGAATCTACTTTGGTCTTTATCTTGCAATGACGAAATCTATTGCGGTTAGATTTGGAAGGTTATATGCTCCTTAGTTATAAAGAATCGAAAAATAGAAGAAAGGAGAGAAGCTGGATTCGAATCCTTCCACCTAATGTTAAAGAACCTAAATATACCAAATGACATGAGTTATTAATTCTACTAAATTATCTATAATATTTGGCGTCTAAAACTTTTGCTTCACCTTCACCCCAAGGCAGGCCATGAACTTCAAATGTCGACATAGAAATGGTAGAGCATATTAG
This sequence comes from Lepidium didymum, assembly GCA_963920545.1. Lineage (NCBI taxonomy): Eukaryota > Viridiplantae > Streptophyta > Magnoliopsida > Brassicales > Brassicaceae > Lepidium > Lepidium didymum. The sequence continues at coordinate 878,725 of OY986982.1, forward strand.
CTAGTTCTAGCTAGGAACTCTCGGGTTCAGAGTTTTGAGAAGCATACTCATCGAGATGATTAGAGAACCAGTATCTCTTTTATGGATACTGGAGGAAGAATGTGGTATCGACCTATGCTCTACAATTAATAACAAAGGGAACTATTTGTAGAAACGTCTAATTTAGAAAGATTGTAGGAACAAAAAACAAAAGACTAAATAGTGTTCGTGGTTAAATACCACTTCCCCTTCTTTGGTTTTTTTAATCAGAGTTTAACTATAAATACTTGTATAGCTCCAGGTTACGAAAACTCGATCCATCCAATCCAATGACAAAAAAACAAGAGATTCTGAACTGAACATCATCTGATAAGGTAGATAAAGTGAAATAACGTTTGGTATAATCATAGCTTTTACTCTTTTTCGAGTCGCATTGCTTCTATTACTCTCTGCACCTTCTTGACAATCACCTGGATAAAGTCAGCTTCAGAGCTGCCAAAAGTAATACACTATAAATTATCCATCGAACGTAATTCATATTTTGAAGGGTCCAATGAGAAAAATAATATACCTCTTGTCTCCTAAAGACAAACCCGTCTTGTTGGAGATGCACTCTACGGCTTCTCTCCATTCTTGAATCGGATCTCTCGGCGGATTAGAAGTTTCCATGAGCCTCCAGAAGTTCTTACCAAACTCACTCTCACGAGTCGGTCTTCTAACATCTCTTGCATCCACCTTATAAAATATCGGAATGACTTGGAGCTTGCCTTCATCGGATCGTTTCTTCAATTTCACTAACTCATTCATGCACCATTTTGACTCTGGATACCTATAATTAAGAGATTATTGATTATGATTCTTCACTCTTGAATTCATTGCAGAATATATAATTTTAGGAAGAGTCTTAACATGGTAGAGAAGATGGCAAGTGCTATAGTCGATTCTTCGATCCTGACAAAGAGATTTTGGAGATCTTTTCCAAGGAGTTCATCTTTGTCTATGAAGAATTTGATATTGTGCGTCTTAAAAGCATAAGTGAGGTGGTCCACAAAGTTGTGACGAAGTTGATCTCCTCTGAAATTAATAAAAACTTGGTGGTTCACCAGCGGAGTGACGGTACTGGTCTTTTTCATCGGATTTGGATCGAGGAAAGACTGATATACTGCTAATATACCGCAAATAATGAAGCATACTATTGAAGAACGAACAATTTTCTTCATCATGCGCACCTCCGAGCTGATTTGTTCAGAAGCTGAGTTGTTTCTGTGTTTGAAGTTCGAAACCATTGTTTCTGTATGGTTTGAAGCAGCGGAGCGGAAATCTGCGGCGGTGAGTTCGCCGTCTTCGAAACTAAGCTGACCGAGATGATGGTGGGGAACGCCACGACGCTCCCGTAACGTAATCTGATTCATAGTGATAGCTAATCCTTTGTAGACTTGGATTTTATCAGAGTTTATGATCTCTGAAGGGAAACGAGTAGCGAGATCAATGGAAAGTCGTGATTTTCCAGTGCCGGTTGCTCCTAAGATGACGACGACTTTGTCTTTAGGATTCTTTTGACGTGAAAACTGCTCCATGCGAATAGATACAGGTTGAGATTTTCGTCGTCTTCCCTTAACGAAAGAGAGAAGAGAATGTGACGGTGACGTCGTCGTAGCCGTTGAGAGACGATCGGAGATTAATGGGAGGAAGTTGAGTTCTGTCATTTAGCATATACACACACACGGAAAGAGACAAAACAAAAAAAACTGAAGTTTCACACGGCTCTTTGTTGTTTTTGAAACGATTACACACAACAGTGCAAATCTCTCTCTTTTTGCAAAGCTTTCCTTCAATGGAGGTGGCTGACCTCTAATGCGTCACTACTTTTAAGCTTCTCTCCCTCCTTGTTTGGGGTTGAAGAGGGTTTTAGATGAAAAATAAATCATCAATTTCTGCCCAGTGAATATGTTTGACCCTGAAAATGACCCAACACTCATTTAAACTCACTACCCTGAAAATGATCCATATTTTTATAATCTTTTACACTTTTGAAATAATTTTTTTTAAAAAAGAAATGTTTATTTTCAATTGGTGGGTCCCGGGAGTCAAGCCAGATGGCATAATGATTTTGCCAAGAGAGATCCCCTTAGTTTTTGAGGTCTAGCTCCAAACATATTACTCTAGTTATCATCGGCACATATGTCTCTTTTTTCAATCTATTTAATTTTTATTTAAAATAAATTTGTTCATAAAATATGGTTAAATTAAACTCAATTTGTTTATAAAATCAATTAATTCTATAATTAATTAGGTTCACATCAAATCATAATCATAGTTTAATCAAAAATTGCTTTATATTGATTTTGGTTCGCATGAAACCATTTAGTTCAAGATGTAATTTGTTGAAATATAAAAAAATCAATTGATTCAAAATATAATTCATTAAGATTATAGGATCACGCCATAAGTTTAATTGAAATCATGTGGTAAAAAAACATAATTCATTAGGATTATAACAGTTTAATTGAACCAATATCGTTAATTCACTAACATAATCACAATTCAAGTTATTATTTACGATTTCATATTCATAATAGACTTAAACAACTATTGTCAATCATATATCATTTGGTTCAATAAAGAATTGCTTGACATTGGTTTCGGTTCACGCAAAACTATTTGGTTTAAAATGCAATCAGTTCAAATATAAAAATCAATTCAAGATGCAATACATCTTAAATCATTATAAGATCACATTATATGATAATATAATCATTTGATTCAATAAAAAATTACTTCAACACTAATATCATATAAAATTATTCAAGTAATATCTCACTAATATCATACGAAATTATTTAATTTCATATCACAACTATTTGATTAAAATAATATCATAAGATTATGTTTATTAGAATATATATTTAATTTAAACTTATCTCTCACATTACAAGTAAAGATTATTGGAATAAACATGTTTATTTATCCATTTCTTCAACATAATATCATAGATCATATGTTTATTAGGATAAATATGTTTAGTTTTATAGTATTAGTCTTTGATATCATCATAAATGTTATGCAATATCAATCAATTTATGTGTGGAAGAAACGAACATTTTGTAAATAATCCTATGAATACATTTCTTAATTCACGCACAACAGTTAAATTGATACAACAATACAAAATTTTCGATCATATTGTTAGCCATATTCAATTTTATCGTTGGAATCTCAGTTTTCGATAAGATTTCGAACTCCAAGCATCATTTTTACATTTATAAAACAAAAAAGATTTATTGAACTCACGAGTTAGCAAGCATACATGTATAAAGTATCCACGTGTCTTATGACCTCCTCTGTTTTATTTTAATTACAGTATATCATATACAGTATAATCCATACGTACTAATTTAATATCACATTATATTCAGTTACGTTTAATAATATATATATAATATAAATTATTCATATATATTATTAAACGGATTAATTGTAAATGATGATGCAAGTTACTTGACATGAAATTTTGGTACAATTGTTTTGATAATATAATATTTACCGCTTGTTTACAACTATTTCGTGTTTCTTCAATAGATTCAATACACTAAACATGGCTATATAATCAATAAAATGGCATACATAATTATATTTATTAACTTATCTTTAAATTTACCTCTTCTCTACTTATAATTTCTTATATATAAAACTTAAAATTGAAAAATGGCTTATGATATATTTCTCTTTTATTTTAATTACTATCTATATCTATATATATACTAGTAATTGGGAGCTATTTTTAACAAACGAATGTATTTACTGAAACTGTCTTTACTTTCTTTATTTTTTAAACAAATATTTATTTATAGCAAAAATATCAAATCATAAAAAATGGGCTAAAATTAAACCATACAAGTTGGACCAAAATGAAAATATTAGTTTTGGATCAAAATAATACATAAGTCTTGTGTGAAAATTATATACATAAAAAAAGGTTTCACGGAAATGTAACTTTAATAAAGGATCTCATTCTATATATTTATTCTATATATATAAAATTTAGAATTATTGGGAGTGAGATTTAGGTTATGGATTGGATCTTATTGATCTAATGTTGAGAAAAAAAATAAAAATTAGAAACTATGTTTAGATCCGTTAATCAATATCCGTTAACTAAAACTCGGTGTTTTTGTTTGAAATAAATACATGAGACTAACCCTAATTCATTTTCCCCAAATGGAGACTAATAACATATTTAAATAGAGTTTTTGATTAATTTCTGTTTAATAATCGAACGGCAGCGTTAATCGGTACAGTAAACGCAAAATTAGGGATTTAGTTAGATAGTTAACTTTTTTTCATGGTTTAATTTGGGTAAGAGGGAATTCAGTGTTTGTTTTATCTCTTTTGGAAAATTCAAGGTTTACATGATATTTTGAGTAAAATGTTTCCTAATTTAGAGAGAACAAAGATTTAGAAAATTTATGAAGAGAATCTAGACTGAAAATATGATTTGATATATGAACAAATCAACAAATAACATATATATAGAAATGCAGGGTTTGTACCAGATTATTTTGTTTGGGTTCGAGAAACTGACTTCATTTACTTGATGATGATCATGAACAAGTTCTTCAGTACTCTACTCCCTCCGATCACAATCCTGAAACCTGTAATGTATTTCCCCTCATATATATACATATATATATATATATATATATATATCAATATATGGGTTGAGATTTCCACTGGCAGCTTAAAAAAAAGTCTTAGCCCTTAGATCTAGCTAGATCTAACGGTCATGAAGTCGTGAAATAAGAAGAAACGACATGTAGGGACAGACAGTATAGTAATAAAGTCTTAATCCTTCCTTTGCTGCTATCGTGTAGGGTCAGTCTTAATCCTTCCTTTGCTTGCTATCGTGTAGGGTCTGTTTGGATATGGATATCCCGTAGTTCGGAAAAAGTTCTCCGCTTGGTATCGAGTCAGGGTCTGTTTAGATCCAAAAAATTTAAAAAATCTGATCCGAACCATCTGAAATACTCGATTAAAAAACGAAATTCCAAAAAAATGATTTTTTTTGCAAAAATTCTTTAAAAATCCAAAAAATTCTATCCGAACCGATCCGACCCGAACCACTATCCGATTTCTTACCTACATTCTAACCCGAATTTCCAACCAATACCCAACCCGACCCAATCTGAATTTTGATTCATGTCAGATCAAATTCCCACTCTAATTATTATGCTTGTCACAGGTTCTATGAAAAAACTGACATTTAACCCTTGTATATATTATTTTCTACCAAATATTATCATATCAAATTATTAGATATATAATGTGTAATTTTAAATTTCATGTTCATCATTAATCATGACAATGAAAGTATTGATAGTTATTTGTAGAATATAAAGATAGTGTTAGAAATAGAATATGTAATATGTAGACTTTATAAAATCTAGAAAAACGGTAGAGTACCTTATAATTTGAGTTCTTGGAAAAATTGGTTCGATATCTAGCTTATCAGTTAGTCATCTTGGCTCCTCTGTTTCAAATGCATTCTCTTATGAGTTTTTGAGATTCAAAAAATAAACATTTAAATCATCAACTTACTATTGCAATTTTAATGAACTAATAAATTATATAGATAGGTGTTGGATATTGTTTCATAAAATCAATTCGGTTGGTTAAGTGATAACCATGTTAATCGAAATTTCAAATACTAAACCAACATTTTATTATGTTTCTGAGTTTGGGAAAGTAAAATTGAGATTCGATGAAATTTTTTGGATAAGATTCAGTGAACTAACAGAAAACAGAGCGAATGAAATTGAATTATAAAAAGCTATGAATCGATCTTCAATTTTCGGTTACAGAGATAAGAGGAAGATCTTCTTTCTCTTGAAGGGGGCTCTTTGACTTCCTCTCCAGTTTTTTCTCGAATTCTTTTTCTTTTGAGATAACAAGCTCATCGTCTTCGTGCTTGAGACTTGGGCTGCAGAGTTAATGCTGAAGCGTATCCTCCATGAAGATCTTGCACGAGAGTGGAGGCATATTCGCTTAAGTACAGAAGTGTTTGCTTTGGCTCTGTATCTTCTCTTTCTAGTTCTTTCTTAATTTGCTTTTCTTGCAGAATATGATTGTCGGTTCCAACAATAGCTATGGTATTTAAATTTTAATAAAAAATATTATCGCGACTTCTCTTTTTATCAAGAAATAGTCATACAAAAGTGCAACAAATAACATTTTTTGGACAGTTTTTGAATATAAAATTAATATAATACTAAACCATTTTCATAGGATTTGGATCAAGGAAAGACTGATATGCTGCTAATATACCGCAAATTATGAAGCATACTATTAAAGAAGGAACAATTTTCTTCATCATGCGCACTTCCGAGCTGATTTGTTAGAAGCTGAGTTGTTTCTGTGTTTGAAGTTCGAAACCATTTTTTCGTTGAGTCTCTTTCCAATTGGAGGAAGCTGAGGTCTTTTAGTGAATACGTTCGTTTAGTAGGAACAATTGGAGGAAGCAGTGACAAAACTAGTCAAAACTAGTCGGGTAGTTGATCTCCACAAATATGTAAATGTTTGACCCACTTAACTTGGCCTCATGGGCCTACAGTACAAAGACACATAAAAATAAAAGCCCAAGTATAGTGCATTGGGGTTGACAATTCAAGTCAACTATATAACTCTTGTTAAATACTCTGTGCAGTTTCTTTAAAATCAACCAACAACACAAGAACAAGCAACCTATTGATACTAAACCAAGTTATTGTAGTCTAGTAGTGGTTTAAATTTCGTACCAAAGATCAAGGATTCAATTTCACTTGGAAAAGATTTCATATGAGCTTTCCATCTCTCAAGAAAATAATACGTTGATTCTTAGTGTCAGAAATCCCGATCGTTTATTAATGATAGTACAGAATCCCCAGACATTTCCCAAACTGGAACATCTTAGTTAACAAAAAAAATCTGTTAATACTAAAATCATGTACTTAAACCTAAGTCAAAAGAAGGAGAAACTAATTTTAACAAAATTGATAAAAGAAAGAAACACCAACAAAATTCATGCGTTACGTTAGCCTTACCTCAAACAGTTACTCAAATGTGAGGGTAAATAATCAGCTAGTTTTTGGTTTGATAACTGGTTAGATTCAGCAAATTTAATGGAGATTAAATTCAGGGATCTTCAAACAAAATTTATGATCTTAAACCAAACGGAAACATAATAAAACTTGCGAGCAAGAGACATTATTCTTCGCTATGAATGTTTTCGTATATTTTCTTACATATCACAACACATGAACAAGTATGTATGTATTACAACAATCATATAGCACAACAAAATTTTAAAAAGAAAAACATAACAATCATGCACAACAATTTAAATGTAGCAAATATTCTTCTAAAACAATCGTCACACGATTCGTACCACTCGAACTTTGCGTCGTGATGATAATAACTCATTCAATCTCCCAATTTCAACGATAAGCTCCTTTATTTTCTACAAAAATCACATTTTTCCAATCAAATATATATTTCTTTTATACATAACATAAAATTTACAAGTAACACAAACCTGATCTTTCTCTCTAAGCAGAAGAAGCAGAAATCTCAACTTCTCTTTATGTAATCGTCTCCACCATCTCACAAGCTTCACGTAAACAAGACTCGAGGCTAATGAGAGACTCGCAACGAAGGCTAATGACCAAAATACCCTTCCATGAGTCACGTTATTACAACGCACCCTCCCCACGCTCCGGAAGAAGAATACTAATCGTTTCTTGGCAGTCTCAATCAGACGCCATGGAAGTGAGAGTTCCATGGTGGAGGAAGACTCGCTCTCTTCTCCGATAATGGGAACAGAATCATCATCATCATCGTTATCTTCGTCATCATCTTCCTCCGGCAGATTTTCACGGTTGTGGTTTGGTTGTAATATCGGAGAGTTTTGAGAGGTAGATGCATCATTAATTGGTTGAGATCTGGGTGAGGTTTGTATGAATACCCATTCATTGAATTCGTCTTCTTCCTCTGCCACTGCTTTGTCCATAGAAGTTTGGATAATCTTCTCTTTTTGTAGTGTTCAGTACTTTTATCACTTTAATGATTTTGTAATAGAAGTTTTCTAAATATCTAGTAACGATATTTCTGTCAGTTGAGGTCAAAATATCTAAATAGAATGATAGTGACACTTTTGGTCTCTATATTTTAAGTATCTACTACCTGTTCCTATATTAAAAATAAAATAAACAAGATTTTTAATGATGTTGAACCAAGATGCGTGCATGACTTGTTTTTCGTGTAATGTTTTTGCATGATTTTATGTTAGAATTAATTATGCTTTAATTTTGGACAAAGATAATTATTAGATATGACATATATACTAATGAATTATTATGTCTCATCATGATCAATAATTAAATAATTCACAAAGTTAATGTTTTATGAAAAAATTATTAAAATTACTATTGCAATTTTAATGAACTAATAAATTATATAGATAGCTATGATATTAAAATTTTAATGAAAAATATTAATGCAACTTCCCTTTTTATCAAGAAATAGTCATACAAAAGTGCAACAAATAATGTTTTTTTGGATCGAGGAAAGACTGATATACTGCTAATATACTGCTAATGTTGCTTATCTCATAAGCAAATAAGATAGAGAAAGTGATAGGTAATTAATATGTGTGCATGTGCATGTGTTTCTATTATGTGTGTATCGTTTGAAAAACAACATTTACAATGTATTAGTGAATTTGCTTTTTTAGCCAACATTAGTGAGTTTTCTTTATCGAAGAAATAGTGAATTTAACCATTTTGAATGACTTTACCTGCTTTACTTAATAAAAAAGATCATAACGTGATCAAAAATCATAATTATGTTCCATGTTTCATTTAAATAATAATAATGTGAACCTTCATATTGGCGGGAACACCAATTGGTAGGGACAATATTAATATTAATATCAATATCAATATCAATATCAATATCAATACGACTTTGTCCTTAGCTCTCGCTAGTATCAGTACCAATACGAAATAAATCATTGCTTCTATCTTAATTTGATACTCTTTGAGATTTGCACAATCTTTGAGTCTCAAATTAAAAGTTTATGTGGTTGTTCACTCTTTTTGTGTATACAAATCCAAAATGGAAAAAATAATGTTTTCACAACTACGTTTTTCATGCTTTCGACACTTCAATTATTTCTCAAATAAATTTCATTAAAACGTTATTATAATAATAAAAGTTTAGATTTATATATGTATATAAAGAACTCAAAATCTATGCTAGTTTCTTTGGCATATTTGTATGCTTTTTTTTTTTTTTGTCTCTTAAGAAGCTATCTGCATAACTCTTCACTATTTTTGGTTCTTATAGTAGTAAACTGAAGCAGCAACAGCAAAACTGATCTTCCTCTCCTGATGTATCTCCGACCAAATCTCCCTGCATTACGTGGTTCATGTCAGTAACAAAGATTGTGCAAATCTCAAAGAGTATCAAATTTAAATTGGTTCGGTATCTAGCTTATCAGTTAGTCATCTTGGCTCCTCTATTTCAAATGCATTATCTTATGAGTTTTTGAGATTAAAAAATCCGTGTTCATTTAGATTTATAAACCTGTTATTATTGTAAAAAACTTTAAATGTTATATATTTTGTAACGGAAAGAGTAAAAAAATAAAATATTGATAAACTGTTTTAGGTTTTTGTAATATCGCAAACTATTCTTCTTTTGCTTTTATTGGAAACATGAAATGAACTCTATCCATTATCTTATTCTAAATTTCCTCAAAGTTAATGACACAAGTATCTTAACATGATTATTTCTGCATTTTTAAGAAAAGAAAAAAACATTGTTATTTCTGATTTATAAAGGGTACAAAAATCTCTAACATTTTAGATCGTAAAGAAAAGATTTATAATCATGTTACGATGATAATTAGAATTAGAAGAAAATAAGGGATACAGTCATACTGTTAAAATTAACTCGAATGTTATAATTAACTCGAATGTCTTAGCTTTTACACATTAAAGTTTGAGAAAAATGTCATTGAAACCCTAAATTGGACCAAGGTAATTATAATGTTTCGGAAACCCGTGTACATTATATAATTTATCAATTCTATATCCTTAGTGGACGATAATTATTTATTTATTTGTTGGTGGCAGAGAATACCTGTGTGCGGAATTACTCTTTGCCTTTACCCTTTGATTCGCTAACTAATTTCACAGATCCCAATCAAATCCTTTTTGCATTAAGATATATATACACACACAAACTCATTTTGTTGTTTCTATATTACTATCTCCTGCATATTTAACTCCTTTTTTTTTCCTTAAAAACAAATGTTTATTAAAGTTGAGTTAATTTATTTTGTAACAATTTAGTGAAAGTAATTAAAGAGGTTGGAAACAAAGTGAGAAAAAGCAGAAAATGGAGTTGTTGTTAATGGCATTCCGTACAGTCTGTGTCTTTAGGAGTGTTAAGATCATGTGGGAGTGAGAATAAGGTAACCACACGTGCTGACTAGACAGTTGTGTGCAGTTGCGATCGATATATAAAAAGTCCAAATTAAATATCTTGTCTTGTGCTTACTCCTCACGCTTTTTATTAGTAGTGATATATATATATATATATTTTTTTCTTGTATTAAATTCTATATTATATATATATATAATAGAAGAACTTTTATATATGAGCATGAACCACAAAGTTTAGGGTTTAGGGTTTAGGGTATATATATATTTTCTTGTATTAAATTCTATATTATATATATATATAATAGAAGAACTTTTATATATGAGCATGACCCACAAAAAAGCAATGATAAATATAAGTCTAAATAAAAGGACTAATATTTATGCATTTTTGACTAATACATGTATATATATATATATATATATATGCATATAACTAAAATATTGAGCGAATTGTAGTTATGATACATATTGTTATATAGGCTGCTTTATGATTTAAATCCTTCACTGTTTACGTTTAAGTGATATGTATGTATCCATCGATATATATATATATATATATATATAGTGGAAACTATTCATGTTTTTGTGATTTTTATAAAATAAAAAAAGAGAAATGTGACGGGAGGATTTTGTCGTTTATGATGAGTTGTTTATTACAAAACGCACGCTTTGTTTCTTATGGGGATTTGGGAGAGATTTGCTGATTTTTGATACTTTTTCTTTTTCTTGACTTCTGTTCCATCTTTATATTTACATGTTTTTTGTGTATATATTAAAGCAGAAACCCATTGAGTTTCTTATAATTAAAATATTAATATTTTAATTATATTTTATGTTGAGAAATTTATGTTTGATTTTTACTTCTATGGGTAAGAAATCCATATCATGTTCTCACTAATATAATATTAATTTTATTTTATATTTTAATTAAAAATAATAATAATAATAAATACAATTTAAAATTATACAAAATGGAACTTGATAGATATGTAATTTAATTTTAGAGTTTATAAATAAATCAAAATTTCAAAATTATATCATATAAACTACTTATTTAAAAATATAAACTACAGATTATTTTGAATTATCTAAGAGAAGTATTCAATCAATCAAATGAAAATATATATCCAATCTTAGAGTTTCTCACAAAAAATGCTCATAGTTTCTTAAGACCATGATCAATAGAGAACTCCTAAGGGAGTTTCTTAACAATAAATAAATAAAAAATAATAAAAAGAGAAGAGAGAGGTAGAGATTGGTCTCTTAAATAAGAGATTTTAGAGACCCATTTGGAGAGTCTCTTAATTATTTCTTTGTTTTGATTGGTTGATTCACTTTTTACTAATTTTTTATTGTTAAGTCTCTTATTTGGAGAGTCTCTCCTTTGCTGATGCCCTAAGTGAGAATCTATTATCACTAAATTTCTTACATATATTAATACTTTATTTATTTGATATTACTTTTTGTTATTTTATTAAATCATCACGTCCACAATAGAAGCTCTCCATTTAGTTTATCCACTGCTTGAAATGTGCCTCCTCCATAACTCAAATTTTGATAAATAATTGACTACTCAATATTTTAAAATAAAACCAAATAACCTTGTAAAAATTGACCGCAACGAAGTTAACGAAGTTGGTCCATCGGTTCTTTGCGGTTACGTAACATATTTTAATCATATCGAGAAGATGTTGAGAGTTCTCGTCACACGTCAATATCTTAACCGAAAATGTCTTGAAATAGTTTACCAAAACCAAACTTTTGGTTTTATCGGTTAACATTACAAATTCTGCTCTATTGCTACATTCACCTGGCGTAACTTCTTCATCCCCATCTGACAATTAATTATCCAGTTATGTATACACAAAATTTATTAGTAAATTGGAGTTCCCTTATCTAATCATTACATTTACATTGATTTTCCACGATGTAATTCCATTGGTAAGCTATTTTTTCGGTTTTTTACTTAGATTTGACTAAAGTAAAGACGATTAACCAGTGGTTATTAGCAACCATATCTTTAACCAAAGGCCAATCTTGGCCATTCAAAGGCATATTTTGTGCTGGGAACCATCTTATTTTTGTTGTCTTAAACTTGTATTTTTATATGTCAAGTTGCTTTCAGTCTGGTGGTTAAGATGATCCACCTAATAACTTATAACATCGAGATTCGATTCCTCCTCACTATAGTGATAAATTAAACAATAAATTTTAGAATGTGAGTTTAGGGTATAGATTAAACTTTTGTCAATCTAATTGTTAAAAAAAAAACTTTTATTTCTATACTAGTAGCCGGCCTCCAGTAGTATATTTTGCGGGGAAAAAAGTATAATAATAAAATCTAGTTCTTGTCACATTAATAAAATAGTTTTTCATTCGCGGTCCATTTTTTGTTCTTTAAAAATCAGTTTTATTGAAATACAACATAATTTCAATCATGTAATCTTCAAAATCTATTGAAATACAACATAACTTGGTGACCAAAAAATAATAAAAATCGGTTTTATTATTTTATTATTGTAGTTTGAGGAACGCTTTTTCTATTAGTAAATGGTGTGATTACATTTGTCAAATTTTCTCCGAAATCTGCGAATTGTATGCCACCAATGACAACCTATATGTGATGTGGTTCCACTGGACAAAAATGTTTCAGATTTACTGTGATCAAACGATTTCAAAACATGCTTAGAATCTTTCTGATTTATATTTGTGGTGTATTCTTATGGTTTTAATCTCTGGCAGGGACTGACAACACCTCGTTAAAAGAAAAAGAGTTTCTTAAAAGAAAAAGAAATCTATAATGATATACTAGTTTATTATATAACTAGTTGAATATTTGCGAAGCTCGGTTTTAATTTTTATAAAAAATAGAAAAAGGGTGGAGTTACCTAATGAGTTTTTGACAAAATTGGAAGAATTCAGTGTCCAGCTTATGAGTTAGTCATCTTGGTTTTTCTGTTTCAAATGTAATATATATCTTATGAGTTTTCGAGATTCAAAAAATAAAATAAAAATGCTTTTTTCGAACATTCAAAAATAAATTGTATCACATTCTATTTTTCTTTGATTTTTCGTATATATTATTACATACACAATAAGGGATATTTCTGTATAACAACAATTATATATAACAAAAAATAGCAAATACCCATCTATGAGTCACGTAATTACAACGCACCCTCTCTACACTCCGCAAGAAGAACTCAATCACGTGCCACGGTGGAGGAAGACTCGCTTTCCTCTCAGAATTTCTTTAATTTTGAAGTTGGTTATCGGTTAGGTCAGTTTGGTTACTATAAAATCGATCGGTTTTAAATAAACCAAATATAACATTAACCAAATTTTTATGTTTTAAAGCAAATAATCTGGGAAAAGACCAAAAAAAATTTGAAAAAAAACAAACCAAAAAATCTAATTGCCAACCCAAATTGAAATATTTTTCAGTTACATTCAGAATTAATTTTTACAAACTGAAAAATTCAAAAACCAAATAAACTGAACCGCAGATTAAACTGAATGTACATATACCTATCTCCCCTAATAAAGCCATTAGTTCATATCTCCCAACATCATTAAGTTCAGCTGAAACAATACACCACTTGGAAAAAAATTCATCCGAGAAATTGCAATGCTCTAATCGGAATATGCCTTTTTTATTTTTCGAGAGTAATTTCTTTGTTAACTTTTTTCAACGTCTCGACAATCTCCTTGATAAAATCAGCTTCAGGGCTGCCAAAAGTAGTGTATATATATCAAACATATTTCATATATATTTTGAAGCAAAAAGTAAGAAGAAAAGAAGTGCGTGTTTGTGGCATATATATATATATATACCTCTTCTCTCTTAAAGTTAGACCAAACTTGTTCGAGGTGCATGCAAAGGCTTCTCTGTATTCTTGAATCGGATCTCTGCACTCAGAAGTTTTCACGAACCTCCAGAAATTTTTACTAAACTCACTCTCACATGTAAGATTCTTAACATGGCTTGCTTGGACATTGTAGAACAAAGGAATGACGTAAATTCTTCCTTCATTCGAGCGTCTGTTTATATGCAGGAGTTCATTCATGCACCACCTGCTTTCGGTATACCTATATATAATTATTAAGACAATCATTATGATTCTTTGGATTTTTACTTTGTTTTTATTGGAGGATTCATTTATTGATTACTTGAGTAAGTAAGACTTACCGTGGAGAAAAAATTACAAGAGCTATCCTTGACTCATCAATCTTTCCAAAGAGATTTTTGAGATCTTTGCCTGGTTGCATATCATTGTCTATGAAGAAGTTAATCCCCTCATTTTTAAAAGTGGTAGTAAGGTGGCTGATAAAGTTGTAGCGCAGTTCATCTCCTCAAAAATTGATGAATACTTGATGGTTCTGTGGTGGAGAACAGATGAGAATTTTCCTCACAAATGGAATTAGGATGACCAAAGTTGCTGCGAATATAAGTAAAATGTAGCATTTAAAATTAGGATGGTTTTTCAGCATATTGCATCGCTGGCCTGATTTGGTTAGACGAGCAGCTGCCATATCTTAGGTTTTGATGAGAAAATGCAGGCACGAGAGTGAGGTCCGAAGTTTGCTTCTTCTTTTTCTGAAATTCATTTCAAATATGAAACAACAAGTAAATAAAATTGTGGAGGCAACGATTGTGGCAAAGTATAATCGTGGACAAGGATTATTAATAACCGGGTTGCATATCACTTTAATTGTCTTTATTCCAACCATTGGAAGGTGCAACTTCGTGGAACATTTGTAGTCTTAAAAAAACCTGAACTTACTAAAATTAAAAGGGATAAAACAAACAACATTTCTCTTATCCAATTAAATTCTGAATTTTGCGTTGATTATGTCGATTATCCCACCATTAAATTATTAAATAGAAATTAGAAATTCTGTTTAGGTCCATTAATATATGTTAACTAAAACTTGGTGTTCTTGTTTGAAATAAATACATATATTTATAGTGAGCTGATCCTTCTCTCATCTCCGAGCTCCTCTTACCATCTTAATAAAGGACTTGGCAGATTTTTTGGGTTTGATTTAATTCTTTTGAAGGGTTTTTTGGTTTTGATTTTTTTTGTCAAGTTTGTGTAGAGTTTACTCAACATTAACGTAATAAAGTCTTAGCCCTTAGATTTAGCAAGTATCATCTTATGTTACTACAATCTAACGGTCAATAATCATCACCGCAGATCTTAAAAGCAATTAAAAGAATACACTTTTATTTCGGCGCAAAGTAAGATAAAGAAAGTGCTATGTATCAGTCACGGCACGGACAATCAGTAGCTGGAGCTCTGACATTAACTACAAACTGTCTAAAACTATATATTTGACGCGTAATAAAAGTCTGAGTCTTAAGATCCAACGGTCAAATTAGGACTCAAACTTCGAGGAAAAGACTGACATTTATCATACCAAATTATTAGATATATAATATGTAATTTAAAAGTTCATGTTCATCTTTAATCATGACAATTAAAGTAATTGATAGTTATTCGTAGAATATCAAGATATTATGATAAGTGGTATTTAATCTAGTGGTAGGTGGTAAGTTCATATAAGACATGCGCATTTGCACAATCATGAATCAAATCATCGCTTATATTTTGTAGGAACTTGGCTAATGGACCGGCCTGTGAACTTGGCTAATGGGCCGGCCTATGAACTTGACTAATGGGCCGGTCTGTTGTGGTCTAATATTAAAAAAAAAAAATCAAAATATTGTCAGAAATAGAATATGTAATATGTAGACTTTATAAAATCTAGAAAAAGGGTGGAGTACCTTATAATTTGAGTTCTTGAAAAAATTGGTTCGGTATCTAGCTTATCAGTTAGTCATCTTGGCTTCTCTGTTTCAAATGCATTATCTTATGAGTTTTGGAGATTCAAAAAATACGTGTTAATTTAAATTTATAAATCCGTTATTATGAAGTATTGTTATTGTCTACACTAAACACATCCTAAATGTGAAACCATAATAAAGAATTGTATGATGAATACGAATAGAAATAGTCTAAATAATATAGAAATCTGTAAAAATATATATAGAGAAATTAATACGAAAAATAGATTAAAAACTCGATGAAAAAACAGTGTTAAAAAATGGGTGAAAAAATTATAAAGTTTTGTTATCTGTTCATGTTTTAGATATTCTCTTCATTAGACCAAAAAGAAAAAAGGAATTAAAATAATGTTTTTATAATAATGAATTATTATATCTCATCATGATTAATAATTAAATAATTCACATAGTTAATGTTTTATGGAAAAATTATTAAAATTACTATTGCAATTTTAATGAATTAATAAATTATATAGATAGCTATGATATTAAAATTTTAATGAAAAATATTAATGCAACTTCCATTTTTATCAAGAAATAGTCATACAAAAGTGCAACAAATAATGTTTTTTTGGATCGAGGAAAGACTGATATACTGCTAATATACCGCAAATAATGAAGCATACTATTAAAGAAGGAACAATTTTCTTCATCATGCGTACCTCCGAGCTGATTCGTTTAGAAGCTGAGTTGTTTCTGTGTTTGAAGTTCGAAACCATCTTTCATTTCCCAATTATAACGATACATATATGTAGAATAAGAGTATGCCCTAGAAAAACCACATTGTCATGCACAGTAGTTTCTTGGATTTCAGGAGATGTATCATAAAAACAGAAGAGTAACAGTAAAGGACAGTCCTTGGGACTAGACTAAGTGGGAGTGATGTAGGGTCTGAGAAGTGGAAGTAGTCTAACAAAAACCTGAACTTACTAAAACCTAAAAGGGATAAAACTAACACTGAAATTTCTCATACCCAAATTAAACTATGAAAAAGTTGATTATCAAATTAAATCCTGAATTTTGTGTTAGCTATGCGGATTACCCCACCATTAAATTATTAAATAGAAACTGGAGTATACTAATTAAGGAATGAACTTATTAAGGACAATATGACGTATCAGTAACTGGAGTATACTAATTAGGGAATGAAATTATTCAAGAAGCTTGAATAAGCTCTCTGGAAAAGTATCTGTTCGAGTGTTTAGGAAGATTTTCGAATCTAGACTGAAACTATGATTTGATATATGAACAAATCAACAAATAACATAGATATAGAACTGCAGGGTGTGTACCAGATTAATTTGTTTGGGTTCGAGAAACTGACTTCATTTGCTCGATGATGATCATGAACAGGTTCTTCAGTTCTCCCTCCGATCACAACCTGAAATCTGGATCTTCCCTCATATATATAGGGTTGAGAGTGAGGACGCTTTTCGATTTTAAATAAATCAAAGTCGTGCAAAGGGGTTTAATCACGAGTTTATATAGCGCCACAGCCCACAGGGAAGGGAAGAGACGATGGCGACTGCCTGCCCGTTAGATTGACTGATATACTATTATATTAATTCTCAATTAGGTCGTACAAATATTTTAAAAATTATTCGTACAAGAATTCAACTTTATTTCAAAATTTAATTCTATATAATAAATGTGTTGCCGAATCGCCGGTTAAGAGCGACATACATACAGGTAAATAGAATATTTAAAAATAACCAATTATATATTGACAGGTGACTTTTGTACTCCAACTATTTGCACTAAAAACCTTTTTATTTTCTTTTTTCTTAATTTTATTAACATTTTTACTTTTTACTGTTTGATTGTTAAATTAAATTGTGATAATATCCTCTCAACAACAAAAAAATGTTGCGATATATACAAAGTCCAAATTTTTTTGGGTCAACTTGAGATGTTATTAATATAGAAAATGGTTCTACTTTGGTGGAAAAAGTGTTCATAAAAGCATGTAACCCACCAAAAAAGAGTTGGGCAAAGCATTTAAGTAAGCAAACAAACTTATGATGAGATGGATGTTTGTTCTTATTATCTGTCACAATTTGAAATAATAATAAAAATTTTATTGGCGAAGAAAAATCAACTTTCTATCTTCCAACACTGCGTAATTAATTTAAAAATAAATATGTTTTCTTATGAATAATGTATGAGTGTCTAAAGCCGAGACAGCAACGGGTTCTCCGCCCCTGCGGGGATGTTGCCCCCAATTTTTATGAAATACAAGATGCTTATTGAATGATAAAAGATCCCATCAACCTATAATTATAGTGATGGTATATATATGTTAATTCTGGTATGGAATAACACACAACTTCTATCTACTTCATAAAACGTTATCAACACAAAACCTTAATCATTAGAATAAACCCTAAAATCTCAAATGCATAAACTCTAATTTTATATGTCTGACCTACGGTTCATGTTTGATTGTCAAATGTATTATTGATTTATTTTAATTTCTCATCAAAACAGAAATTAATATATGTTATTTTATAAATTTCTTTGATTTTGTTTTTTTTGTCAATTTTGAAATTCATTAATAACTCACCAGAAAAATGATACTGTTACATGCTTTTTTGTGGTTCATGCTCATATATAAAAATGATACGGTTATATTTATCATTAGTTTTTTGTGGTTCATGCTCATATATAAAAGTTCTTCTATTATATTTGTTTTAAACCAAATTTTTAACTTTATTATTTAAACTTTTTGAATCATGTGCATTTGAATGAATTCTATTACTTCTTCAAATATCAATTAATTATTTATATGATATATATAATGATTTTATTGTCTAATTTAAACTTACAACTTTAATTAAACATAGAAAAAATTGATAACCCAACAAAATTATCAAGAAAATATACAAAGTAACTAAAAAAATCATAAATGATCGATGGACTACGAAAGTCTCTTTCCAATTGAGGAAACAAAAGTCTAAATTCTCGGCAGAACTATCAATAAGATTCGTTAATATTACTTTAGTGTCATTCACCTCATATGTAAATGTTTGACCCACTTAACTTGGGCCACATGGGCCTACAGTACAAAGACACACAAAAATAAAAGCCCAAGTATAGTGCATTAGGGTTGAGAATTCAAGTCAACTATATAACTCTTGTTTAATACGCTGTGCAGTTAAATCAACCAACAACACAAGAACAAGCAATCTATTAATACTAAACCAAGTTATTGTAGTCTAGTAGTGGTGTAAATTTCGTATCAAAAATCATGGATTCAATTTCACTTGGGAAAAAATTTCATATAAAATTTCTATCTGTCAAAAAAATAATGCATTAATTCTATCAATTATTAAGGATAATGCAGAGTCTCCACTGATCGTAGACATTTCCTAAAATGGAACATCTTAGTTAACAAAAAAAAATATGTTAATGCTAAAATCCTATCACATAGTTTCTCCTTTACTTAAACCTAAGTCAAAAGAAGGGCAAACTAATGGATAGAGTTCATTTTATGTTTCCAATAAAAGGCAAAAGAAGAATAGTTTGCGATCTTACGATCACAAAACGGCACAATATCTCTTCTCACCAAAAACCAAAAACCTAAAACAATTATCAATATATTTTTTTCTTACTTTCTCCGTTCCAAAATGTATGATGTTTAATGTTTTTCAAAAAAATTAAAAAATCATTTCATATTTGAGTTTTCTAACTAAAAATATACTTTTAATCTATGTAATAATTATTCAGCCAATTAGAAATCAATATCTAGAATACAAATGATCAAAATAGATAAACAAAATATAATAAATATTGCATTAGAAGTTGAAACATCAAATAATTTGGTACAAAATTTTCTTCCTAAAACATCATATATTTTGAATCGGAGGGAGTATCATTTGCAAATGTTTTTCCTTTTAAAAGGTAGATAAAGAGGTTGATGTACATACGTACTGACATATAATTCCTAATACGAAAGTCTTTAACTTCACTGAAAGATGATCTATTGTCTTTTTTTCTTTTGATGTTAGAGAGATATTCTATTGTCACAAGAATAGGCATTAGTTAAGAAAAAGAACATGGTGAGGGTAAAGATGTATTGCTAGGACATTTGGCGTGAAGTCAACTTATTTTCGATTCAACTCGCAAAGAACATGTTCCGCCAAAAATCTAAAGTCGTGCAAAGAACACCCTACTATTTTAGTCTCGTGTTTTAAAATTTTAGAATCGGTGTTTATTTAATTTTTTTAACTTTATATTTATTTGAGTTTTTAGATTTTGGTTCATTTAAGTTTTTAAAGTAAATCCGTGTTTATTTAGATTTATAAAGATGTTATTATGAAATATTGTTATTGTATGTATAATATAAAAAGAATTATATATTTATCAATTATATATCCTTATTATTCCTTAGTGAATTATAATGTTCCCGAAACCCGTGTACATTATATATTTATCAATTATATACCCGCAGAGAATATCTGTTTGCGGAATTACTCTTTTGCCCTTACTTTTTCTTCTTTGACTAATTTCATAGATCCCAATCAAATCCTTTTTGCATGGGATTTATATACATTGGGAGAATAAGGTAACCACACGTGCTGACTAGACAGTTGTCTGCAGGACTCCTATTACACACTTGATTGACTCATTCAAATGTTGAATTTCTTAAGAAATTAACAAACACTTTCTTCTTTTTCATGGATAGATACTAAAAACCTTTTATTTTCTTTATTCTGTGACAAAGGATAAGAGAGATCTAGAAAAAAAAAATGATAATAGAACAAGTCTGCGGACAAATGTTTGTTTCCCAACAACCAATTTAGAAAAAAAAATGATAATAGAAGAAGTCTGCGGACAAATGTTTGTTTCCCAACAACCAAACACATAGATCTCTCAGGACAAAATAATCGTGTTTTTAAACAATTTGACCAACAAAAGTCAATTTGTACATTAATTTTTTAATTTTTTTTTAACATTACTCATTGAGTTTCTATACATTAATATATAAATTTCTTTCTAAATAAATCAATTGGTCAACAATCACGTGTACATATAAACAAAGGAACAAAAGATTCAACAAGTCATCAATTCAACAAAGCAAGTCAAAATCTATTATCCATTTATACTTGTAAAACAATTCTCTTTTTACAGTAATAAAGTGATAATTATGAGTTTACGAGTCAATAAAAAAAACTAACAGCTAGTTTCAAAAAAAAAAAAATTAACCAATCTAACATTTTTGGCCACTACAAATGGTCAAAAGCTTCAGGGGGTGTGTTGAGATCAAAACTAAAAGTTTTGGGTTAAATATTTAATTGTAAAGCTTCTTTAGGGATTACCATGACAATATTTCAGACATCGCTGACATGTGTCTTCTGGATAATACATGTCAACGATCACCCGAGAGAAAACACAGTGACTAAAACAATGTATCAAAGATGTGTAAGTTGTGTTATCAATAGGATGATGCAATTAAACCATTCTATGGAAAATGAGTTTGCTATGCTGGCTAAATCCCTTCTTGCAATATTCTTTGAGAAGAAAGTTATGGGTTTCTCCATCTACTTAATTAGCCAGCTTTAGCCATTTTTCCGATAGGCTTACACTCACTCTGACAAGAGAATGCGATGCATGTAACCTACCAGAAAAGAGTTGGGCAATGCATTTAAGTAAGCAAACAAGCTTATGAGGAGTTAGTTTAATTAACATTATTGTTATACATTTGAACAATTCATTGTCAAATTATCAATGCCCATATATATATATAAACTTGTTACAGCTAAGATGGATGTTTGTTCTTATTATCTGTCACAATTTGAAAAAATCAACTTTCTTATCTTCCAATACTGCGCATTAATTTAGAAATATAATGAATGCGTGTCTATCCAATCAACCCATAATTATAGTGATGGTATATATATGTTAATTCTGGTGTGGAATAACACACAACTTCTATCTATTTCATAAGAGGTTATCAACACAAAACCTTAATCATTAGAATAAACCCTAAAATCGCAAATGCATAAACTCTAATTTTATATGTCTGACCTACGGTTCATGTTTGATTGTCAAATGTCTTCTTGATTTATTTTAATTTCTCATCAAAACAGAAATTAATATATGTTATTTTATAAATTTCTTTGATTTTGTTTTTTTTTTGGTCAAACTTTGAAATTCATTAATAACTTACCAGAAAAATGATACAGTTACAACACTTGAAATATTAGCAGTCTCTCTAATAATGTAGACGAAATCATTTGCTTTATGGTTGAATGAGATTTGCATTAATATAGTAAAAAAAAAATTTGTTATTTCTTAATATCAGTTTGATAAATCTAGTTTTCTCGTGGCTTAAATAATCAATTGTAGTTCTTTGTCGGTTTAATCTTTGCCGCTTTGGGTTCGGAAGAATCTAAGTCAAATCAACACGTAATTTTTTTTGTCTTAATTGATTTAATAATGAAATTGGTGATGTATCATCGCATTGGAGCATTTCTTACTCTACGCTTTGTTGTTTATAATAATCTTGTTTTATGCTTACTCCTCATGCTTTTTATTAGTAGTGATATATATATATATATATATATATATATATATATATTTACATGTATTAGTCAAAAATGCATAAATATTAGTCCTTTTATTTAGACTTATATTTATCATTGCTTCTTTGTGGTTCATGCTCATATATAAAATTTCTTCTATTATATTTGTTTAAACTTTATTATTTAAACTTTTTGAATCATGTGCATTTGAATGAATTCTATTACTTCTTCAAATATCAATTAATTATTTATTTGATATATATAATGATTTTATTGTCTAATTTATACTTACAGACTTTAATTAAATATAGAAAAAATTGATAACCCAACAAAATTATTAAGAAAATATACAAAGTAACTAAAAGAATCATAAATGATCGATGGAGACTACAAAAGTCTCTTTCCAATTGAGGAAACAAAAGTCTAAATAAAACTATCAAAAAGATTCGTTAATATGTGAGACGAAAACGTGCAAGACCTGTGACTAGGGATGTTAAAATGGGTTTAAGCCCAATGGGTACCCGAAACCCATAAATTATTACAGGCTTAAAAACCCGTTTAGGTATAAAAATTTAAGCCCAATGGATATCCAAACCCAATAAATTTTATTCGGGTTTTACCCATTGGGTAATGGGTACCCATTGGGCTTAAAACATTTGAGTCCACCCAATCTCTTATGGACTCGTACTGTCTCAAGTCAATCCTAGCCGTCTATGTCAGATATCTATGGCCACACGTTTTATGCACGCAGCTGTTTTTCGGCTTATAGATGACGTGGCTACATTTCATTGGCAGATGAAGTCCCTCGTCACATGCTCCAAAATAAATACAAAAAAACAAGACACATGACAATATTTGATCCGACACATTATTGTAAGAATATATATATTTTTAAATTTTAAATATTACATATTTACATGTATGCCTTTTTTTTTCAATCTTGAATGCGATATTAAATTAAAATAGTGATGAAAATCAGGTTCCAATAAAAAAAATATATGTGTAAATATTATTATTATTTTTTTTTTTTGTCACTTATATACTTCATTATTGTATGACGACAAAAGAATCAAATACAATTATATTTAATTAATAAAAAAAAAGACATTCCACTTCTAACAATCAAAGCGTCGCTCTCCGCCACGAGGATTCTGGGTTTTGTAAGCGTTGGATTTTCTTATTTTTTAAAAAAATTATTGAAAACTACAAACAAATCTAAAAATAAAACAAAAATAAATGGGTACTCATATAAAGCCCAAAATTTTCTGGGTTTTATTTGGGTAGTCTTAATAAGACTTGAGTCTTATTGGGTTTTTCTGTTTTGGGTTTTTTTTGGGTAGATTTATTTCGGGTTTGGGCTCGGGTCGGGTTTTTTTACCCATAATAACATCCCTACCTATGACACGTCATTCACCTCATATGTAAATGTTTGACCCACTTAACTTGGGCCTCATGGACCTACAGTACAAAGACACATAAAAATAAAAGCCCAAGTATAGTGCATTAGGGTTGACAATTCAAGTCAACTATATAACCCTTGTTAAATACGCTGTGCAGTTTCTTTAAAATCAACCAACAACACAAGAACAAGCAATCTATTGATACTAAACCAAGTTATTGCAGTCTAGTAGTGGTTTAAATTTCATACCAAAGATCATGGATTCAATTTCACTAAAGGAAAGATTTTCATATGAGCTTTCCATCTCTCAAAAAATTAATGCGTTGATTTTTAATGTCAGAAACCTCGATTATTTATTAAGTAATGATCGAATAGTCCAGAGTCCCCACTGATCGTAGTAGACATTTCCTAAAATGCAACATCTTAGTTAACAAAACAAAATCTGTTAATACTAAAATCCTTTACTTAAACCTTAGTCAAAAGAAGGGCAAACTAATTTTAACAAAATTGATAAAAGAAATGAAACACCAACTAAATTCATGCGTTACGTTAAACTTAAAGCCTTTACTCAAACAGCTACTCAAATGTGAGGATAAATAATCAGCTAGTTTTTGGTTTGATAACTGGTTAGAAACAGCAAATTTAATGAAGATCAAATTCAGGGAACTTCAAAAGAAAATCATGATCTTAAACCAAACGGAAACATAATAAAATTTGCGAGCAAGAGACATTATTCTTCGCTATGAATGTTTTCGTATATTTTCTTACATATCACAACACATGAACAAGTATGTATGTATTACAACAATCATATAGCACAGCAAAATTTCAAAAAGAAAAACATAACATGCACAACAATTTTAATATAGCAAATATTCTTCTAAAACAATCGTCACACGATTCGGACCACTCGAACTTTTCGTCGTGATGATAATAACTCATTCAATCTCCCAATTTCAACGATAAGCTCCTTTATTTTCTACAAAAATCACATTTTTTCCAATCAAATATATATTTCTTTTATACATAACATAAAATTCACAAGTAACACAAATCTGATCTTTCTCTCTAAGCAGAAGAAGCAGAAATTTCAACTTCTCTTTATGTAATCGTCTCCACCATCTCACAAGCTTCACGTAAACAAGACTCGAGGCTAACGAGAGACTCGCAACGAAGGTTAATGACCAAAATACCCTTTCATGAGTCACGTTATTACAACGCACCCTCCCCACGCTCCGGAAGAAGAATACTTATCGCTTCTTGGCAGCCTCAATCAGACGCCATGGAAGTGAGAGTTCCATGGTGGAGGAAGACTCACTCTCTTCTCCGATGATGGGAGCAGAATCATCATTAATTGGTTGAGATCTGGGTGAGGTTTGAATGAATACCCATTCATTGAATTCGTCTTCTTCCTCTGCCACTGCTTTGTCCATAGAAGTTTGGATAATCTTCTCTTTTTGTAGTGTTCAGTACTTTTATATATTGACGTCACTTTAATCATTTTGTAATAGAATTTTTCTAAATATCTGAAAATGAAAAAAAAATCAGATAATTATTAGAGTGTAAATCAAGTTGAGAAAGTGAAAACATGTGGTTATAACAAGTTTTATAACAATCAAAACTAAAAGAAACTAAAATATTGGAATGATTTGGAGCTTGTCTTCATCTGCACGTTTCTTCATTTTTACTAACTCACTCATGCACCATTCCGATTCTGGATACCTATAATTGACAATGATCTCTATGATTCTTGAACTTTTATAGTAAACAAATCTCCAACCACGTTCTAGTAGGTAAATTTCTGTGGCTAAGTTGTAGATACGAAAAAAACCATAAAAATAATCATATAATTACAAAACATTATCAATAATTAACTATAGCCACAATTATTTAGCCACCACCATATAGCTACAATAGTTGGGTATGTAACAATACGATCGTCGCTAAGAATATCGTGGCTATTTGAAGATTCTTTTGTAGTTAGCTGCAATATCGTAACATGGCTAACCTGTTAGAGAAAATGACAAGCCCAATCCTGGATTCTTCAATTCTTACAAAAATATGTTTGAGATCTCTGCCTCGTTGCTCAGCTATGTCTTCAAAGAATTTGATCTGGTGCCTATCAAAAGCATCAGTGAGGTGGCTGAAAAAATTGTAACGCAATTGGTCTCCTCGGAAACTGATGAATACTCTATGTTTCACCGCCAGAGAAACCGTCATCGGATATGAAACTGGCAAGGACTCACATGCTGCTACTATTTCGCTTGCGGTAGGCGTCACCTCAGATAGATTCGAATTCTTTTGACCGTCGCTGAACAAACGACAAGACTTAGCTTGAAGATAAGGCCATTGGCTAGTGGAATTTATGGTCGCTAGGATCTTAGGCATCATGAAGCGGCGGTGAGAATTGGTTAAAAGAGCAGTGGCCATGTTGGTGAGTCTTAGTTTCTCTTTTGGAGACAAGATTTGTGATTGTAAGATTCAAAAGTGTCTTCTTTCTATTTATAGTCAAAACATACATCAGCACATATGTCATGAGATGTGTTTTTACTTTTACTCTTTAGGAATTTCGATGTTACCATCTCCATTAATTTAATATTCCTTTAGAGACTTCATACCAAAAACAAAAATTCCTTAGAGAAATTATCATATGCTGACGAATCATTTAACGCGTTTTACAGAAGAATATATAGAACCAAACTACGGTTGAATTTAAACTATAAACCAAACTTTAATGTTGTGCAGCTAAAAAATATAACACCAATTATTATCTCTAAGAAACCTGAAATGTTTTGATGGTGTCCAACTTATAATATTAACTAAACAATTACAACCATGATTTAGTCCAACCAAACATATAAAAATCCAATATATAGGTATATAATCAAAGTAAATAAAAAACTCTAGAAAGAAACGTTGAATTTTTCAAAATTAACTTATATATAGTTGAATCGGGTAAACAAATATTGTATGCGTTCTTTAGTGATGGCATTGGATTGGAGAACGAAGAACCATTTTCCTATAAGTTTTAAACAATAAAAGGTGGAAAATATATAAAGCCAAACGCAAGTTTATGATCTATTTCTACATACGTCAACACGTTAATAATGTGAAAAGATTTTGTTGAAAATGGTCATTATAAATTTACCAATTACAAAAGGCACAAGATTAACAAACTGCGTAATAATTTCCACAGTTATGTCATATGTACCATTGTGTGTTCTATCTTCAGTATTAAGTTAGTTGTATCTTAAATCCTCACTCATCAGTCATAACTCATCAATATTTTATTTGCCTGAATATAAATTTTTAGATCTATATAACCACTCAAAAGTTACACACTTTAAATTATATTGTAGTGTATTAATTTTTTTTTGTCAATAAGTAACCATTGAATCGGCAATAAAATCTAATTTATAGCCTAAATTCTCTAAATGGAACACGGATCAATTGTAGTATTTTAATTAGTCAAGAAGATTTCCTATCTTCATATCGAATTATTATAAAAATATTGAGTAATTAAGAAAAACATATATGATCATGTCTCATTTCAAATTAAAATTCCTTTCTCTTGTCTCCATGTACGCTCATTAGCTAAACTTATTTTATGCAAATAATGCAGTTTGGTCTAAGTATGTCAGCTAGTGGGTTTACGTACACGTAAAAATACATATATCATATATAATAATATTTTTTGTTCTTATGAAAGATAGAATATTTTCTTCTTCTTCTGGAATTCAAACAAAGATTTGGGTCATATTTTTCATTTTTACTTATAAATGCCAAAAAACTTACAAAAACTTAACGTGAGGAATTATGCTAAATGTTGCCCAACTTGGGATTCTATTGCTTTTTATTAACCTTTTATATGGCAAAAGAAAAAAAAATTGAAAAATGTAACTTAGAACTTGTATATGTTTTTCATTTAGACAAAACCAACTTATATAGTTATCTAACGGTCACGAATATAAAGTTATACCCTTTAGTATGTGACAAGTCATGATTATTACAAACATACCTCTTTATTTTCTTAAATTTGGAAAGTAAACCACTTATATATAATTATATAAAAATATATACCAAACTCAATTGTCACTGATTTGAGGAATTGCAATACTCTTCATTGATTTGGGGAATTGCAATGCTCTTAATTTCTCCTTTATGTTCCCACCATGATTTTCTTCTTTCTCGAATTCAATTTCTTCGCTAAGTCTCTCCACAGCCTTGACAATCACCTTGACAAAATCAGCTTCAGAGCTGCCAAAAATAGTGTTCATATTTATATATCAAACAAACTTCATATATACCTCTTGTCTTCTAAATACAGACCTAACTTGTTGGAGACGCATTCTAAAGCTTCACTCCATTTTTGGATCGGATCATTTCGATCATAAACTTCCATTAGCCTCCAGAATTTTCTACCAAACTCACTCTCACAAGTAGGTTTTTTACCATGGCTTGGGTTCACCTGATAAAATATTGGAAACATGGAGCTTTCCTTCATTTGCACGTTTTTTTAATTTTCATTAACTCATTCATGCACCACTTCGATTCTGGATACCTATATAATTAAGATATTAATGATTATGATTTTTGGATTCATTGATATATGATTTGAGTAATTAAGAAAGAGTCTTAACCTGGTAGAGAAAATGGCAAGAGCTATCCTCGACTCTTCGATCTTTACAAAGAGGTTTTTAAGATCTTTGCCTGCTATCATATCATCGTCGACAAAGAATTTGATCCCCTTATTCTTAAAAGCATTGCTAAGGTGGCTGATAAAATTGTAACGCACTTGGTCTCCTCGAAAATTGAGGAACACTTGATAATTCTTGGGTTGATCAGAAATGGTGGTTCTCTTTACTGTTGGAACTTAAAGATGCAAAACCTGAAACAGAGAGTAAACCAAAAACAAAAGTTGCAGAGGCGAAATGTATATTTCTGAACTTGAGAGATTTAGCCACCAAATCCTCCGTGAAGAAGCTTTAATGGTGGTATCTCTTAGAGTCTCCTCTGCCCTCAAATCTTTATCACGGTAGATAAGAGGTGAGATACTTAACTAATTGAATCAACAAGATGAAGATGATAAAGAGACTTTCAAGAACAACTAGAGAAGATCGATTAACTGAAGCAAAATCAATTCATTGAATTGATGATTCTCTCTTCTTCTCTCTCGCTCACATCTCTCTATCTGTTTCAATCTCTATCTGACAACTTTACTCTTCTCAGCCTTTAATAAGACGGAGAGTTTGTTACAAGAGAAAACAGTGAAAGAAGTTGATCACGTGGGCTTACTTAATGGACTCTATCTTATTGATTTAATCCAAATATCAGGCCCATATTTGTGAAACAACTCTAACATTTACTTTCTTACTTCTCTTTCTAAGATAACCGAAAACAAACATAAAGCCTAAGATCAAGCAATTTCCAGAGACGATAATTGTCATCAGATATGAAAGTAGGAAGGACTAATATGCTGCCAATATACAGCAAATGCAGCATATAAAACGAAGAATATTCAGCATCATGTAACGCCGGCTTGATTTGATTGCAAGAGCAGTCGCCATATTTCTGATGTGCATGCACTAGAGCTAGGTCTGAGGTTTGTTATCTAAATATGAAAATAAATTTAGGGTTCTTGGGAAGAAGATGATGTTAAGTTTCTAAGAGTGAATATGGTTAAGAATGTGAAGTGGAGTATTGGTGGTGATATGGCCGCAACAAACATTTATAGGACAATACCAACACAAAGTTATTGGAGAACATTTAGAAGTCTATATAACTTCTAAAGGACTTCATTTTGAATATTTTTTTGGATTTCAAATATTTTTGGAAGTCCAATAACTTCTTTCATTTTCTTCAAAACAAAGTTATTTTCAAGTTATGATGTTAAAAAAAAGTTATTTTCAGGTGATAGACTTCCTTCATGTTATCCTATATATAACTTTCTTCAAATGACTTCAAATATTTTTTTGAAGTCTATAATATTCTTCTTGTTCTTCAAAATGAAGTCAGTTTTGGGTAAAGAAGATTTTTTGGGTTGGATTTTTTCTTTACGAACTTGACAAAAAAAAATCAAACCCAAAAGATCCTTTAAAAAATGAAGAAGAAAATAAATCTGTCAAGAGAAAGAAAGAAAGAGTTCTTAATTTAAAGAACCAAATCCAAAAAAATCCTTCAAAAATGTGATAAGTCCTTTATTAAGATGGTAAGAGAGCTCCGAGATGAGACAAAAAGCACAAAAAAATTCATATCTCTCTTTCCTTCAATTTTGCCTTCTTCTTTCAATTTTGATCGAGTAAAAGAACTGAGTTTCTCGAACCCAAACGAATTTGGTACTAACCCATTTATTTTATGCAATGAAATTTTTATGTGTATACCTCTTGTTTATAATTTGTTCATATCAATTCATATTTACAGTCTAGATTTGAAAGTCTTCCAAAATACTGAAAAACCAAACCAATGCATGTTCAGTTAAATCTCTAATTATATAAACACTATAAGAAAATATAGCATTTGTGACTACACAATCAGTCTCAAATACATAAATTGAGACTGATATAGTCAGTCGCAAATCATTAGTCGCTAATACAATCAGTCGCAATTTAGTCACAAAATTTGCGACTGATTAGCGACTAAAATATTCAGTATCAAATTTGTGACTGATTTTGTGACTGATGTATTAGTCTCAATTTGTGACTAATCTGAGACTCATCAGTTAGTCACTAATTTTAGTCGCAAATCAGTCACAAAAATCAATCTCTAAAATCAGTCAAAGATCAGTCTCTAAAATCAGTCACAGATCAGTCTCTAAATTCAGTCACAGATCAGTCTCTACAATCAGTCACATATCAGTGTCTAAATTCAGTCACATATCATACTCTAAAATCAGTCACAGTTCATTCTCTAATATCAGTCACAAATCAGTCTCTAAAATCAGTCACAGATCAGTCTCAACAAACAGTCACAAATCAGCCTCAAGCAATCACTCGCAGATCAGTCTCAAATTTCAGTCGCAGATCAGTCTCAAATATTCAATGGCAAATTAGTCACACATTTTTATATTTCAATTTTTAAAATAATTATTTGTTTTTTTTAATATAAATATTAATTTAATTTAATAAAAATCAAAATTTTAAATAAAATATATTACCGAAACTGAATTGTTTTGAATCCAAAATTTGAAAACATAAAATGTTAAAACAAAAATAAAAACAAAAGATAATCAAAGTTGGTCGGGGAAATGGTCGGTAAGTCGGGTTGCAGAAGAAGATCACGAACCATCGTGCCGTGGAGGAGGAGGAGGAGGCATCGAAG
Organism: Lepidium didymum; assembly: GCA_963920545.1. Classification (NCBI taxonomy): domain Eukaryota; kingdom Viridiplantae; phylum Streptophyta; class Magnoliopsida; order Brassicales; family Brassicaceae; genus Lepidium; species Lepidium didymum. The sequence goes on from OY986982.1 coordinate 910,273, forward strand.
TCAAGTGAGTAGGGAAAGACGGGAGTGTCGCCTGAAGATACTGAAGCAGCTCACGATTCTGTTGCGTTAGATAAGCGATGTTATCCTTGTAACTCGCCATCTCTTGCTGCACATCTTGCTTGTAAGAACCAAGCTCTTGCTGCAAGTGAGTAATCGTGTCTGTGACAGTAGAGTCGGCAAACCCTTTGTTCTTGCCGGGATGAAACTTCTTGCTGAGATTTCCTAGTCCATACACGTTCCCATTGCGATCAGGCATCGTAGACTGCAAAACAAAAATAAATGTAGAAATAAGTAATAAATTATAAAAAAATGTAATCTAATTAAATTTTTACAGATACCTGAAAGAAAAGCTCTTTCTCCTAATCTGGAGTGAGCTGTACCGACTGAGAAGCACCGTTTGATAGGTTGGTGTTACTATCCATCTGAGATTGCATGAACTCGCTTCTCTTCTACACATATGTCTCTGAAATTTTCTTCACCTTCAGGTCTACGAAGCTCCCATCCGATGAATTAGTATGCGCTTTCTTGAAGACATCACTAATCGTAACAGGTCGTCCTAATTCTTCCTCCTACAAAAAAAAATATATTATATAATTTTTTAAAAAAATATGAATGTAAAAATACTTACAAGTTCACATTAAACACGGTAGAAACTCTTCTGTCCCGAGACATGCTTATGCGGTCCGCAGCCTTCACGATCAGAATAATGAGCCGTCCGGGTTTTCTTGCTCTTCGCATGCGCCTCCTCAGTAGCCTAATGCTCACAGAGCTTGACGTAAACAACACCATTCATCCACTCTGCACATTTCCTCTTATTCTTAATATGAGTCATGATTCTCTTCATACGTATGATACCGATTTTATTGAAATCTTCTCGAACGGTATGTGTAATAGCCGGATTCCAGTAATAAATTTGCTACAAAAAAATTAAAACAATTATTACGTGTTAGTTCATAGAAATATAAATATAAATTAGAGCTAAGAAAATTTAATTTTTACCGCGCATGTACCATACATAATACTGAGGCATGAATCCTCGACTAAATAGATGATTTGCAATTTTTCGTCCCTGCAGAATTTTATTATTTTGGCATGAAATACATGGACAATAAAACTTACCCCTATTGTTGAGTGCAAACGGCTGATTACCCGCAAAGTTAATAAACTCGTCCACTCTAGCAACAAATTCTGTCGAGATGTTACTTGTTTCTTCATCAATTCTTCTATACATCCACTCCCGAAAATTTGTATAGTTAAAATTTCCTCCCATTTTTTCCCCTCCAAATTCTTTTTTTTTGTCTCTAAAACCTTTTTTTTTTGGTGTTTGAGAAGTGAAATTCATGATGTATATATAGAATAAATTTGTGATTGAATTACGACTGAACAGTGACTGATATTTGCGACTAAATTATCAGTCACAAACATGTCAGTCACTTTAGGTACAAAACACAAAAAACGTGTACACCTAACAAGTTGAGACCAAATTGGGACTGATATTTACGACTGATTTGCAACTCTATAATTCAGTCGCAAATCAGTCTCAACAGAGTCACACTTTTGCAACTGATGTAAGACTGAAAGTTATAGTATCATATTTGCGACTGAAGTGGGACTGATTTTTTCAGTCCCACTTCAATCTCAATTCAGTGTCAAATTAGTCTCACATTTTGTGACTGATTTTTCAGTCACACTTTGCAGTTACAAAATGCGTGTTTTCTTGTAGTGAGTCTACTGAATGTATGCACTATCTCACACCCAATGATCGAGAGCCATTACATACATTGAGTAGGAACTACTTGGCTAAATGTGTCTGCTAGTTGTGGTCCAGTATTGACAAACAAAACATAAACTTACTAAAAACTAAAAGGGATAAAACAAATACTGAAATTTCTCTTACCAAAATTAAACCATGAAAAAGAATATTATCCAATTAAATCTTGAATTTTGTGTTGACTATGCCGATTACCCTACCATTAAATTATTAAATAAAAGTTAAGAACTTTGTTTAGGTCCGTTAATCAATCTCGGTTAACTAAAACTATGTGTTTTTGTTTGAAATAAATACATGAGATTAACCGTAATTCATTTCCCCCAAACGGAGACTAATTAATATACTTAAACAGAGTTTTTAATCAATTTCTGTTTAATAATCTAACGGCGGAGTTAATCGGCACAGTCAATGCAACATTCAGAATTTAATTAGATAGTCAATTTTTTCATAGTTTAATTTGGATAAGAGAGAATTCAGTGTTTATTTTACTTCTTTTAGTAAATTCAAGGTTTACATGATATTTTGAGTAAAATGTTTTCCTAGAGAGAACAAAGATTTAGAAACTTTATAAAGAGAATCTAAAAACAATTCTACTAAATATCTTTTTTCTGGAATCCAAAAACTAAAAACTAATAAGCAAAAACTTAAATCTAGAAATCAAAATCTGCAAATGGCCTTTAGTCTAGTGGCATGCGGTAAGTCCACTAAAGACAGCGCATTTGCACAACCAGGGATCGAGTCCCAGCGCCTACATTATGTAGGAACTTGGCTAATGGGCCGGCCAGTTGTGGCCCAATGTTAGACAAATAAAAATCTAGAAATCAAAATCTATAACACAAAAGATTATTTTGACAAATTGTTAAAGACAATATGACGGTATCAGTAACTGGAGTATACTAATTAGGGGATGAAATTATTCAAGAAGCTTGAATAAGCTCTCTGGAAAAGTATTTGTTAGAGTGTTTAGGAAGATTTTCGAATCTAGACTGAAAATATGATTTGATATATGAACAAATCAACAAATAACATATATATAGAAATGCAGGGTGTGTACCAGATTAATTTGTTTGGGTTCGAGAAACTGAATTCATTTACTCGATGATGATCATGAACAGGTTCTTCAGTACTCCGATCACAATCCTGATTCAAAAATATGAAATATGGATTTTCCCTCATAAATATGGATTTCGTCGCATATATATAGGGTTGTGAGTGAGGACGCTAGTCGATTTTAAATAAAGCAAAGTCGTGCAAAGATAATTAAACATGTGGCTTATTAAGTAACTCTATTGAATCAGGACAATGGTTTAGAAACTTCTTTAGGATTTTGACATATCCTTCCTTTGCGGCCATATGAATGGGAGTGAAGCCGTTAGAATAAAGATTATTTGAGAAAAGCAGAGAATCAATGGAAAAAAGAAACCATTGTTTGTTATTCATCATTTCTGTAAAAGTGAATACAACAATCATTCTTTATCTCGTTCTCTTGAAGAAGATGAGAGTTGATCTAATTATATAGAGAAGATGAGTTACAGCTGGCTTTGGTTAAAGCCGGTTTATGAAAACCAACACTATCTAATTGACTTATAAACCAAGGGAATTAACATTCTAATACCCCATTTCAAGATGGTAATGATATCTAAATCATAGCCATCTTGCCTATAATGTTGTGAAATCGGCCATCATTGTCTTCAGTTCTTCAACATTTTCGTCTGGATAAACGTCCACTAGAATCTTCGTGTTCTCTTCCTTACATATCTGCACCATTACTGTAAACTTCACCCTCTTCTTCTCATGCGAATCTGGAGTAATAATGTACCTTTTGACTGGGACTGACTGTGGAGATTTCTTAGTTGTAATCCCTTTATTCTTGTTTCTGCTACTGCTCCCAACTGAAACAGATGGCTAATGTTTAACACCAAGGAACACTTCACTATAATTTGTGATGTTCCTCAACAACAAATCTTTGAATATTGACCCTGATTAATCTCTTTAGTATTCACAGACCCAAATCTTTGAATCTTACTGATATCATCAGTTGCCAAAGCTTGATTTTGACTGTAAATAGCCTCTCCATTATCTCCTGTAAATGTTGACACTCTTAGAACTCTTTAACTGAGTCTGCTATACTAAAGGTGGCTTGTTTTGAGTAAGCACTTGATCGTTACTACCCTGCAGCATCACCAGCGAGTATTGACCGTGAAGAAATGAAGAAGATATCCGGCGGAATGACCGGAATAAATGAGAAGCTAAAGAACTCCTCAGAAGAAACGATGTCAATCTTTCATTTGATTGATTTGTTTTCTTGCTCGACGAAGAACCACAAAGAAGGAGTCTCTGATTCTTGCGAACTGTGACAATTTCGTTGAATTGACCTTGGCGGAATGACCAAGGAAGAATAAGAGAGTCATTGGCGGAATAACCAGGCATTGAATTCGGCGGAACAACCGATCAATGACGAAACAATAAACAAATGGATGCATGAAGCTTCTGGATTTTCTCCTCAAGTAAGAAAGTATGGAGAAATTTGTGCTCCATCAATTACGAGCTGATTCTGGCTGTGATTGTTCTCTGTTTCTTCAATAACTTGCTCCCAAGTCGATGATTTCACAGATCGAGCTTTTCTCTTCACTGACGAGATCGCTTTTACGACTGAAGTAGCTTTCCCCATGCTTGAAGGATTTCTTCGAATTACCACCATTGTAGCGAAGGAAGAAGAAGATTAAAATTGGTGAAATAACCAATTAAAAACTTTTGCACGGCGGAATAACCGGCGATTAGGTAACAAAACGTGAAGATTCAAGGAAGAAAATCCGAGAATCAAAGAAAAGAAATGGTGAATCGGGAGAATAATCCGATCAACCAGAATCAGAACAGCATAATCGCTAAAGAAGATGAAGAAAGAAAAAGATCTTGATCGTTGAATTTCATATTCAACGCTCTGATACCATGTTAGAATAAAGATTATTTGAGAAAAGCAAAGAATCAATGGAAGAAAAAATCATTGTTTGTTATTCATCATTTCTGTAAAAGTGAATACAACAATCATTCTCTATCTCGTTCTCTTGAAGAAGATGAGAGTTGATCTAATTATATAGAGAAGATGAGTTACAACTAGCTTTGGTTAAAGCCGGTTTATGAAAACCAACACTATCTAATTGACTTATAAACCAAGGGAATTAACATTCTAATAGAAGCCTAACTCCAACAATGGTTTAGAAACTTCTTTAGAATTTTAGGGGTGATTAAATAGAGTTACTTAATGGTCAATGTCAATTTCTAAATTTATTTATTTTAGGGGTGGTTCCGTTAGCAGCCGAAAAAATCTAAAGTCTCCGATATTAATTGACCTAAAATTTTATCCAAAAAAAGAAATTAATCGACCTTCAAAATTGACACGGATGTGCCGTGTGTGAGATGATGACGCCATTGTCGTATCTTTTTGTTTCGTCGGAATGATTCGTTGGTTAATAATAGCTGTTCGATACATACAAAAGAGGATCATATCCAATCAAAGTAGGGAGGATTACAAGGTTGGGCCAAGTGTAACAGACTTGAAATACTCTTTTAGCCATCTCGGAAAACCTGCTGCTACATAAGATTGCCAAAGATCCTGAGCAATCACGCTTTGAGCTATGAGGAAAGCTCCCTTGTTAGCGTATCTGGGCTCCAAAATAATTTTCCAAAAAGGAATGGTCTTCAAAATCTGAGTAAGTTGTGCAGATTGAGACTTGAAGTTAGGCCAAGCATTCGGTCTTAGGGTTGCACCGAGAAGGCTTCTGTTATCTACAGAAAAAATTACGTTGTTAGGTCCTAGAGAGCTAATGCTCCTGAAAGTCCATGCCCAGCATTGCAGGTGCGCTTCGTCCTTGGAGAAAATGTTGATGAAGCTATTTCTTCCATGAAGAATGGCATGGCCTTTGTGATTGGCAAGTAGCCATCCCACACCAGCTGTGTGTTTTTGCTTATCCCAAGCCACTCCTATGTTACATTTCAACCATAATCTTGGTGGTGGTCTCCATGTTTCTAGTGGACTAGTCGTGGCGGTGTTGTTCTCTTGTCTCAGCAAGCGGTCAATAACTTGAGCGTTCCGCCATTGCTCGCTTTCATTTCTTATCTTGTCCAGCATCTCTAATGGGGGCGTGGATTTGCCTTCAAAGTAAAGTGCGTTTCTGTTTTTCCAGAGAGACCATAATATCCAAGGTCCGAGGTATCTGATTTCCTCTGGTATTTAGGGCAATTCACCGAGACTCAGCATGTGGTGGATGTTATGCGCTGCTGAGTGAGTGTTGAAACCTCCATGTGGGTCCGGAAACAAAGACAGAGCCCAAATCTGTCTTGGGAAGGGACATGCGAGAGAAGATGGTTTATGGATTCACCTTTATTTCCACATAATTGGCATCTTGTGTTGGGTTTCAGCCCTCGAGTTATTAGCTTATCCGTAACTGGTAATGCGCCACTTATTGCTTTCCATATAAAGACCTTTATCTTGACAGGCATTGAGATTCTCCATATTTTCTCTTTTATGCCGTTTAGAGATGGTTGCTGCGATGTGAAAGACGACGATGTGTTTTCTTCCAAGGTCATCGCCATTTCATAACCAGATTTAGATGTGTAATCGCCGCTGATCGTGTTGCTCCAAGAATAGAAGTCAGGTATCTGCAGTGAAGTTTTTATATTGCGGATGAGTCTGATGTCAAAAGAGAAGAAGTATTGCCTCAGTTTGATTGCACTCCAGTCTCCAGTTGATTGGTCTATAAGATCCTTCACTCTCATATTAACATCAAAGTTCCTGTTTTTCCTCATTGAAGTTCTCATAAACCGAATAAAACAAACACTGAAATTTCTCATACACAAATTAAACTATGAAAAAGTTGATTATCCAATTAAATCTTGAATTTTACGTTAACTATGCCGATTATCCCTCTATTAAATAATTAAATAGAAATTATAAATTTTGTCTAGGTCGTTAATCAATCTCTATTAACTAAAACTTTATGTTTTAGTTTGAAATAAATACATGAGATTAACCCTAATTCATTTCCTCCAAACGGAGACTAATTAACATATTTAAACGGAGTTTCTAATTAATTTCTGTATAATAATCTAACAACAGAGTTAATCGGCATCAGTCAACGCAAAATTTAAAATTTAATTAGATAGTCAAGGTTTTTTTTATGGTTTAATTTGGGTAATAGAGAATTCAGTGTTTGTTTTACCTCTTTTGGTAAATTCAAGGTTTACATGATATTTTGAGTAAAATGTTTTCCTAATCTACATAGAACAAAGATTTAGGTAGCAGCCACGACCAGAGTCTTCGTTCACACATTTGGTCAACATTTTTTAAAAGATAGAGATAAAAATATTTCTTTTGTGATAATTAGATCTTTAAAGTCAATTATATAATTCAAATCTTTTGAATTTTAAACAATACGGAGTATTATATATTTTTTAGAATAAAACTCCAATACAAAAATTGCAGAAACAACTTTTTAATCAGTTGACCAATATATTTACAGTTATCCAATATAGAGAAAGAAAAATATATTTTGTTTTCTTGCCAAGAATCGATAATTTAAAATTTTTAAACTTCGTCAAAAAGTAGGTGGTCCAGTTGGTTTGCCCCTGATTTAGCTAGGTACAATATAAAGAGTTTGAATTCTACCAACTTCAGTTAGAGCATTTTGACTATGGATCAGATCTTATTGATCCAAACCGAATAAGTAGTGTTGACAAAAAAAAAAAAAAATTAAACCTCAAAAATATTACATGGGATTAAATGATTTTTGAAATCAAAATCCGATAAAAAAATAATAGTGATAGAATTTTATCACTCCATTGAAAGCATTTTACATTATCAACAATTATGTATAGAATATGATATTTTAATTGCAACTAGTTACTTAATTTATTTTTATTTTTTTAGTAGATTTATTGTCTAACACATTAGACTAATAGATATTTGTTGTTGTTTGAAGTTTTGAAGAAGATTTCTTATTGAATCCAATTTTATCAATAATGAATAAAAAAAGACGACTTTACGATATGAGACTAAATCAATAAAAAACAACAAGTCATATGTATATAGAATTTTTCTTTTTTGTTAATTCATATACTTGTTATTTATTGATTTAGCATTGAATTGTTATCTACTTGAGAACACCACTTCACGACAACTAAATAATACAAAAATATATATATTTAATCGTAAGATCGCAAACTATTCTTCTTTTGCCTTTTATTGGAAACATGAAATGAACTCTATCCATTATCTTATTCTAAATTTCCTCAAGTTAATGACACAAGTATCTTATTTGAAAATTTACCAAATTACTCCTCGGTAAACCAAAATGGATTAAAAATTAAATTGATTTGATGCCAAACCAACATTAAACCAATTCGTGTACCAATTTATTGACCATATAAATTAGAATTTCATCACATGTGGGTAAAAACCATAGCTCCAAACTCGTTTCTTCTCTCTTCTCTCTCCACGGCGGCGGCGAAGGTTAGTCTTCTTCGTTCTTCTTCCTCTTCTCTCTGTTCTTCTTCTTTCTCCTACCTCTCCTCTCTGTTTTTCTTCTTTCTTCTTTCACAATTTCTTCTTCTTCTTCTTCTCTATGCAGGTCCGACGGCGAAATCCTTGTCCGACGAAGGTTTTCTCCTTCTGATATGTTCTTATTTCTTCCTAGTTTTTTGTCACTGTTAATGTTTTATCTGTTCACTCACAAAAACTTTTCTTTTTGTAGGTCTGACGAATTCTACAATTGAAATGAGTAATAATGCGTAATAAGCAAAATAGATGCTCTTATTGCATTTAGGGTTAAGGTTGAGAATCCTATTGACGGGAGATGGGAGGAACGGACGGTGGAGATGACTCGTTTGGCCTCTGTATTGCAATTCGACGGCAGCGATCACTGCTTCTACACCCTCGAGAACCCAAACCAGTAAGATCAATTTAATCCAATTATCTCTGTTTTTGACTGAGTCTTTAAATAACTAGAGACAATATTTAGCTCTATATATATATATATATATATCTATATGTAAGCATTGTGTTTCTTATAGAGGAAAATATTTTCTTTAATTCTAAGATCTACAGTGCATTTTCATCATTCGACGAGAAATAGACCTATTTTAGGCTGACAATTCCGTTGGATCATTTATCCGAACAAAGAATTTTCGACACATATAAAAGTTAGGGGAAATTAGAAAAAAAGATAAATTTTTTATAGATTTGTCTATTTATACCTTTGTAAATTTATGACGAAAATACCCTTAAAATCACTATTCACGTTTTTTTTTTCTACATGTTCTGCAAATTTTAGAATACATATTCTACGCTTTGTTCTATAGCCTAAAAAAATCAGAAATTACATTCTACTAAATTCTCTATGTTCTACCTACCGCAGAATGTAAATTCTAAATTAGGTAGATTTCTTATAGATTTTAGAATTTGTATTCTGCGGTTTATACTATAATCTACGAATTTCAGAATTTACATTCTACCGATTTCCTTATGTCCTACCAACCGCAGAATGTAAATTCTAAATTAGGTAGTTTTCTCATAGATTTTAGAATTTGTATTATGCGGTTTCTACTATAATCTACGAATTTTAGAACTTACATTCTACCGATTTTCCTATGTCCTACCAACCCGCAGAATATACATTCTAATTTAGGTAGATTTCTCATAGATTTTAGAATTTGTATTTTGCAGTTTCTACTATAATCTACGAATTTCAGAACTTACATTCTACCGATTTCCCTATGTCCTACCAACCGCAGAATATAGGTAGACTTCTCACAAATTGTAGAATATACATTCTACAATTTCTTGTATAATTTACAGAATTCATAATTTATATTCTACGGATCTCTCTATGTTCTACGGACGACAGAACTTAAATTCTAAATTTGGTAGATTTCTCACAAATTTTAGAATTTATAATTTAATATTTCTCGTATACTCTAATTAGTTCAGAATTGACAGGTTTCAAGTATATAACCTTATGTAAAACTATTTTCTTCGAACAAAGCAAACGATATATATTTCCATAGTAAACATAATGTTAGCAATCTTCGACATGCGGTTAATTAGAACAGTATCATTTGCTCCGTATATCAACTGCAATCTTCAGCCGAGCTTCTTGAATGTTCTCATCGTCTAACAATGAAACATCCAATCCTAACAAGTGACATTTGATATGAACTCCAAAATGTTCTAATTTTTAATCAAAATATGTTCTAGAAAATTATGGATTAAATCTTATATTTTCATTTTTCTTTGAAAATATTTCTATAAATTAACAGTAACTTATTATATTCACTATAAATTAAACATTTTTCTTGGTCACTGTGACCATATTTTCATTTTATTAGAGCGAAATATCTTTAAAGCAATTTTTTCTTGAAATGATTACATAAGGTTAAATCAAATGAATATTGTATATTATATGTTAATGATTTACATTCATTTTTCCCCCAAAAAACTTGCAGAGACAAACATCGATATGTTCTTATCTTTAAACCCAAACCTGTAAAGCCCAAATGATGTATGTATCCATGAGATTAGAGAGAAACCCAGATACATTTCAATTGGAGAGATGAAGAATTCATAACATAAAAACAAATCATTACACTAGCTGATAGAATAAAAAAAGGGCAACAGAGAAATTATCTGAGTATCTTATTTTGCAGAAACAAAACAGTATCAAAAACATATAAAAGAAGAAATTACAAATTCAGTTTCTTTACCAATACACTATCTATCACCTAATTACATGATAAATTGATTTACCATCTTAATATACTCCATTTCTTATCTCTTCGCTGTTCATGATTTTCCACTTTACAATCATCACTGCCATGTCACAAGATTTGAAAGTCATTACTATCACAAAAACTGTACCAAGAACACTAACACTAACTTAGTTACTTCCTGGTTTTGAAGATAGAAAGTATCAAAGTTTGTCTGCTAGCTCTATAGCCAAAGATATTGTGAACAAAGGACGAGTGTTTATTCACAATATCTTGACCTTTTTCTCAGCCCTAAAGAAACTAACACAGAATGTTCATTGTAGTATTTACCATCACCAAAACAACAAAGCCAATGATTCTCAATCTGGTCTAATTCTATCAAATGAGAGAAAGGATTTGGAAGATCATACATGTGGTCGTGTAATCAAATGCGGATCGAACCACCAATCTGAGCTTCCTCAGAGTGGAAAACGTCGCTAATGGATATGGTTGAGCAGAAACTAACAACTTTATGAAACTTATTAACCGGAGAGGGCAAATGAGGAACTTTTCTCCATCTACATGTTCCTTTCTTTCCATCAATCTCACAGATACAAGCTGGATAATTCTTATGACAATCTTCATTGAACACATAGATAAGATTCCCATAGCCAACACATTTCAAAGTACTAAACTTGTTACCATCTTCCTCATCTTCATTATCAACTAATCCAGACAACAAAGCTTCAGGCATTATTGTGATTTCACTCAATTCCATTGAACCTTCTTCAATTCTCCAAAGATTAAACGGGAACCCACAAATTCCACCAAGAACAAGCATACCATTACATGAATTGAGGAAAGCAAATGAGAGTCCAGGTGGTCTAAGCGTTTGAACATCACTCCATGTATATGTATCCAAGCAAAAGGATGCGATAAAATATGAATTGACACCAAAAACGTAGAATTTCCTATTGAACAAAGTTGAGCTTAGGGTTTCATGATCCTGACCAGATTGAAAAATCAGCAGGGAGTGGAAGACAAAGATCCCATGAATCGAGAACCGGATCATAAACCTGAATAGCTAAACGTTCCTCAATATCGACTAATCCACCAACTCTTCAAGAACAACCGACAAGGATAAGCTTAGAAGAGCCAGAGCGAGTCGAAAAAACGCCTGAAAGAGGATTAAATCGGGGGAATCGAACAGGAGAAGTGAATCGCCAATGAGGTTTGAGGATCGGAGAAAAGGAGAATCTAGGAGCGGTGATGAAGATAAACCGATCAGATCCAATGAGGTGATCAGAAGCCGAGAAGGAGGGAAGACGAAGCCGCGAGTTCGAAAGAGGATCGAAAGCGAAGGATTAGTTGTGGAAAGAGGAAGTGTTGTGGATACCGAAGAGGAAAACCCATGGAGAAGAGGAAGAAGAAGGAGAAGGAGGAAGAGAGATGATAATTGAACGCCATAACTTGGAGACGAGAGAAAAGAAACAATGAAGTGAAAAAAGAAAAAGAAACTATCAGAACCAAACTCGTTATCAGCCTGCAAGTTATTAAGAAACATCACATTCTCAGCATGATCCATGAAGATGAAGTGTTTTTCAGGGCGTTCGTGAACCATCCCTAATTTTTCTTCTATTCCTCTGATCTCAGCTCTTCTATGAATTGCTGTCTCGAAATTGTAGTAGTAAATCGTGGATGATACTGAGACAAAAAGGGTAAATTAGGTTTAACATTATTAATAAGAATAAGTCAACAAAATTTAAAAATAAAGGTATAGATTACCAAAACGAGAAAAAAACATCCTTTTTTTTCAATTTGCCCTTAAAGTTATCCGTCCGGAAAAATCCGTCAGTAATTCTACCAATACACATTCTTGACGAATTCATATTTTAATCATTTTTGAAATAAATAAAAAGAAATATATATATATATATATATATTATTTAAAATTAATAAAAGCTTTACAGCAAAATATATAATTAGTGGTCGAGTTGCTCTCAATCTGGTGGTTAGTATGATCTAGCTAATGAAATGGCACCATGATTTGATTCCTATCCGCTGCATTATGGTAGCTTAAAAAAATATTATTGGGTATGTTTTAAGCTATGTATCGGGTCTTGTTGATCTAATGTTAACAAAAAAAAACATATAACTAGTGTAATTAATTTAATGTAATTATTTAATAATATAGTGAAATAACGTTTGGATACAACCAGCTTCATAGTTGCCAAACGTAATACACTATAAATGATCCATCTAATATATAGCTTTCACTCTTTTTCAAGTCGCATTGCTTCTATTACTCTCTGCAACTCTTTGGCAATCACCTGGATACAGTCAGCTTCAGAGCTGCCAAACATAATACACTATAAATGATCCATCTAATCATAGCTTTTACTCTTTTTCAAGTCGCATTGCATTTATTACTCTTTGCACCTCCTTGACAATCTCCTGGATACAGTCCGCCTCAGAGCTGCCAAAAGTAATACACTATATAAATTATCCATCGAACGTTAACTCATATTTTGAAGGGTCCAATGAGAAAAACAATACACCTCTTGTCTCCTAAAGACAAACCCGTCTTGCTGGAGATGTACTCTAAGGCTTCTCTCCATTCTTGAATCGGATCTCTCGGCGGATTAGAAGTTTCCATGAGCCTCCAGAAGTTCTTTCCAAACTCACTCTCACTTGTAGGTGTTTTGACGTGGCTTGCATCCACCTTATAAAATATCGGAATGACTTGGAGCTTGCCTTCATCGGAACGTTTCTTCAATTTCACTAACTCATTCATGCACCATTTTGACTCTGGATACCTATAATTAAGGCATTATTGATTATGATTCTTCATTCTTGAATTCATTGCAGGATATATAATTTTAGTAAGAGTCTTAACCTGGTAGAGAAGATGGCAAGTGCTATAGTCGATTCTTCGATCCTAACAAAGAGATTTTGGAGATCTTTTCCAAGGAGTTCATCTTTGTCTATGAAGAATTTGATATTGTGGGTCTTAAAAGCATAAGTGAGGTGGTCCACAAAGTTGTGACGAAGTTGATCTCCTCTGAAATTAATAAAAACTTGGTGGTTCACCTGCGGAGTGACGATACTGGTCTTTTTCATCGGATTTGGATCGAGGAAAGACTGATATACTGCTAATATACCGCAAATAATGAAGCATACTATTAAAGAATGAACAATTTTCTTCATCATGCGCACCTCCGAGCTGATTTGCTTAGAAGCTGAGTTGTTTCTGTGTTTGAAGTTCGAACACGACGATTGGGTTGCCCGTAATTGCTTCATCTGGGCAAGATGACATGATACGATAAGTGAGAGGGAGAGAGATGGTCTTTATACTGGCCAGCAACGTTTGCTTTGATTTAGTTGAGAACCGAAACCAAATTCATTTTTTCTTTTTTCCAATGCATACATTATCTGTGTAGTCGATGTGTGTTTATGAATATGTGTAAATTTCTAAGAAAGTCACATGTGGTTCACTTACTAATATATTACAATTACTAATACATGTATTACAATTACTAATATCTTACTAGTATTAAATATTACATGTGTGAATATAGGAAATTCTTACAACTACTAATATATTACTCGTATTAATATTTTACAAGTACTAACTAATACTTCTATATTTTTAATTTTGAAATTTCTAAACCTAAATTTATTAACTTAACCTAAACCCTAAACCATCAACTGAATAATTCATTCAAACCAACTTATTATTGACTGTATTATAAGACTAATGTTATCGATTATGAAACACACATGGTCGTGCCTATTTTCAATAAACAATGTATTTAAAAACTAATTTTTATTCCAATGGAGAAATTATTGGAAAAGTCAACAATTCTTTTTGTCTTTTATTGGAAACATGAAATGAAAAAGACGTAAATCTTTTTAGCGCGTCAGAACCGTGCTTTAAACTTTGTTTACAATTTTTTTGAACTTTTACGATATGAGACTAAATCAATAAAAAACAACAAGTCATATGTATATAGAATTTTTCTTTTTTGTTAATTCATATACTTGTTATTTATTGATTTAGCATTGAATTGTTATCTACTTGAGAACACCACTTCACGACAACTAAATAATACAAAAATATATATATTTAATCGTAAGATCGCAAACTATTCTTCTTTTGCCTTTTATTGGAAACATGAAATGAACTCTATCCATTATCTTATTCTAGATTTCCTCAAGTCAGTGACACAAGTATCTTAACATGATTATTTCTGCATTTTCAAGAAACGAAAAAAATGTGGTTATTTCTGATTTATAAAGGGTAGAAAAACGTGGTTAACTCGAATGTTATAATTAACTTTTGAGAAAATGTCTTAGCTTTTAGACATTAAAGTTTTGAAAAAAATATCATTTAAACCCTAAACTTATCTTGGTTTAGTGGTAAGTCCACTGAATGTATGCATTATCTCATATCTAAAAATCAAATTTTACTATCTACATTATGTAGGAACATGGCTAAATAGGTATGCCCGTTGTGGCCCAGTATTGACAATAAAAAAATCATAACTTACTAAAAACTAAAAAGGATAAAACAAACACTGAAATTTCTCTTACCCAAATTAAACTGTGAAAAAATTGATTATCCAATTAAATCTTGAATTTTGCGTTTACTATACCGATTACTCCACTATTAAATAGTTAAATAGAAATTATAAACTCTGTTTAGGTCCGTTAATCAATCTCTGTTAACTAAAACTATGTTTTTGTTTGAAATAAATATATGAGACTAACCCTAATTCATTTTCCCCAAGCAGAGTCTAATTAACATATTTAAACGGACTTTCTAATTAATTTCTGTTTAATAATCTAACGGCAGAGTTAATCGGCACAATCAACGCAAAATTTAAGATTTAATTAGATAGTCAACTTTTTTTAATGGTTTAATTTGGGTAAAAAGAATTCAGTGTTTGTTTTACCTCTTTTGGTAAATTCAAGGTTTACATGATATTTTGAGTAAAATGTTTTCCTAATCTAGAGAGAACAAATATTTAGAAAATTTATAAAGAGAATCTAAAAACAATTCTTATGGAATCCAAAAACTAAAAAACAATAAGCAAAAACTTAAATCTAGAAATCAAAATCTATAATCTAACATTATAACAATCGAGTTATTCAAATTCGACGGCAGCGATCACTGCTTCTACACCCTCGAGAACCCAAACCAGTAAGATCAATTTAATCCAATTATCTCTGTTTTTGACTGAGTCTTTAAATAACAAGAGCATTATTAACTAAGGATTACAGAGAAAGCTTAAAGACAATATTTAGCTATATATATATATAGTTTGTAAGCATTGTGTTTCTTATAGAGGAAAATGTTTTCTTTAATTCTAAGATCTAGATTGCATTTTCATCATTCGACGAGAAATAGACCGATTTAGGCTGAGAATTCCGTTGGATCATTTATCCGAACAAAGAATTTCCGACACATTTAAAAGTTCTCCCTCAGTAATTCTAACAATACAAATTCTTGACGAATTCATATTTTAATCATTTTTGAAATAAATAAAAAGAAATATATATATATATATTATTTAAAATTAATAAAAGCTTTACAACAAAATATATAATTAGTGGTCGAGTTGTTCTCAATCTGGTGGCTAGGATGATCTAGCTAATGACTTGGCACCATGATTTGATTTCTATCCACTGCATTATGGTAGCTTAAAAAATATTATTGGATATGTTTTAAGCTATGTATCGGGTCTTGTTGATCTAATGTTAACAAAAAAAACATATAACTAGTGTAATTAATTTAATGTAATTATTTAATAATATAGTGAAATAACGTTTGGATACAACCAGCTTCATAGTTGCCAAACGTAATACACTATAAATGATCCATCTAATATAGCTTTCACTCTTTTTCAAGTCGCATTGCTTCTATTACTCTCTGCACCTCCTTGACAATCACCTGGATACGGTCAGCTTCAGAGCTGCCAAACGTAATACACTATAAATGATCCATCTAATTATAGCTTTTATTCTTTTTCAAGTCGCATTGCTTCTATTACTCTCTGCACCTCTTTGGCAATCACCTGGACACAGTCAGCTTCAGAGCTGCCAAACATAATACACTATAAATGATCCATCTAATCATAGCTCTTACTCTTTTTCAAGTCGCATTGCATCTATTACTCTTTGCACCTCCTTGACAATCTCCTGGATACAGTCCGCTTCAGAGCTGCCAAAAGTAATACACTATAAATTATCCATCGAACGTTAACTCATATTTTGAAGGGTCCAATGAGAAAAACAATACACCTCTTGTCTCCTAAAGACAAACCCGTCTTGCTGGAGATGTACTCTAAGGCTTCTCTCCATTCTTGAATCGGATCTCTCGGCGGATTAGAAGTTTCCATGAGCCTCCAGAAGTTCTTTCCAAACTCACTCTCACTTGTAGGTGTTTTGACGTGGCTTGCATCCACCTTATAAAATATCGGAATGACTTGGAGCTTGCCTTCATCGGAACGTTTCTTCAATTTCACTAACTCATTCATGCACCATTTTGACACTGGATACCTATAATTAAGAGATAATTGATTATGATTCTTCACTTTTGAATTCATTGCAGGATATATAATTTTAGTAAGAGTCTTAACCTGGTAGAGAAGATGGCAAGTGCTATAGTCGATTCTTCAATCCTGACAAAGAGATTTTGGAGATCTTTTCCAAGGAGTTCATCTTTGTCTATGAAGAATTTGATATTGTGGGTCTTAAAAGCATAAGTGAGGTGGTCCACAAAGTTGTGACGAAGTTGATCTCCTCTGAAATTAATAAAAACTTGGTGGTTCACCAGCGGAGTGACGGTACTGGTCATTTTCATCGGATTTGGATCGAGGAAAGACTGATATACTGCTAATATACCGCCAATAATGAAGCATACTATTAAAGAAAGAACAATTTTCTTCATCATGCGCACCTCCGAGCTGTTTTGTTTAGAAGCTGAGTTGTTTCTGTGTTTGAAGTTCGAACACGACGATTGGGTTGCCCGTAATTGCTACATCTGAGCAAGATGACAAGATCAGAGCTCCTGGAATCATACGTTAAGTGAGAGGGAGAGAGATGACCTTTTATAGACTAATTGCTTTGGTTTAGTTGAACCGAAACCAAATGCGGATCGAATATTGATCTAGCTGAAATTAAACCGGAATTTCCTTTTTGCAATGCATATAATATTCCAAGTGTGATGAATAGATCGAATAATGTAAAAGACTAAACCTTAGAAGACCAAGACAATCATCAATTAGAGACCACCACAATTCAAATATACATTTTTCTAAGCACGTTTTTCTTTGTTGAGATAATGATAATAATTCCAATTGTTGAAAACTTAATTAGATTAGCTGCAATTGTAGCTTGGACGTGGTCAACTCTGTTTGGATTACTTAGTTACTGTATCGTCTTTCCCAATTCCTGATCAAAAGATCCGAGGAACGAGCTCTAAGGTCAATTCTTAATGAAGGCTATTAATCTGATATAATGATTACAGAAATTGAACAAAAACAGAGGTGGGATTGCTTAACGAAGGACAGGTGTTCTTCGTGCCTAGGTCTTCCTTTTTTGATGACTCAAACTAAATTATACTATACTGGTTAGAAACAGCAAATTTAATGGAGATCAAATTCAAGGAACTTCAAAAAAAAATTATGATCTTAAACCAAACGGAAACATAATAAAATTTGCGAGCAAGAGACATTATTCTTCGTTATTTAGCTTATGAGTTTGTTATCTTGGCTCCTGTCTCAAATGTAATATCTTATGAGTTTTTGTTCTAAACCCTCAAGTAGTGTTTATTTGGCCTTGATTTATGTGTGTTTTAATTTTTATTGACATGTGCATAATTTACAATACAAGTCAATTGTTTGACGGCTCTCTCTCAATTTAACGGTTTTAGCCCTTAGATCTAGCTAGTATCATCAATCTAACGGTCAATAATCATCGCGCAGATCTTAAAAGCAATTAAAGATTTGAAAGATTGTGTTTTTATTTTTTTGGGTGTGTTGGTGAAAACTTAAAAGTAGAAAGAAGCTATTTCCAAGCATGTTTGGTCTCCCACATTTCCATAACACTTAATTATAAAATTAATTATTTCACCATGCAGCTAGAAGGTCATTAAAGGATGTTTTTTTTGTGCACAATACGTCTCTTATTTAGTTATAGTTTGTAATAAATGAGTTAAGATGACCAAAGAAAAGAAGCTATTTATATGAATCCATGTTTTTGAAATATCTACGTGGCTTATCCAACTGCTTTAAACACGGGGCTTTGCAATCTCTTTTTATTTTGTCAATAATTGCATCGATAAATTTCGATTCATAGCCTAAAGTTCATCCTTATAATTTTTTTTAAGTTATCATAATGCAACGGGTAATCTCTTCTTCTTAAACATGTTATTATGAAATATTGTTATTGTTTTATGTAAATTATAAAAAGAACAAATTTTTTTTGTTAAAATGCTTAAAAATTACGTGTACATTATATATTTATCAATTATATATTTTTAGTGAATTATATATTTATAATGTTGCGGAAACCCATGTACATCATATATTTATCAATTATATATTTTAGTGAATTTTGAATTATACTAATCTTAAAATTTATCGACAATGTTATAATTAGAGGTTTTTTTAGAATGCCGAAATTAACTTTACAAAAATTTTAAACAAAAGATTAATTTTCAATGATATAGAATGTAATATCCAACATTAACCTAATGTTATTTATTTAAAAGTTACATTTTACTATATAGAAGATATATAAATTATATTTATTTATTTTAAAATAGACGATGATGAGAAACAATCAAATAATATAATATCTCCACAACGTAGAGAAAGGGCTTGTGCGTTCGAGTAGTTAGAAATACATAAAAGGTTAATTTGGTGAAAGTACTTATTAATTATCTACAATTTCTCCTATAACAATAAAAGAAATAAACAAAAAAATATTTAACATTCTATCATAATTTCATTTACAAAGATTAAAAGTCAGGATAAAAGAATTAATTATTTTTATTAAAGAGATCACATGCCGAATTCTTCTTATTTTGGTCGTTAGAATGATCAAGCTAACAACTCAAACATCTAGGCTGGATTCTTCTTCTTTGTAAATTAAATAAGAATTTTAGAGAATGTACGAATTAATGTAAATGAGAGTATATATTTGTTTAAGTGGTTAAGTCTATTAGAAACGAAAATAAAAAGCCCTGCTACAGTAGATTGGAATGAATGTAAATAATACAATTGGGCAAATGTTACCCTATAGTAATGTTGCTGTAAGTAAAATGGCTAAAAAAATACGAGATGCAGCGACACCTTATCTTCTTATTATCAGACCAATATCTATCTGCACGCTAAGAATTAAAAACGTAAAGAATCTTTCAACCCAAATCTGTTACGCAAAGCAGTGGGAGAGTTGGAAGTACGGAAAACAAGGAAGGCAAATGTTGGGATAAACATGACATTTAATTCTTTTAATCATTTTACTTTATTCTTAATTAATTATGATTAGTTTATTAAAAATAAACATTATTATATAATTAAAAAGGACAATTAAATCGTAAGTCCCAACTCAAAAGCATATAGAGAAAAAGGAATCTATCCCATGCTATATGCGCATCTTATGTCACATATATATTTATATCTTAATTATTTTTACTTATAAGTATAAACCCTAATTAACGACTGAGTTGATTTTATCCTTACTTTCAAACTAGAGTTTGACATTGGTGAGCTTTGGTTTTGAATTCTTACATTAATCACAACTTAACGTATGTTGTCTTTTTGTGTTTTGTCTTGACCCCCTATTAAGCCAGAAGTAAATAAACCTACGAAAACTTCAATTCTTAGCCATATTTATATTTTCATGTATAGGTTTTAAGTTTATAATCGATCCATACGTTACACATGTCATTAGAAAAATTAGCTACAATCTTAAAGTCTAATAAAACTGCATGTCGCTTAATGGTTAAGACTTAAAGAGAATACATTTTAGAAAGTCAAGCTGGTGAATTGAATTTTATCCCGAAGCTGCCATAGCTTAGGTTTTTTGTTTTTTTTGGTGAGAAAATGCAGGCACTAGAGCAAGGTCCGAAGTTTGCTTTTTTTTCCTGAAATTCATTCCAAATATGAAACAACAAGTAAATAAAAGTGTGGAGGCAACACGAAAGCAACGATTGTGGCACCAAATTATAAACATAACCTAAATTCAAGGGATCCTAGCCATACATCTTTACCCTCACCATGTTCTTTTTTTTAACTAATGCATATTCTTGTGACAATAGAATATCTCTCTAACATCAAAAGAAAAAAAGACAATAGATCATCTTTTTTTTTGATAAGGGACAATAGATCATCTTTCAGTGAAGGTAAAGATTTTCATATTAGGAATTATATGTCAAAACGTATTTACATCAACCTTTTTATCTACCTTTTAAAAAGAAAAACATTCATAAATTATACTTTTTCCGTTTCAAAATATATGATGTTTTACGAAATTTTTTTTATACTAAATTATTTAATGTTTCCAACTTTCAATACAATATTTATTATATTTTATTTATCTACTTTAACCATTTGTATTATATATATATATATATTGATTTTTAGTTGGCTGAATAATTATTAGATAGATTAAAAGTATAGTTGGAAAGTTTAAATAGTAAATGATTTTTTAATTTGGATGAAAAATTTTAAACGTCCCGGAAAAGGTAAAAAAAAATTGATAAATTGTTTTAGGTTTTTGTAAGATCGCAAACTATTCTTCTTTTGCCTTTTATTGGAAACATGAAATGAACTCTATCCATTATCTTATTCTAGATTTCCTTAAGTCAATGACACAAGTATCTTAACATGATTATTTCTGCATTTTCAAGAAAAGAAAAAAACGTGGTTATTTCTGATTAATAAAGGGTACAAAAATCTCTAACTTTATAGATCGTAAAGAAAAGCTTTATAATCATGTTACGATGATAATTAGAGTTAGAAGAAAATTAGGGATAGAGTCATACTGTTAAAATTAACTCGAATGTTATAATTAACTCAAATGTCTTAGCTTTTAGACATTAAAGTTTTGAGAAAAATGTCATTTAAATCCTAAACTTATCTTAGTGTAGTGGTAAGTTCATTGAATGCATGCACTATCTGCAATCGGATCTCTGCAATCAGAAATTTTCGCGTACCTCCTGAAGTTGTCACCAAACTCATTCTCACATGTAAGATTCTTAACATGGCTTGCTTGGAGTTTGTAGAGCAAAGGAATGACATAAAGTTTTCCTTCATTCGAGCGTCTATTTATATGCAGGAGCTCATTCATGCATCACCTCTTTTCGGTATACCTATATAAAATTATTAAGACGATCATTATGATTCTTTGGATTTTTTACTTTGTTTTTGTTGGAGGATTCATTAGTTGATTACTTGATTAAGTAAGACTCACCGTGGAGATAAAATTACAAGAGCTATTCTCGACTCATCGATCTTTCCAAAGAGATTTTTGAGATCTTTGCCTGGTTGCATATCATTGTCTATGAAGAAGTTAATCCCCTCATTCTTAAAAGCGTTAGCAAAGTGACTGATAAAGTTGTAGCGTAGTTAATCTCCTCGAAAATTGATGAATGCTTGATGATTATGTGGTGGAAAACGGAGGGGAATTTTCCTCACAAATGGAATTAAACGAGCAGCTGCCATATCCTAAAATAAAAGGTGATGGAAGCAACGATTGTGGCAAAGTGTCTATTAGAGGGGTCGAGTTCTCTTTATTAATGTGCAAACGAAGAAGAAGGTCGTGAAGAAGAGAGAAGAAGTTTCATTCTGTTTCTTATTGAAATGTTAATCTCATTTCTGTTAATCTGTTTCGATTACAACTAATTGCCTTTTAAGGCTAACAACCAAGTTAACCGAAACATAAACCACTCGGTTAACTGGAAATGATAAACCGAAATTGAAATCAATCTAATAACCCCCCTCAAGATGGCAGATATATAGACTTAAGTGACATCTTGCCTGTAAGAACTCGAAACTGAGCTGGGTATAAGGCTTTAGTAAAGGCATCTGCAAGCTGGTTTCCAGATTTGACATATAAAGTTTTTATCAAACCATTCTGTATCTTTTCTCTCACTATATGACAATCGAAATCAAGATGCTTTGTCCTCTCATGAAATACAGGATTGTTGGCTATGTGTATTGCTGAGACTGAGTCACAATAGAAGGCAACGGGTCTGGTTTGTTCAACCTGTAATTCTGCCAACAGGTTCACTAGCCACTGTGTCTCTTTGACTGCAAATCCCATTGCTCTGTACTCTGATTCTGCTGAAGAGAGTGAGACTGTCTGTTGCTTTTTCGATTTCCAAGAGATAAGGGCATTGCCCAAGAACATACAGAAACCAGAAGTAGACCTTCTCGTGTCAGTACACGAGCCCCAATCGGCATCAGTGAAGGCTTTGAGTGTGAAGTCACTCTCCGAAGAATAAAACAGACCAAGGCCAACGGTTCCTTTTAGATACTGTAACACTTTGTACGCAGCTTTTAGATGCGAGGGCTTCGGCTTCGAAGTGAATTGACATAACCTGTTAACCGCATAGGTTATGTCGGGTCTGGTTATTGTGAGATACATCAGCTTCCCAACGAGCCGTCTATACATTTGTTCATCATCCAGGGTTTCTTCATCACTATCAAGACTGAGTTTTATACTTGGGTCCATGGGAATCGTAGATGGTTTGCATCCTAACATACCTGATTCATCGAGTAACTCCAAGGTGTACTTTCTTTGACATAGAGAGATTCCTGTATTTGATCTCGCTATTTCGAGCCCAAGAAAATATTTCAGTGAGCCTAAGTCTCGGAGCTTGAAAGAAGCTTCCAAACTCTTCGTTAATTGCGTGACTGCTTCATCATTATTCGAAGCTATTATCACATCATCTACGTATACTAAAACCGCCATATAATTCCCTGATATGTTTCTTATAAACAATGTGTGATCCGTGTGAGATTTCTGAAAGTCAAGAGCTTCAAGTGTCTCACTAAATTTCCGAAACCACTGTCTTGACGCCTGCTTTAGCCCATAGATGGATTTCTGCAGCTTACAGACTGGGTTGTGAGGTAAAGAATCACCTTCCTTAGGCGTGTACCCAGGAGGAAGACGCATGTATATCTCCTCGTCCAACTCTCCATTCAAGAAAGCATTCGATATATCAATCTGGTTCAGGCTCCACTTCTTAGCAGCCGCAACTGATAACAATGTCTTCACTGTTGTCATTTTGGCCACAGGAGAGAAAGTGTCAACAAAGTCTATTCCCTCTTTCTGGGTGTATCCTTTCGCTACCAATCTCGCTTTGTATCTCTCCAAAGTTCCATCGGCTCGAAGCTTTGTTTTGTATACCCATTTACAGCCTATTGCTCGTTTGTCCGGAGGAAGAGTACATATGCTCCAGGTTTCAGAGTTTTCTAGAGCTCGCAATTCTTCATTCATAGCTTGTAACCATTCTTTGAAAGTCTTGGCTTGATCATAAGATGTTGGTTCCCCATGTAAAGTTACAGAATTGATATACGCTCTGTAATTTTCTGACAGATTCGCATAGGACATGTAATTAATCAGAGGGTAGGGAATTGTTGTATTGCTGTTGTTACAATAGTAGTCTTCCAAATACGCAGGTCTCTTTCTCTCTCTTTTGCCCGATTTCGATTTAACCTCTGTTTGAGAATTCGCATTGTCATTCTCTGTTTCTGCATTCTCATTTTCTGTTTCTGTGTTTGTACGCTCAGTTTCTGTACTAGATTCATTAGTAGTCTCTCCTTCAGTTACTGAATTTTCTTCTGGACTAGTAGTGATGTCAGCATCATTCCTCACATTTTCCGAACCATTCTCTTCATCTGTAATGTTTGATTCGTTGTTATTCAGAAAATGTTGCCCAGTGCTTTTGTCCAGAAGGTCGTAAAAGTCTCCATTTTGTTCTTGAGTGTCTTTAAAAGGGTAAATGTCTTCATAAAAGACTATGTTACGAGACACAGAGATCTCATTAGTTTCTAAGTCCATGGTTTTGTATCCTCTGTAACCTACTGGATACCCAAGAAAAACACAAGCTCTTGATCTCGGTTGGAACTTGTTTCTGCCCTTAGTGGAGGTAGAACGATAGCAAAGGCATCCAAACGATCTCATCTCTGAGTAGTTGGGTAATCTCGATGTGAGAGTCTGGTATGGAGACCTTTCCTGCAACACGGGAGTAGGAGTTCTGTTTATCAGGAAAACCGCAGTCAAGACACAATCCCCCCAATATTCAGATGGTATTTGACTTTGAAACATAAGAGCTCTTGCGACATTTAGAATGTGCTGGTGTTTTCTTTCCACCACCGAGTTCTGCTCTGGTGTCTCTGGGCAAGAATGATAAGACACAATTCCTTTAGATTTATACAGTCTCTCAAAGCTTAATTCCGGAGCATTGTCAGCTCTAACTCCCTTGACTTTTGCTTTGTACTGCGTTTCAATCATTCTCAAGTAATCAGGAAATATGGTCAAAACATCCGACTTATTCTTTAACAGGTACACCCAAGTCATTCTTGTGTTATCGTCAACAATGGTCAGGAAGTACCTATACCCTTCATTTGTGGGGACAGAAAAAGGTCCCCATACATCTATGTGCAACAACTCAAAAGGTGTAGAGCAAATATTGTTCTGTGAGTTATAAGGAAGCTTTCTTTGTTTTGCGAGAGGACAAATTGCACAATGAAAAGGAGCTTTATTGATTTTCTGTAATCCGAGAATTCTGGACAATACATCGACTCTTGACACTGAGGGATGCCCCAATCTATGATGCCAAAGATTTCTATCAACTAAAGCATTTACAGAACTAGACAAATGTATCACTCTGTTACTCTGAATTGTGCCTTTGTCCAGCATGTATAAGTTCCCAATCTCTTCAGCTAGCCCAATCATCGTCCCCTTCATATTGTCCTGTATGATACACGATTTTTCATCAAAGATCAGTCTGCATTTCACATCCTTTGTGAGTTTGCTGACACTGAGGAGACTTAACCTGAAATCGGGAATATACAAAACATTGTTCAAGAGTAAATGTTCATTCATCCTGATTTTTCCTATCCCTGCTATAGTGATGTTCATTCCAGTAGGTAAAGTCACACTTTTATCTAAGGCAGTATCTAATTCTTCGAACAAATCTCTGTTATGACAGACATGGTGAGTCGCTCCACTGTCTACAATCCACATTTCTGACCACATGACACTTCCAGTGTATCTCAACATTCCAATAAAGTTCAGAACCTTTGTGGAAAAAGACATACCTGGGAGAGCAGTGATTTTCCCATCTGAGGTCGAAGCGATTTGTTTTAGATTCGAAGATTGAGGCATCTGTGAGTTACAATATGCCATGACCCCCGCAACCTGATCCTTTGTCAAGGTCTTAAGAAAATCTGTCATTGGATTTCCCGCGTTCTCCGCAAGAGCTATTTGACCCACAGTTGTCTTTGCAGTATCGTTCTTTTGTTTGTGTTTGAAACCTGGAGGATATCCATGAATTTTGTAGCATTTGTCTACCGTATGTCCCGTGTATCCACAATGTGAGCATGTAGGTCTTTGCGTCTTTGGCCCAGCGTAAGTGGCATTCACAGAGTTCTTGACCTCTGTATTATTGGTGATTACTTGAAATGCAGTTGCAGGTTGAGAAGTTTGAATGCTTCTCTGAGTACAGTCTTGATCTAGTATATTGTATACTTCAGCAAGTGTTGGTATACTTTTCTTCATGATGATTTGACCTCGTGCATTTGCATATGATTCGTTCAATCCAGCAAGAAATTTTATTATCTTGTTGTTCTCTGCCTTACTGGACATGTCTTTGCAGCATTGACAATGTCCACAACATCTGGCACAATCCGAACCTTCAAGATTATCCCACAGAGTCTTGAGTTTGGTGTAGTAGGCAGATAAGGTGAGTGATCCCTGTTGAAGAGTCCATATCTGTTGCGTAATTTGATAAGACCTTGGTAGACTTGTCACATGAAAATGAGTCATTAGATCCCTCCATATTTCAGACGCATCATTAAACCTCAAGATACTTGCATAGATCTCCTTTGTTACTGAATTCAAAATCCATGATTTTACCATGCTGTTGCATCTTGACCATATTTTGTAATGTGGATGTGTTTCGTAGGGTCTTGGTAGTGATCCATCGACAAAGGCCAACTTGTTCTTCGCATCCAGAGCGATCGTAATGGCGAGGTTCCAGGTGTTGTAATTCAATCCATTTAGAACTTCCGAGATGAGGGAAACTCCTGGATTATCTCCGCTTGATAAGTGATAAGGAGAGTACAGAATTCCATCAAACTCAAGTTCTTCCTTGCCGTTGAATTGGAAGATCGATTTATGCTTCAGGGAAGACTTATCTCGAATTGTTGAGTTCTGTACGTCTTCAAGAGAAGGTGGATTACTTTCGGGAGATTCCGATCTATCTTTCTTAATTGGTTTCCTGGATTTCATGGAAGAAACTCCATGAGTGGCCTTCTTGGGAAATCTCCGAACCGAAACCATGGTTATGAAATCGAATCGGCGGAATAACCGATCTAACAGACTTCAAATTGGCGGAATAACCAATTTCAGAAACGCGTAAGAAAAAGAGAATGACTCTTGGCGGAAAGACCAAAGAATCTTTGCGAGGAAGAAGACGAGCTAATTAAGGAAGAATCGGCTCAGAAGTGATGACTCGGAATGAATACAGAGCGCGACAGAGATGGAGAAAGATGAAGTTTTAGCTTCATCGCTCTGATACCATATTAGAGGGGTCGAGTTCTCTTTATTAATGTGCAAACGAAGAAGAAGGTCGTGAAGAAGAGAGAAGAAGTTTCATTCTGTTTCTTATTGAAATGTTAATCTCATTTCTGTTAATCTGTTTCGATTACAACTAATTGCCTTTTAAGGCTAACAACCAAGTTAACCGAAACATAAACCACTCGGTTAACTGGAAATGATAAACCGAAATTGAAATCAATCTAATAAAAGGTGATGGAAGCAACGATTGTGGCAAAGTGTCACAATCGTGGACAAGGATTATTAATAACCGGGTTGCATATCACTTTAATTGTCTTTATTCCACGAAAGGCAACAAAAACTAAAAGAGATAAAACAAACACTGAAATTTTTTTTACCCAAATTAAACCATGAAAAAGTTGATTATCCAATTAAATCCTGCATTTTGCGTTGACTATGCTGATTACCCCACCATTAAATTATTAAATAGAAATTAGAAACTTTGTTTACGTCCATTAATCAATATCCGTTAACTAAAACTCGGTGTTTTTGTTTGAAATAAATACATGAGACTAACCCTAATTCATTTCCCCCAAACGGAGACTAATTAACATACTTAAACGGAGTTTCTAATTAATTTCTGTTTAATAATCTAACAGCGGAGTTAATCAGCACAGTCACCACAAAATTCAAGATTTAATTAGATAGTCAACTTTTTCATGGTTTAATTTGGGTAAGAGAGAATTCAGTGTTTGTTTTAACTCTTTTGGTAAATTCAAGGTTTACATAATATTTTGAGTAAAATGTTTTCCTAATCTAGAGAGAACAAAGATTTAGAAAATTTATAAAGAAAATCTAAAAACAATTCTAAGAATTTTTTTTTTTTGATGGAATCCAAAAACTAAAAACCAATAAGCAAAAACTTAAAACTAGAAATCAAAATCTATAATCTATTAGGGTTTCTCTACACAAAAGATTCTGTTGACAAATTGTTAAGGACAATATGACAGTATCAGTAACTGGAGTATACTAATTAGGGAATGAAATTATTCAAGAAGCTTGAATAAGCTCTTTGGAAAAGTATTT
The DNA here is from genome assembly GCA_963920545.1 of Lepidium didymum. NCBI lineage: Eukaryota > Viridiplantae > Streptophyta > Magnoliopsida > Brassicales > Brassicaceae > Lepidium > Lepidium didymum. The sequence continues at coordinate 938,666 of OY986982.1, forward strand.
GTTCGAGTGTTTAGGAAGATTCTCGAATCTAGACTGAAAATATGATTTGATATATGAACAAAACAACAAATTACATATATATAGAAATGCAGGGTGTGTACCAGATTAATTTGTTTGGGTTCGAGAAACTTAGTTCATTTACTAGATGATGATCACGAACAGGTTCTTCAGTACTCCGATAACGCATATATAGGGTTGAGAGTGAGGATGTTCGTTCATGAAGAAAAATGGATGTTTGTTGAAAATGGACCTTCAAAATTAACGATCATGAACGAGAGTGAGGTCCGAAGTTTTATACTAGCAAGGGAATTTCGTGGAACATTCGTATACTAAAACGACGACGTCCCAAGTGTGTATATGTGAGTTATACCTTCCAAAGGATTAATCCTGATCATAGATATGGATTTCGTCGCATATATACGCTTTTCTACATTAACACTAACGTGCAAAAAATCTAAAGTCTTGCTACCATGCATTCGCTAGCAACTTATTATTCAGCATATTTTAGAGAGGTACTCTATTTTTTCATTCGTTTCTTCTCCAACTTATTATTCTATTATTTATTCCATAAATAATACTTCAAACATAATATCTTTTTAGTTTATTATATTTTTGTCAATATTAGACTACAACTGGTCGATCTATTAGCAAGTTTTTATATAATATAGGTAATAGAATTCGATTCCTGAATATATAAGTACGCCTACTTTTAATGGACTTACCATATGCTACTAGAATAAATTCCATTTACATATTATTTTTTTTAGTTTGTTGTATTTTCTCAATAAAACTATTTTTAGTTTACTTTTTATACATTTCACCCATTAATTTGCTTTTAACAATAGTTTTAGAAAATTATAACTATTATCTAAAATTAAATATATATTAAAGTAAAATTATATTAGAGAAATAAAATACAAAAAGGTCAATTTTGGCGGCGGTGATATTAGATACGAATCATACGATGTCAATCATTTTTAAAAAAAATGGAAAATCTTGATCAAAAAAAAAAAAAAAATCTGGTTTCTGGTTTAAGTTGTTAAGTCGGTTAGGTTGAAAGTCAAAGATACTCTTTTTTTAGCCATAGAATACTCACAATGTCCGATTTTTTTAGAGTACGCCACAAAAGATTGTCCAAATTTATAAATACTGATGGATTCGAGAAAATAAATAGATCGACGATAGTATTGCCAAAAGTAACGTTTGGATAACGTTACTTTTATTGTAATTATCAAATAATATAGTGAAATAACGTTTGGATACAGCCAGCTTCAGAGTTGCCAAAATAATACACTTTTAGATGGATCATTTATTAATTTATTGCCAAAAGTAATAAATGATCCATCTAATCATACATTTTACGTCGAGCACATATGGCTCAGTGGTATTGTCACTTTATAAATCTTCAAGGCACCAAAGTTCGAACTCCCTATCTGCAGTATAAAGGGAGGGAACTAAAAGCCAGTAGGCCCGTTGACAAAAAAAAAAAATCATAGTTTTTACTCTTTTTCGAGTCGCATTGCTTCTGTTACTCTCTGCACCTCCTTCACAATCACCTGGATAAAATCAGCTTCAGAGCTGCCAAAAGTAATACACTGTAAATTATCCATCGAACGTAATTCATATTTTGAAGGGTCCAATGAGAAAAATAATATACCTCTTGTCTCCTAAAGACAAACCCGTCTTGCTGGAGATGTACTCTAAGGCTTCTCTCCATTCTTGAATCGGATCTCTCGGCGGATTAGAAGTTTCCATGAGCCTCCAGAAGTTCTTTCCAAACTCACTCTCACTTGTAGGTGTTTTGACGTGGCTTGCATCCACCTTATAAAATATCGGAATGACTTGGAGCTTGCCTTCATCGGAACGTTTCTTCAATTTCACTAACTCATTCATGCACCATTTTGACTCTGGATACCTATAATTAAGGCATTATTGATTATGATTCTTCATTCTTGAATTCATTGCAGGATATATAATTTTAGTAAGAGTCTTAACCTGGTAGAGAAGATGGCAAGTGCTATAGTCGATTCTTCGATCCTAACAAAGAGATTTTGGAGATCTTTTCCAAGGAGTTCATCTTTGTCTATGAAGAATTTGATATTGTGGGTCTTAAAAGCATAAGTGAGGTGGTCCACAAAGTTGTGACGAAGTTGATCTCCTCTGAAATTAATAAAAACTTGGTGGTTCACCTGCGGAGTGACGGTACTGGTCATTTTCATCGGATTTGGATCGAGGAAAGACTGATATACTGCTAATATACCGCCAATAATGAAGCATACTATTAAAGAAAGAACAATTTTCTTCATCATGCGCACCTCCGAGCTGTTTTGTTTAGAAGCTGAGTTGTTTCTGTGTTTGAAGTTCGAACACGACGATTGGGTTGCCCGTAATTGCTACATCTGAGCAAGATGACAAGATCAGAGCTCCTGGAATCATACGTTAAGTGAGAGGGAGAGAGATGACCTTTTATAGACTAATTGCTTTGGTTTAGTTGAACCGAAACCAAATGCGGATCGAATATTGATCTAGCTGAAATTAAACCGGAATTTCCTTTTTGCAATGCATATAATATTCCAAGTGTGATGAATAGATCGAATAATGTAAAAGACTAAACCTTAGAAGACCAAGACAATCATCAATTAGAGACCACCACAATTCAAATATACATTTTTCTAAGCATGTTTTTCTTTGTTGAGATAATGATAATAATTCCAATTGTTGAAAACTTAATTAGATTAGCTGCAACTGTAGCTTGGATAACTCAAACTAAATTATACTATACACGAATTTATTTATTTACTCTTTCTTTACTGGTTAGAAACAGCAAATTTAATGGAGATCAAATTCAGGGAACTTCAAACAAAATTTATGATCTTAAACCAAACGGAAACAAAATAAAATTTACGAGCAAGAGACATTATTCTTCGTTATTTAGCTTATGAGTTTGTTATCTTGGCTCCTGTCTCAAATGTAATATCTTATGAGTTTTTGTTCAGAAATCTCAAGTAGTGTTTATTTGGCCTTGATTTATGTCTGTTTTAATTTTTATTGACATGTGCATAATTGTATAATACTAGTCAATTGCACACACTCTTTAAACACGGCTTTGCAATTTTTTTTTTTTTTGTCAATAATTAGATTGATAAAATTCGATCCATAATCTAAAAGCCAGTAGGCCCGTTGACAAAAAAAAAAAAATCATAGTTTTTACTCTTTTTCGAGTCGCATTGCTTCTGTTACTCTCTGCACCTCCTTCACAATCACCTGGATAAAATCAGCTTCAGAGCTGCCAAAAGTAATACACTGTAAATTATCCATCGAACGTAATTCATATTTTGAAGGGTCCAATGAGAAAAATAATATACCTCTTGTCTCCTAAAGACAAACCCGTCTTGTTGGAGATGCACTCTACGGCTTCTCTCCATTCTTGAATTGGATCTCTCGGCGGATTAGAAGTTTCCATGAGCCTCCAGAAGTTCTTACCAAACTCACTCTCATGACTTTCAGGTTTTTTGACGTGGCTTGCATCCACCTTATAAAATATCGGAATGACTTGGAGCTTGCCTTCATCGGAACGTTTCTTCAATTTCACTAACTCATTCATGCACCATTTTGACTCTGGATACCTATAATTAAGGCATTATTGATTATGATTCTTCATTCTTGAATTCATTGCAGGATATATAATTTTAGTAAGAGTCTTAACCTGGTAGAGAAGATGGCAAGTGCTATAGTCGATTCTTCGATCCTGACAAAGAGATTTTGGAGATCTTTTCCAAGAAGTTCATCTTTGTCGATGAAGAATTTGATATTGTGCGTCTTAAAAGCATAAGTGAGGTGGTCCACAAAGTTGTGCCGAAGTTGATCTCCTCTGAAATTAATAAAAACTTGGTGGTTCACCTGCGGAGTGACGGTACTGATCATTTTCGTCGGATTTGGATCGAGGAAAGACTGATGATATACTGCTAACATACCGGTAATAATGAAGCATAGTATTAAAGAAGGAACAGTTTTCTTCATCATGCGCACCTCCGAGCTGATTTGTTTAGAAGCTGAGTGTTTTTCTGCGTTTGATGTTAGAAAGCCAATTTCGTTTATTTAAGCGAGTTATTCTAGACCACAACTCTAACAGTCTCCTCAAAAGCCATGGTGATGTCGTTAAATATTCCTCTTTCTATAGAGCTCAAACAATGATTAATTAGTGCTTCTTTTATATGTGTATTTTTATTAAATTAAAGTACACAATTGACAAAAATATGAAATCACCTCCGCATGGATGTTATTTCATTTATGTTTAGTGTTGTATTGGATAAGGTTTTCTACCTATCCTCCTATCAATTATGCTTATGTAACTCCAAAAGTTTAAATTTATAAAAGCAGTTTAGTGAAAAAAAAAAAAAAGTACACAATTGACAAAAATATGAAATCAATTTCTGGACTTGTCTCTTTCGTTGATTTTCTATCCAAAGCCATTGTGTTGTTTGTGCGGCCCACAAGTTTGAAGCTCAACAAATTGTGAAGTAGTCTTTTGATCAACCATTCTTGAACTAAATCATGTGTACCAATCTTTTTAATTGTCGATATGTACAAACTTAGATTCAAAATAATTAAACTACATAATTTACAAATTAGAATATTGAAGATCAATATTTGAAAAACTAAAACAAAACTTTATTTTGGAATATTGGAAATATAAGATTAATGATTAATACAAAATTGAAAAAATGAATAATCAACATAAATCGATAATTTAATTACCTTGATTCATCACCATAAACATACAAAAAATTGGTGAATTCATCTGAATTTGGAAGTATAACAATATTACCAATTTTATCTTCCAAAAAAATGCTAACTTCAAAAAATCTCTGATCCATTTTTATGATTTGAAGCCTTGTTCCAATAATAAGACCAAATTTAGCATCAAAATCTCTCATCCAAACTCTTTGGTAAAGACTTTCTAAACCCGTATGATTTTGACTTTAATCCTCCAGTGAGTTCATGCTGGGTTAAACACAACAATGGAATTGAGAACTATTTTTCTTGTTTATCAAAAGTATTGTATTAATGGCGAAAATTATTTTGGCTAAATTGATTTCAGAATTCTATGCAGAAGTCTAACTTATATTAAAGTATGAGTAATAAACAGGGTAGTTATTGGTCCTTAATTACTTTATTTTCTTAAATTAGACAAACAAATAAATGGTAAGCTCCTCATTAAGGGAAATGATTTCATTATCGAATATTATTTTTATAGTAAAATTTCCAAAATTTATCCATTATTTATTTGATAAATTGATTTGGTTTAATGAAAATTTCCATAATAAATTTCCATAAAATAAGATTTTCCAAAATTTATCTACTAATTATTTGATTACGTCTTGATTTCGTTTATTAAGGAAACATATAAATGTTTTTTTGTAATATTCTCTATTAAATAGGTTTAATGAGCATTAATACAACGTAATAAATTTTTCGTAATCGAACATGACTTTTATAGTAAGATTTTCTGAAATATATCCATTAATTATTTGATTGATTGTTTTTCGTTTATTAAGAAAACATAATAATATTTTGTAATATTTGATTGACTAAATTCGATTATTATTAAAATTAATATAAATTCAAATCGAGTTTAATACGATCATTAAATATTGTAGTAATTTTTTGATTGTTATAGTTTATTAAGAAAACATAGTAATGTTTCGTAATATTTGATTAACTGATTTTGACTATTATGAAAATCAATATAAATTTAAATCTAGTTTAATACGATCATTAAGTATTGTAGTAAGATTTTGATTATTATAGTTTATTATGGAAACATAGTAATGTTTCGTAATATTTGATTGACTGATTTTCACTATTATGAAAATTAATATAAATTCAAATCTAATTTAATACGATCATTAAATATTGTAGTAAGATTTTGATTATTATAGTTTAATACGATCATTAATACAAATAATTTGATTATTATAATAAGATTTTCGTAATCGTATTGAATACAATCATTTAACCCAAAAAAATAGATGATCTTTCAAAAATAGCCTCATATATATTGTAAAATAAAATGCCACTCAATGTAATATATTCAATATAGTAATGGCAAATCTAAATTTAGCTATTCTTTTATTATATAGAAGATTTTAATAATAAAACCATAAAAGCGCACAAGTATTCTTTAGTATAGTGGCAGGCGGTAAGTCCAATAAGACATGCACACTTCCACAAGCTAGAGATCGAGTCCCACCGTCTACATTATGTAGGAATTTGGCTAATAGGCCGGCCAGTTGTGGCCCAGTGTTGAAAAAAAACCATAAAAACACTAAACGTCTTAGTATCAACTAGCTTTTAGCTCTATTTAGAAGCTAGGTTGCATGGAAACTCTGTCTATGGTTCGTTTCTTGTTTCAGAAACAAAAATTCTTGGAAACATAGTACAAACGCAATTCCTAAAATCTTTGATTTGGTAACACGGTAGAAACATGATTCCCAAAAATTTTGATTTGGAAACATTCATTTTTGTTTTTGAAACGCAACAAAAACTTATTATCATTTTTGACAACACGAAAATATTATTAAGATTCTTTGAAATAGAAGTTTAAATTTAATTCAAAGTTATAATTTATTTTTCTTAATTTAGTTATTATTTATTAATTGAATTTGAATTATTTGATTTTTCTAATATGAATTGATTGTTTTATGTTTTAATATTGTTATATATATATATATATATAATATCTGCATTTCTAAAACATACCCGTTTCTTAAAGAAAATTAAATTTTTGTTTCCGGATTTCTATTCGTTTCGCTTCCACGTACCCGTTTCCATTTTCATACAAGTTTAAGAACATGATTTATAGAGAATTTAAAAAACATTATGATCTCTTTAATATTCAATTACTAAAACATAATTGACTTTTATAAAAGCATTAAGCTCAACAAGAAGCTTTACCAATCAGTCCCATCATCTAATCCAAACATAACATTGCAAAATAGAAAAGTTTTACTTTGGGCTTAAAAGTTGAAGAAACATATAATTATGTAGCTACAAAAAGAAACATATAATTATGTAGCTACAAAAATTTAGGCCCATTTTAACATTCAACAAGTTTGATCATTTAAATTTTGGGCTTTACAGCTCTTAATTAACAAATGTCAACGTCTTAAAAATGATTTCCTCGTTATAGTGACGCTTGTCCACACTAAACACATCCTAAATGTGAAACCACAATAAAGATTTGTAGGATGAATACGAAAAATAGAAATAGTCTAAATAATATAGAAATCTGTAAGAATATATATAGAGAAATTAATACGAAAAATAGATTAATAACTCGATGAAAAAACAGTGTTAAAAATGGGTGAAAAATTTATAAAATTTTGTTATCTTTTCATGTTTTAGATATTCTCTTCATTAGACAAAAAAAAAATAAAGGAATTAAAATAATTTTTTTATAATAATGAATTATTATGTCTCATCATGATCAATAATTAAATCATTCAACAAAAACTTCGCTATGAATGTTTTCATATATTTTCTTACATATCACAACACATGAACAAGTATGTATGATGTATAACAACAATCATATAGCACAACAAAATTTCAAAAAGAAAAACATAATAATCATTCACAACAATTTAAATATTGCAAATATTCTTCTAAAACAATCGTCACACGATTCGAAGTTCGAACCACTCGAACTTTGCGTCGTGATGATTATAACTCATTTAACCTCCCAATGTCAACGATAAGCTCCTTTATTTTCTACAATAATCACATTTTTCCAATCACATATCTATTTCTTTTATACATGAAATAAAATTCACATGTAACACAAACCTGATCTTTCTCTCTAAGCAGAAGAAGCAGAAATCTCAACTTCTCTTCATGTAATCGTCTCCACCATCTCACAAGCTTCACGTAAACAAGACTCGAGACTAACGAGAGACTCGCAACGAAGGTTAATGACCAAAATACCCTTTCATGAGTCACGTTATTACAACGCACCCTCTCCACGCTCCGGAAGAAGAATACTAATCGCTTCTTGGAAGTCTCAATCAGACGCCATGGAAGTGAGAGTTCCGTGGTGGAGGAAGACTCACTCTCTTCTCCAATGATGGGAACAGAACATCATCATCATCATCATCATCATCATCATCATCATTATCTCATCATTAATTGGTTGAGATCTGGGTGAGGTTTGTATGAATACCCATTCATTGAATTCGTCTTCTTCCTCTGCCACTGCTTTGTCTATAGAAGTTTGGATAATCTTCTCTTTTTGTAGTGTTTATCAGAAAGATGATCCAAAGGAAGAAGATGAAGTTGGAATTGTAATCATCTTTCATTAATGAAAAACAGAATCGTTAATCTGTTAATTACAAAGCAATGCTCTTTTATAATGAAGCAAAGCGTGAAACATATTTTGGTCAAAACCGGTACAATTACAATGTTTATAAACCGGACTAAATCAGTGAAATCAATTGGTCTAATAGTGTTCAGTACTTTTATCACTTTAATGGTTTTGTAATAGAATTTTTTTTAATATCTAGTAACGATATTTCTGTCAGTTGAGATCAAAATATCTAAATAGAATGATAGTGACACTATTGCTCTCTATATTTTAAATAAACAAGATTTTTATGTGCATAAAATTTATATAAACTTCAAAAAAATGAAGTTGAATTTATTGATATTCTTAAACAGATTGATTATTAAGATTTTGGTATGTTACTTAAACATTGTTGAAGTCTCGAGGCTCTCGGTCCGGTTGTAAATCATATTGACCAAACCAAACCGGAAACTAAATATATACTTTAACCGATCAATTTTCTCCTAGAAAACAAAACAAAATCGAATAGGCTGATTATATTCTCCATAACTATTTCCTTAACGAAATCAGCTTCAGAGCTGCGTATACAATATACATTATTTATAAGAACGTACATACAATTCCTTGGCTTTAACTAGAGTGTCATTGGAATACCTCTTGTCACCCAAAGACAAACCAAACTTATTGAAGATACACTTCAATGCTTCTTTCCATTTCTTTATCTGATCTCACAAGCTTCCGCGAGCTTCCAGAAGCTTTTTTTTTTTGGTATACCGAGGAGTTCGGGATCCGTGGGCTCGTACGTCTCCTCAGGGCGGAGCCCAAACCAATGTTAAATTTTAAAGACCCCTCCCAACGCTGCTTGAACCCGTGACCTCTTGGTATTACCACCAGGAGTTTACCACTAGCCCAACACAACGTTGGTACTTCCAGAAGCTTTTACCAAACTCATTGTCAAGTGTTGGTTTTCTAACGTCTCGTGCGTCCACCTTGTAAGAGATTGGAATGACTACCAGCTTTTCTTTATCCGCAAGTTTCTTAATCTCTACCAACTCAGCTAGACACCACCTTGACTCTGGATACCTACAATTTAGACAATGATGATGATGATTCTTAATCTAATCTTCTCATTGTAGTATGGTCTAAGTTTGATTCATGTTTGGTAGGAGACCATGTACCCAGAATCCTTTTGAGTTAACAAAAAGAAAAGCTTGATATAATTATACGGAATTAGTTAGATTTTGACCCAAACTTCCCGAGTTAACAAAAAAAAAAAAAACAGTGTGAAAGAATGTGAACCTGGTAGAGAAGATGACCAGAGCAATCCTTGACTCTTTGATCCTAACAAAGAGATTTATGAGGTCTTTACCTCGCAGCTCAGTCATGTCTACGAAGAACTTGATCATGTGGCTCTCAAACGCATCAACTAGATGGTTGACGAAGTTGTAGCGGAGCTCCTCTCCACGGTAATTTACGAACACTTGAGGGCGTTTAATGCAAGAGAAGATTGTCATTGGATATGAAACTTGGAAGCATTCGAAGAGTTGTAAAAAGCGAGGAAAGTGTTGTAGGCAACAACAATGGTTTGGATGCAGTCTTATATGTAGTAGTACCTGCTGGAGCATAATCGTTAGTGAATTGACGATTTTAGGTTATTACTTTGTTTAAGGTTATCAAAAAGCAGCATGGATCTTTCTATATTAATATTATTAAATTATATTCTAATATTCTTAAAATGTCACACTTGAAATATGGTAGTCACGATCGAGTTATCAAGCATACATGTATACAGTATCATATACAGTATAATTCATACGTACTAATTTAATATCACATTATATTCAGTTACGTTTAATAATATATATAAAATTATTCATACATATTATTAAACGGATTAATTGTAAATGATGATGCAAGTGTTTGTTCAATAGATTCAGTACACTAAACATGGCTATAATCAATAAAATGGCATACATAATTATATTATTAACTTATCTTTAAATTACCTCTTCTCTACTTATAATTTCTTATATATAAAAACTTAAAATTGAAAAATGGCTTATGATATATTTCTCTTTTATTTTAATTACTTTCTATATCTATATATACTAGTAATTGGGAGCTATTTTTAACAAACGAATGTATTTACTGAAATTGTCTATACTTTCTTTGTTTTTTAAACAAATATTTATTTAATAGCAAAAATATCAAATCATAAAATATGGGCTAAAATTAAACCATACAAGTTGGACCAAAATGAAAATATTAGTTTTGGATCAAAATAATACATAAGTCTTGTATCAAAATTATATACATAAAAAAAGGTTTCACGGAAATGTAACTTTAATAAAGGATTTCATTCTATATATTTATTCTTTGTCGATAAAATTTATTCTTTCTTTTTTAATTGGTTCAAATGGAAATGTACATAATTTTAAACTGAGTATAGCGTCAAGGTATATTAAATAGATATAGAACCGGTTTTTCTTTATGGAGACTTGGAAAAAGAAGTCTATGTGTGTCACATAAATGCTTCATAATTGAACGTCAAGTTATACACACAAAATTGAAAGTCAGGAAGTCATGATTTTAAAACTGAAACAAGTTTCGAACAATAAAGTTACATTTCAAAGAAAACATAGTACAACCATGTATATACCTCAAGATCAATGGGAATAAGTTCATATTTTTGGTATTGTGTGTTTATCACATGAGACTAAGGAGTGTTTCTCTGAGATGTTGGTATCTTATTGGTCAATAGTAGTCTTGTTTTATTACATGAGGCTGAGTACATGGCATGTTCAGGGACTATGGTTACAGAATCATGTCTCTAAGTTTGGGGCTTTGAATTTTGTCGACAAACCTCTCTAACTATTTACTGTGACATTTAAGTCGCAATCGTGTTCTCAAAGTATGATTAGATATCTAAAGAATTCAAATACAATTACCTTCAGTATCTATCACTTAAGCAAACTGTCAAAAATGAAAAGATTGTAATTGATGAAAACATAAGCATTAAAGTTGAAGACATATTTACAATAGGTTACCTCGAAAAACTTTCAAGAAGCATGCTCAAATTCATAATTTAGGATTAGCATATATTTGACAAAATATTTAAATCTTTTATGTTTTATGTTTTTGATGCACATTATTGGTATTAGATTTATGAAATCAGGATACAGCTTCTTTTTTTTTTCAACAAATCGATTAATAAAATTTAAATAATATTATGTGGAGATTACGCGATATCTTTAAATCGAACTTTAATAGGAAATGTAGCGTAATTGAACTAAAAGTATTTCTCCAAATACATCTTTATACGATAAAATAAAATAAATAAATAGATAGGTTTAACACAAATTACACAATTTTATATAACCGGATTAGAGATTAAACCGGCCCGACCTAATATCTTGAAGTCTTCGCCTTTAGCCTCTCGATTCTTCTACTAACTTCGTGTTCACAACGCACTTCAATGGCGACGACTTCTTCATCTCCATCTCCTCCTCCGGTGAATCTCTGGGTTGTCTTATCGGAATCAAAGCGAATAATCAATGCCCACTCACGTCATTTCTTAGCTCTCTCCGTTCTCTTCCTCCTTCCCCTCTGTTTTTCCGTCACAGTTTACCCCTCCGTCTACCGCCTCATCACCGATGAATCATCCGCTTCTCATAATAGCGTCTCTCTCCTCCGAGGTTACCACGATGGTCAATCACTACGCGCTGATTCCGATGTGGACACCAAGACGATGATTCTGCTTCTGATTGCTTACATCGTTGTGGTCACCGTTTTCAATCTCTTAGCTATTGGCTCAATCGCTTATAGCGTTTTCCAAGGATTCTATGGAAGACCTGTGAAATTGATTTCAGCAGTGAAATCGAGCTTCACTTCGTTTTTCCCTCTTCTCGCTACCTTAATTTCATCAAATTTCATCATTTTGGGGATTTTCCTGATTCTAGGGTTTTCAGCTTTTATGTTGACTAAGCTAATTGAGATCATCCCAGGTGTCGAATTCACCTACACTTCTCCGTATTTCCAAGCTTTCTCTGCCGTAGCAACGATCATCTCAATTGTAATCGTGATCAAGCTCTATGTCAATTGGATTCTGGCTTGGGTCATTGTTGTTGTTGAATCAGCTTGGGGGTTTACTCCATTGAAGAGAAGCAAAGGCTTAGTCAAAGGAATGAAAGGTGTTTCCTTATCTATAATCATCTTCTTCGCTTTAACTGAATCGGTTCTCGTCTGGATCAGTACTGTAGCTGCCTCTGCTCAAGTCGATGGCGATGGGAAGTTGTGGACAAACACTTTCTTTGTGCTCCAGATTGTGATCACATCTGCGTTTCTAACGCTTTTAACGTTGTATAATCTTGCGGCGACTACTGTGATGTATATGTATTGCAAAGCTGTTCATGGCGAGCTTGCTTGGGAGATAGCTCAAGAATTTTCAAGAGAATATGTGAGTTTGCCTTTTGATGATGGTAAAGTTCCTCACTTGGTCTCTGTTGCTTACAACATCCGCTGATGATGATGAAGAACATAATATCTTGTTTGTTTTTTTGTTATGAGTTTGCAGTTTGTGTTTGAAAGATCTGATGTTTTTGTAAGATAAAGCATGTTTGTATATTCATCTTCAATAGAATTGTTACAGGCTTTATGTTTGTTCTTGAGAAGTCAAAACCTTATGTGATATGTCTGAATGATCCAAATTGTCAGATTTCTCAAGCAAGTAACGGTTAAAACACTCTTGAAGCATTAACTTCACTGTCATTACAACAAAAAGAACTTGATCTACAAATGTAACATGATCTTACAAGAACAAAAAGGATTTCTGTAATTTTTGTCTTCACCTTGTACAAAAGAATTCACGTAAGACCAGAATCTTAAGTCTGGTTTGTACATTACATCCTAAAGCTTTCTTAAGTTTACGCAAAAGATCCCAACATGAAAAGAAAAGAAAAAAAAGAATTACCTTTTGAAACTGTAACATCAGAGTTCTGTTCATGGATAAGTCTGTTGCAATTAAGTATATGTAACACAACTCACAAAAGATTCAGCAAACTCACAAAAGCTCAAGCGTTTTCTTCATAGTCTCTTTCAAGTGATTTGCTCTTCTTTAAGCCTTAAACGTGCAACAGGTTGTTGTTGATTAAAGTTAACCGTTGAAGTATTCTGTATATTGTTTGGTCTTAACTGATGGCTGCTAGTTCTAGCGGCTGGAACATCGTGGTTATGTTTCCCTTCGTATGTCGTTACAACAGCTTTCGGGTCATTTGCTGCTCTTTCTACATGTTTCCTTACTCCGCAAGCCGGTGTTGTACACTTATAGTAGCTCCTGTGAGTTAAATCAAAGAGAATTGAGTAAGACCAATGACTACTGTTAACTCGATGACCGGTTTTTTATGTTACTACCTTGGATAAGGATTTCCTTTAACTACTTTCTGTCCATATTTGCGCCATCTATATCCATCATCCAAGAGATCAACTTCACTCATTGTTTGAACAATTATTCTAGGCTCTGTCACAGTTTTATTCGATGAAGCAACTGGTTCTGAAACCCGAACTTCTGTATTCCTGCAACATTCAAAGATCGTCTGTATCTCATCAGAAAAAACAAATCACGTAAAGTCTTTTATAACTGTTGTTATTACCTTCTCTTGGGATCAGGCTCATCCTCATGTTTTTCTCCCACACTAGTCTCTGCATTACCAACCTCCTCGCTATCACTAGCATCAGATGTCTGCTCTGTTGTTGTAACCTGACTTGTTTCCAGGTCCCTCTTAGTCTTGTTGAGATTACTACTACTGGCTTTAAACTGAGTTGCAATATCAGAAGTTTTAGAATTCCCGTTATTGTTTCCTCGCTTTTGAGGAGGTTCATGATTATGCTGACCCTTGTAGATGATTTCCGTTACTTGTCCATCGAGAGACCTCTCGACCTTCTTCTTTACAGGACAAGCTGGATGCGTACATTTGTAATAACTCCGAGGATAATCACTTCCTTTCACTTGCTTCTGCCCGTATTTTCGCCAATTGTATCCATCATCAGCTGGTTTATCAGCATTTTGAGGCTGTGACCGATGCTCAAAGACAGATATTGTCTCTGTGGTTTCTCTCTGACCCTGCAATGAATCTTGAACCGACGCTGGAATCTGAGATCGAGGTCCAGAAGATATTGATGGAACCTCAGTCAATGAAGCTTGCTGTTGTTGTGTAGAGGAAGGTTGTTCAGATTCTGATTGCATTTGGCCATTATTATTGCCTTGAACTGCTTGTGCAGTGACTTGTGCTAAAGCTTGTTGGTGTGTCATTCCAAATGCTCCCTACACATATAAATTGACATTTTTATAAACTAATAATATCCAAAAAGAGAGAAACAAAACGACCAATACAAACAAATACATACAAAGATTCAATATTTATAAAAGAAGGACACAAAACAATACTTATGACACATAAATAGGGATTTAAAAGTACATCTCTGGTTCTGTCTTTTGACATTGAAGATAGTCTTTGTCTGAAAGATTCAGACACATAAAAAAAGATTCCTAATTTATCAAAGACAAAATTTCCCAATTTTGACCTAAAAAGAAGAACTTTTGAAGGTTTTTTTTTCCTAATATCAAGCAAAATGGTTTGGATTTGCATCTACACACCTATAAAGTCCAAAAACTCATCTAAAGTCTTCAACTTTCATTTACCAAAAACAGAATTTCGAAATTTTTCAAAAAAAAACAACACTTTGATTTTATTTTATTTTGTTGATGAAATTTCACACCTGAAGAGGTGAAAAAAGATCAAAGAAACTCGGCGAATCCAAAAGCGTCGCCGGACTTAATCCCGGAGGAACAGTAAACATTCCCGGTGGTTGTGTAATCATCAATCCCGTTGGTCTATTTTGTTTAAACTTCGAGTCAACATCACCACCGCTCCCACCGTCACCAACAGAGCTCACAGATGTTTGATGATGAGCAGTAGCAACAACAGCAGCAGCAGCAACAGCAGCAGCTGCCGGAGAAGCCATAGCTCCGGCGAGAAGTTGAGAGAAAGACTTGAATTCATCAGGATCAGAGAACAAATTTGAGACAAGAGTCATAGGACCAGGACTAAATCCAACACCACCGCTAAAAAACATTTCACCAAAAGGTCGTGGAGGAAGTGAAATCGTTGTTGGTCGTGAAGCTCCGGTGGATGATTTTTGTTCTTCTTTCTCCGCCATCGACTCCGATTTGAAGATAAAACTCTCAACAAACCCAACTCACAAAAACAAAGAAGATCTTTTTTTCGAGCTCTATTTAAAACCCTTTTTGGTTTATAATAATCTATAGAAAAATTCGTGTTGTGAATATCTCTTTAAATTATTTATTTGTTTCTGCAGTCTATAAATGAGAGATTTTTGTGATTTTGTTCTATCTCCTCAAGCAGATCTCGAAAAACATAATTTGGGGTTTGCAGTCTAAAGTCTGCGGTGCAGATATGACAGAGTAAAACTTTCTGTCTCTTTCATTTTTTTTTCCAAACCTTAGTAATTGAATTTAGATTAACATGATCTATAGTATAAATATTTAAATTAGAGTTGGTGATATTCAAATCATCATTTGGTACCTAAATAGATCAAGATAAACTAACTGACCACCTGCTTTTTGGGCTGTATCTTTAATTTTATTCATCACTTATTAGATTTTTCTCACTTAATTAATTTTTTATTATATTTTTTGTTTAATTATCGATTTTATTAATTTGAAGAAAAATGTCTTTAAAATAAAAATAAGAGAATAAATATCTATCTCACATATTTTCTTCATCACGTTTCGATTTTCAGATAATTGTATAGTTTCTTGAAATATTATTTGAAGTACGAAAAAATTAGATTCATAATCTAATTTTATTGTTCTAATTATTAAAAAATGCTGATTAATCAAACTAAAACTTATTTTGCTTGATAGATAAAATATAGAGATTTATTGTAGTTGACAAAATACTAAAAAAAATAAGTTTACAATTTAAAATTAATTGCGTTGACAAAGAGAAAAAGTTATTTGATGACGCAAAACTGTAATTGTTTTATCATAAAACATTCGAATTTCCCGAATTGTTCTCTACACCCATTTCACATGTTAGGTGTAGCTGGTGTCTTATGTTGATGCAGCTCACTCCGGGGCAAGTTAACGGATAGATGGCTTGCTTTGCTATGCTACTAATACTTGTACTTGCTTTGCTATAAGTACCTGAGTCTGAGATGCGGATCATCTAAGCCACATTAGTATGGCTGGTGCTGCTAACTTTCTTTGAGGTAATTGGAGTTTTCATGGTAAAAATGTTTTTGACCAGTTAAAAACAGAATAGATCGGATTTCGTCGATCAAATTATTGACAAAAAAATATTAAAATTTTAAATTTATTTGATAGAATAAAATATAGGGATTTATTACAGTTTGACAAAATAGTAAAGATATAAGTTTATTAATTTTGTATATAAGAATAAAGAAATTATCAGATTCGTTTATTGAAGACAAGCATTTTTTATTTTTTTTTGAAAATCATCTAAGATTTTTTTTTTGAAGACAAGCATGTAAGATTTCATTTTTTATACACAAGAAAGGTATTTTAAAATTCTTTTGTCTATTTATAATTGTTGAGTTATGATTGGTTAATATAGGAAAGTAGTTTTATAAAAAAAGCGTCGGTCTATGTTTAAAGTACAATATTGTCCCTTAAGACAACTAGAGTTTGTGTCTCGCAAGTCAACCAGCAGCTCCAAGCACGACTCGACGGGTTTTAACCAGTTTGTCCTGACCACGTTCTACAAATCAGATGTCGCCACGTGTACATACATGAACCGGAATTATGATCGGTTAAGCCTAATCATAATAAGAGCTGTTTTCAAGACAAGTACATAGTATATGGATTTTATTCTTTTTAAAATTTGATTTTGGTAATAAACAAACAAAATTAAATTTTGGATTTATTTGGGTAACATGGTGAAAGAGGAAACGTGGGAAAACAACTTGACTTTAGGAGGGCCCAAATAGCTTTGAAAACGGGCCAAAGAGGCAATAAATCCTTAATATCTGTCTTTGGGTCCCTTTTCATTTATTGCCACAACGAATCGCGTCTTCACTTATCACATCTAGAAACGAAAGCAAACTAAAATAATATATTAGTCGCAACAGAAACAAATAATTGGAATTTAAAACTATATTTCTGCTTACACTCGAAAATGGGCTTGTCATTTTCTTAAGTTCAAAGCTTCAGTCATTTGGAACAATTTGGTTAGCCCAACAAATTTCTACAATAGAGATAGCACAAGTGGAGTAAACGACTTCAGTTTTGTGTGTCTACCATATTTTGTGGGCCAATAAAAAGAGCCTTGTAGTAAACATTTCTCTTTTTAACACAACATCTTTAAGCCTTGATGATGATATCTTGAGAGCCATTGTTGTGACAAGCAAAACCTTTTATCAGGACTATGAACAAAACACATAACCAAGTGACGGTGGGGCAGAGGCTTTTTTGATACCAAATATCCAATATGTCTCAAGTTCGAATCCACTCTTTGAAAAAGTATTTACGTATGGTCCCCTGATTTCCGAGGGATATATGGTCAAAAATTGATGCGTCAACCATCAATGTCGGAGATTCCAGTTGCTATAGTGGATGATGTAGAGTTTCTACTGGTTGGTGGTCTTTTAGAAAGTCGAACCTCTCGGTTTACCAAGAAATGATAGAACACATACACATCTTTCTTTACAAATGTCTAATCAAAACAATAAAAAAACGTCTTACTAATTCAAGATACATAAAACTCAAAGATGATTCAATACAACAGTTTGGGTAATAACAGATATTGTTGTCATAATTATGTTTAATATCACATTCCTAGGAGAGTTAGATTAGTTATGTGAATTACCAATCAAAATCAAATTATCTAAAAATGAATACTTAGTGGTACTATATTTTAGATACTTATTTGTGACATTTCTTGCACAAAGAAGGAATATAAGAGTTATATAAACACATTCCCTTAAATTATACCCAAATACCAACCCAAATTCATGAATCGAATATGGTAATAATAACCATTTAAAGAAAAAAATGCAATCCTTACAACTCTCCAATGACTTTGATAGCATCATGAGGCGTGTCATAAACGTTCTTGGATCGAGCTTTCTTGACACCAGCAGTGAACCAGAGCTTATCAGACTTCGAGCTTTCGACTGAGATTGTTGTGACTTTAACCCAAACCAACACTTTTGTCTTCATGCCTTCAACACCCATCAATTTTCCTCTAAGCAATATCCCTTTCACGCGTGTAGCATATCTTATTGCTGATCCATCTTGGAATGTGACTTCACATGGTGAAGAGAAGAAGACAGTGAGTTTGTTCTTTGTCTCGTCGAATTCATAGCAGACTATGTTTTCTGGGAAGATTCCTGTTGGTAAGTTGTATTCTTTGAGGAGATCTGGCAAGCTTTTGAGTGGTTTTCCTGTTTTGAAGAGAAACAGAAAACAAAATTTCCAAGTTAGGAAATTTTGCATCTTTGATTTTGATCCATGAGAAGCTTAATAAGATGGCTTTGTGTTACCTTTAAGCTTGTTGAAAACCCATTTTGCTTTGTCTTCAACAGTACTTGAGAAAGTCTGCAAAAGAAAATGAACCATTATGTTTCCAATCTAAGCCTATTAACACAATGATACTTATGTAAGTATTCTATCAATGAGATACATCGAAAACTAGAGTTAGAAGAATGGTCTCAGAATTGATTATCTTGGCACAACTATAGTTACTCAATAACACAAAATCCAGTAAAAGTGGTTCAATCAGGTTCCAGTAAAGCTCGTTGCTTGGAAAAGCAATCACATGAACACATTATATTACCAGAGATTCTTTATCTTCTCTAGTAAACAATTGACTTAAATGGAAACTCTTAACTTGGTAACAATGCATAAAAAAGGACTGAATCTTAAAATCCTTGTTGTCTTACATCAACTTCTAAAAATTGGATCTTGTTTTTTCTACATCAGATTGCTGAAATTGGACTGTAAATGGGATCAAATTTCAAAGTAAATATCTATTTATCTACAATTCAAAATCGAGCTGAGATTAAGACACCAGTATCAATGATTCTAATTATCTGAAGAAATATCCATCAAATCCATCTCAGATCTTCCTAGATCTATATAAATTTCTTCTACAATTTCAAATCAATCCACTAGAACAATAGAATCGCCTCGTAAATAAACACATAACAAAACCACATTACATCATTTGTGACCAAATCTGAGCAATCTCTCACAAACCAAAAAGCATTCAAACCTCGGAGAAAAACGAACATCAGATTTCAAGGAGCACTTACAGTGAGGTCATTAGTGATGTTTGAGAGCTCTTCCTTGGCTTTCTTCGTGATCCATGAACCTCCCAGTCCGACTTTAAAGCTCGTCACTTTCGTCAATGCCTTCTCCATTTTCGTTCCTCTCGCTAACGTTCACACTCTCTCTGTCTCTCAACGATTCTCTAGGAGTAAAGACAAAGTGACAGAGCAGAGTGATAACGGCGACTCTCTATTATTCTCCATTGGCTAAAAATAGTTTTAAAAAAATACACTTAACGAGGGCAATTTCGTCATTCTACTGTTTACTTTTTAAAACTAATATCCGCTGCTTTGGTTAAACCCATTTCAAATTACACTCTTTTACAAAACTGTCTAATACTCTAATGAAAAGTTTTCGACTTGGAAAATTTAATTTGCAAAAATTAGGGTATTTATTAAATGTAAGACTTTAGTTTAGTTTGTGTGAAAGTACAAGCTTAGTTCTAACGCTAAGTACAGTAATTAGATACTCAAAAGATCGGTGGGGCCGATAAAATCTCTCATAATTCATTATTGAGTCGTTTCACACAAGACTAAAATTGTATGAGCCAAATCATAAGATCAAAGATAGAAAATACAATAGAAAAGTTACAAAAGATCAATTATTACAAAATCATTGAACCATCTATCTAGCTGAGAGAGAGGACTACAAATGATGTTAAAAATCACCAAGTGTTTCCGTTCGTTTTAGCTCAAATCAAATCAAATAGTATTAGCTTTGAGTATTGAGTTTTTGGTTTGGTTAATTCAATTTACAGAATATAAATAGTCAAAATATATAAAAATGTGATTAATTTTACATATTGAAAACATCAAATAATTTGACACAAATTTGTTTATCTAAAATATCACTTAATATGGAACAGAGAGAATAGTTGATACTTTGACATTCATGCCGTTTTGTAATGATATCAATTAGATTCAAACCCAATATTGAATCATCTAAGCATTAAAAAAAGAAAACCAGTAGAGTATATATGTGTTAAGTAATGGTTACTAAAAAGAAAAAAAAATGTTCATACGATTTATGGATCTAATCAAAGTTTTCAAAGAATAAAATTGAGGTTTGAGAAATTTAGGTTATGTATCGGATTTTTTTAGATATAATTATTCGACAAAAATGAAGAAGCAGTTTGATAGATCACACATACCTTCACAGAAAGTTAACTGATATAATTGACGATCGAAGACAAAGGAGAAGGAAATATACATAACCACAACAATCACCATCGCAACTGCTGTAGCTGAATAACCCTTCAATGTTGGTTTTTCTGCTGCTAATTAATAATACTTAAAATAGATATAGAAGTATATGTATATTAAAAATATAGTCTTTGGAGCTTTAGAAACCTTTCAATGGAAGAGAAAAGAAGAACAGAAGAGAAGAAGATGTAATGCAAAAGAAATCAGCCTCTAGAAATTTATAAAGAAGACTTTCTCTTACAAATATACTATTTTAATAATTTATTAATAATTTAATCACAGCAATCGTTTATAGAATAAACAAACAAAGCTTATTTAGTAATGTAAAGAGAATCTTGAAGTGAGAAAAATGCTGATGCATGAGATATTATAATTAATAATATAATGGTATAGTATAATTAATCATATATCAACAAATGAAGTGTATTATTACTATGCAGCTATTTACTCTCTTTTTGTTTTGTTTTGAGTTATTTATCAAAATAGTTTCGGTTTCATTTTCAAAGATGTTGAAAGACTTTTTGTTTTTGTTTTGTTGTAATTAAAACTTCATTTCTCATCTATTTAAAAGATATTTAACGTATAAGGAAACTGCAGAATGCAGATAGTCAAACAAAAATATAAAAAATAATTAAATTTGCATTAATAATTGTAATTTACTTGGAAAAAAATACAAAACAAATTGTAATTTTCTGTTCTTGTCCTCGTAGTCGTCGTTAAACACGTTTCTCCTCCAAATGTGAATAACCAGAATATAGACACGGCCCATTTAATAATGGGCCCATTAAAGGACCATGTTTTTTAAGTCTTCCGTTGAGCTAAACCATTTGGCGGGAAAATTCACGCCGCCGGTAAGTTGTGAACGGCGAAGACCTATGATACGCTCAATCTCTCTCTTATCTCAAATGGTGGCTTCGATTAAAAGATTTGTGCTTCTACAGAGATGCGTCAAATTTACGACAATCCAGGAAATGATTTTTCCCGAATACAATGATGAATCTTCTTTGTATAATGCCTCTTCAAGCCCGTGCTTTCTGTTTTTAAGTAAGTGCACGAACATTGATGATCTGAGGAAAGCTCATGGGGTTTTAACAGGAAACGGGTTTATGGGTGATATTTTGTGTGTCACTAAGCTCGTTAGTATGTATGGTTCCTTTGGATATACTAAAGATGCACGCTTGGTGTTCGAGCAAATTCCTGAATCAGATTTTTATTTATGGAAAGTCATGCTCAGATGTTATCACTTGAAAAAAGAGAGTATGGAAGTCATAAGGTTTTATGATCTTATGATGAAACATGGGTTCATATATGATAATATTGTTTTCTCGGTAGCTTTGAAAGCGTGTACGGAGCTGCAGGATTTAGACAATGGGAAGAAGATACATTGCCAGATCATTAAGGTGCCAAGTTCTGATAATATTGTGTTGACAGGTCTTTTAGATATGTATGCCAAGTGTGGAGAAATCAAGACCGCTTATAAAGTATTTAACGGTATTACACTGAGAAATGTGGTTTGTTGGACTTCGATGATAGCTGGGTATGTAAAAAATGACTTGCACCAAGTAGCTTTGGTTCTGTTTAATCGAATGAGGGAAAATACTGTTTTGGGTAATGAATATACTTACAGTACTCTAGTGATGGCTTGCACAAAGCTTAGTGCTTTACATCAAGGAAAGTGGTTTCATGGTTGTTTGATTAAGAGTGGTATAGAGCTCAGCTCTTGCTTGGTGACATCTCTTCTCGATATGTATGTCAAATGTGGTGACATAAGCAATGCTTGTCGAGTGTTTAATGATCATTCTCATGTGGACCTCGTCATGTGGACATCTATGATTGTGGGACACACCCATAACGGAAATGCCAACGGAGCTCTGAGCTTGTTTCAGAGAATGAAGAGGGTTGGAATAAAGCCTAATTGTGTTACCATTGCAAGTGTCTTATCTGGTTGCAGTCTGATTGGGAATCTCGAATTGGGAAGATCAGTTCATGGTATATCCCTCAAAGTTGGTCTTTGGGATACAAATGTTGCAAATGCTCTGGTCCACATGTATGCCAAGTGTTATCAGAATAGAGATGCTAAGTCTGTGTTTGAAATGGAGTCGGAGAAAGATATAGTTGCTTGGAATTCTATAATTTCCGGGTTTTCACAAAATGGCTCTATTCATGAAGCGTTGTTTCTATTCCATCGTATGAAATCAGAATCCGTGATGCCTAATGGTGTTACAATTGCGAGTCTCTTCCCAGCCTGTGCTTCTCTCGGTTCTCTAGCCGTAGGCTCCTCGCTTCATGCTTATTCCATTAAACTGGGTTTCTTGGCATCATCTAGTGTTCATGTGGGTACTGCACTCCTGGACTTCTATGCTAAATGTGGGGATGCTGAATCTGCCCGTCTTGTTTTCAATTCTATAGAGGAGAAAAATACAATCACATGGAGTGCTATGATCGGAGGCTATGGAAAGCAAGGAGACACAAAAGGTTCCCTTGAGCTATTTGAAGAGATGCTCAAAAAGCAACAAAAGCCAAACGAATCAACCTTCACATCTATATAGCTTGTGGTCATACAAGGATGGTTAATGAAGGGAAGAAGTACTTCAGCTCAATGTACAAAGATTACAACTTCACGCCTTCCACAAAACATTACACATGTATGGTTGATATGCTAGCTCGAGCAGGTGACCTTGAGCAAGCCTTGAACATCATCGAGAAGATGCCAATTCAACCAGATGTGAGATGTTTCGGAGCATTTCTCCACGGATGTGGAATGCATTCAAGATTTGATCTTGGGGAGATTGTGATTAAGAAGATGCTCGATTTACACCCTGATGATGCGTCTTACTATGTTCTTGTATCTAATTTGTATGCATCGGATGGAAGATGGAGTCAAGCTAAGGAAGTGAGAAATCTGATGAGGCAGAGAGGTTTGAATAAAATCACTGGCCATAGCACGATGGAATCAGACTTCTTAGGCGTTGGTTAGTTGTTCTGGCTTTTCTGGATAAATCTGTTCGGATGAATAAAGAAGCATTTATACACAGAGCATTCATGGATAAGGTTGATTTGTTTTAGTGTACAGAGCAAGAACAGTCGTGTATGTTAACTATATTTGCAAGGATATAAAACCAACACAACATCTCTGAGTTGCTAGCCAGATGCTTTGAGCTATGCCTGAGTTCTTGTTTGTTATGTGGTCTGAGCTCGAGTCTGCGGTTGAAGAACTCTTAGATTTACATATGCCGTCTTCATCTCAATCGTCATCTTGCGAATCAAAAGGAACTTCATGCCGCGGTTTGTTGTACTTCTCACGCAATTGTTTGATAGGGATGAAATCTCCAGCTGTGTCAGCTCCATAGTAGAGAAAAGAAATGTATGGATGGTCAAACCTTTCCTGCAGAAATCACACTCAAACATGAGCCAACAAAAGATTACAATGCAGATTCAATTGTTCAATTGAGTCTATTCACCTTGTCTGGTTTCTCAGGAGCTAATAGATTGTCTTCAGCAACTGCAATATCAAACCATTGTTAAGTAATAGCGGCAAAATGAGATCCAAGAGTTGCATATAAAGTTGAAAATATTGGATTTGATGAAACTCAGAGCTTACCATATGCCACTAGTAGATCTGGGTGTGTGCGAACATCGACTAGAACCTGCTATACACAAGCAAGAGCTTTAGATATCCATCTTTTCGTTTGTATATATTAACTAAATAGTCTTAGATTAGATTGTTCATATGTATGTAAATACACTCCAAATATTAGTTTTAGCTTCTTTTTCTTCAATTGCTTTGAAACAAGAACCTGATAAAATGGCTGACTGGACCTGCGAGGTAACTTTTCAACCTCTGCAGCTTCCATCCAGGAGCTTGATTCACAGCAAATTGGATCCATCCCGCAAACTACTGCTCGGTAACCTACAGCATATAAATAGAAATCAATGAAAGTTCTAACATGAATGTAATCCAAGTGAAATAAGCATTAATATATATCAAACTATACCAAAAGTTTTGTGTCTAAGTTTCTGTCCCAAACGAAATGCGTATACTGCATTTTCAAAAGCCAAGGCTTTCACAGATACAGCTAATGATTCTGCCTCAAGCTTTGAAATTTCATCTCCTAACTTAGCTGCCAAACCATAATCCTCACTTTCAATGGCTCTCTGGAGATCTGCACTGCAATTATACAAATAAAGAATGAAGATGATATACTCCAATATTTACACAGAGACAAAAAATGTCTTACAATTCAATAAGATGATATGTTAATAACTGAATGAAGAAACAACTCACCGTAGCCTTAGAATGCTAATACCCTTGTCTTGAGCTTCACTTTTCGACGATGACCCTCTTTTCCCATCTTGCAGCCTTATCGCTTCCTCTTCCACCTACCAGCCATATACTATTTATTCACTCTTGTATTGCGTTTTCAGTATACAAGAATACAAATAAGTTCAACCACAAGCTAACATCTTTACATGATCAAATGTTCAAAACTTGTCTCACTTATAAAAATCCTAAACCATCATCCCTTTCATATACCTCAGTTAGCTTGTCTCTTAGTTGTTGCGCAATGTCGTACTGCTCCAAATTCAACGCATACTGCCATGTTAACATACACCAATACTCAGATTATTCAGTGTCATAACACCTCAAAACTGTTCAGAAATGGTCTTGAAACCGCATTTAGATTTACCTGTACACGAGTAGCCAAGTCTAGCTGAAAGAAAAATATCAAAATATCTTCATTTGCACTCTCACTTCGCTCAGAATTTGGGTCTTGACCTTGTTCACCTCCTTGAAATGGCCATCTAGCTTCAACCCTCAACAGATTTCTCTGCTTTAGAGATTTCCAGTGGCTTCTCAAGGATGATGATTTGCGCAAAATGTGACACGAAACACATCGATAACCAAAAAAGCTAGAACCTTTCCCTGAATTTAAACGATTCCTCCACGAACTATAAACTTCTACACTTCCACAGATTGTTAATGTGCTTAATGACTGACTTTGCACCATTATCAAACCGAAATCACACTTTCCAATCCAATAATCTTCCTACAGAACCCACCAAGAATCAGAGATAGCAATAGCAAACTCGTATGAGATTCAAGATGGAAATGGAAGGTGTGAAATTAACACTAAGAACAAGACAGAACCAGTAGAAAAGTGCGCGTAGACAAGCAAAAAGCTTGTAGATTTGAGAAATCTTACGAATAGTTTAGTGAGATTATATAGATGCTTAGAAGACTTTGCCGATCACTGGTGAAACTCGCCGGAACGAAAGAGTTATTTCGTCCTCACAAATTTGTTCTTTTTTTGGTTGAATGAAAACTCAAAATCCATTGAATAAATTATCTATACTACTGAACTCTTCTTGGGCTCGAAGGCCCAATAACACTCTTTAGGAAAAATTTAAAAATTTCTTATTTATTCTTGAATTACCTTTTTTTAATCTCTAATAATAAATTTAAAATTATCATCAGTTTCGATTTGATAAATTGGATTTTTTCCAATATATATTGGATATTATTTATGATTTTATATAATTGACTTGTAATTATGAAGATGAATAATAAAATTGCAAAACACAACTTTTTTTGCTCTTTTTTTGATTTTGAAAATATTTTTAATGGTTGTAAAATATTTTCTGTAGATTATTACCTGGTCAAATCTATTGAAAATATTTGTTTTTTTCAATATTGTTAACTGATACATAATCTAAAACTCATCTCTAAAATTAAAAATCGAATCTTAGCAAATATTTTGTTAATAAATAACAAAAGTAGAAAACAAAGCTTTCAAATATATTAATTTTTTTTTTTTTTTAACATCAAAAAATATATTAATCTAATTATGTTTAAAACATCAAAGATTCTTCAAACAAACAGTTCCGATATTTCAGCGCGGCAAAATTAGCCAGTCAAGACCTCTAATTTTAGGTTTCTTCTCTCTCTCCTTAGTTTCCTCATGGAAGATTTGCAAAGACACAACATTCAATTTAACAGCGAAACCCTTTAAAAAGTGCTTTGAAGAAAACCCTAGAAAGACAGAGACAGAGAGAAAGGCGAGAGATTTGTCTTTTTCTTTTTTTTTGGGTTCGCTTTTGATTTTTGTTTTGAGGTGAAAAAAGGAAGAAAATAGGTGCGTGTGTCTCCATAACCGGTGGTGCTCAACGACACGGAGGCTCTGATTTGCCTCCGTCGTCAAAGCACCACCGTAATCGGAGCCATTTACGCGTCGGATCCACCGATGAAGAATCCGTCAACATCACATTCAGCGGAAAGTTAAGTACTTTAAGCGGTAATCTCGGAAACCATGGAAGCTCGAGAATGAAAGGTATCTTCAAGCAAAAGCCTCGTCTTCCCGTTGAAATCGTTCGTCAGACTCGAGATCTCATTGTTTTAGTCGAATCCGGAGAAGAAATCGATACGAAAAACTCCAAAAGGTTAGGGATTGGGGCGGAATTGTGCAGAAATATTAGGGATTTGAAATCGATTCTTTATGGAGATAGCGAAGCTCAACCTGTACCTGAAGCTTGTCTTATGTTAACTCAAGAGTTTTTAGAGGAGATACCCTTCGTCCATTGATCAAAATTCTTCCAAAACTTGATCTCGAAGCTAGAAAAGACGCGACTCAGATCGTTGCCAATTTGCAGAAACAACAAGTTGAATCTCGTCTCGTTGCTTCGGAATATCTTGAATCGAATTTAGATGTTATCGATTCGTTAGTTGAAGGAATCGATCAGGATCCTGAATTGGCGTTGCATTACACAGGAATGCTTAAGGAATGTGTTCGTCATCAAGTTGTTGCAAAATACATACTTGAATCGAAGAACTTGGCTAAGTTTTTCGATTATGTTCAGCTTCCTTATTTCGATGTAGCTACAGATGCTAGCAAAATCTTCAGGGAGCTTCTGACGAGACATAAATCGACAGTATCTGAGTATCTTTCCAAGAACTACGATTCGTTTTTCACAGAGTATAACATTAAGTTGTTGGAGAATGGAAGCTACTTTACGAAGAGACAAGCTTCGAAATTGTTGGGAGATGTGTTGATGGATCGTTCGAATTCAGGTGTGATGGTGAAGTATGTGAGCAGTTTGGATAATTTGAGAATCATGATGAATCTCTTAAGAGAACCAACTAAGAACATTCGGCTTGAAGCTTTTCATATCTTTAAGCTGTTTGTGGCAAACGAGAATAAACCAGAGAGCATTGTGGCGATTCTTATGGCGAATCGAACCAAGATTCTTCGTTTGTTTGAAGATTTGAAGCCAGAGAAAGAAGATGAAGGGTTTGAAGCTGACAAAACAGTGGTTGTGAATAAGATCGCAACACTTTCTTTTCTGGATGTTAAAGTCGCAGATCGTCACAAAACTGTTTGATGAATGTTGGTTTGTTGTTTCTTCTGTTTTTGCTATTGGCCTTTTTGGATTCGGATTGATAACTTAACAATTAGCATAGCCATTCTTTTCACAATACAATATATGATTCAGAATTTTTTATTCAATACCATTCTTCTTTTTCAACATTGTGATGAATTTCTCCTTCTCTTCATCTGTCATTCCTGTGGTTGCACAATCTCCTACTCCCCATTCTGCTCCTCTTAGACAATATTTGTCTTGAATCTGTCTTTCATTCCTAACCAAACAGTAACAAAAACAATGTAACATGAACAGAGTTTCAAAGTGTTGAGCTTTCAGACAATTTTGACTCTGTTACATCTCAAAATTTTAAATGGGTGTCTGAAGTAACTTACTTTTCTTTGTTTAGTTTGGAATTCTCAAGTAGTTTCTTAAGAAGTGGAGATTCTTTGAATCTAGCATCGTTCTCAGCGTAGAACTGCTGGTTTTTAGCTGCAATTATAAATCTTTTTTCATTTAAGCAGACGAATACACCTTTTGTTCATGAAATCAAGAATTTGAGAGACTGGTACCATTGAATTTGTCAAGGAATTCGATTTTTGGTAATTCAGGACCTGGGACTGATTCTATACCAGGAGATCCTGACATTAGGCCTGCTTGAGCTGAGGAAGATCCATAGATATACATATGATTATAATGATGATGAAGATTAGACGCATGTAAATTCAATATATGAAAATTGAGTAACAGTGTTGTTACCGGTACAAGGAGAGAGGAGAAGGGTGAGTGAGGCAGCGAGAGGAAAGGTGGATTTACAGAGAAGATGCTGAAACGGTGATGGTGATGATGATGAGCATAGAGCCATGTTGATACGAGGATGAGGAACTACTTTTGGTTCATGGAGACTTAAGATTGGTCGAGAGAAAGTAGAGATTTTGATTTGCATCATTTTGCCTTGAGATTTTTTGTGAGGATGGTAAGTAAGTTCTTAAGAGATAAGAAAAGCTGAAAGCTATATATACATACAAATGTATACATATATAATAGAAAAAAAAATACACTTTTGTTTTTTCATTTGGTTTCAGGTGAAAACAGCCACTAGTTTCAAGCTTTTATATGAAGATTTATTTGAGAATCTTTTTGAAAATGAAGAAAGATTTTGCAAACAGAGATACAAAAAGAATAATCCTTTAATTATTTTCTGAATTAGAAAGAACAGAGGGTTTAACTAAACACGACTTTCAAGTTAGTGTGTGTTTTGAAGCTATTCAGATTCTCATTTTATCCTTGAAGCATGGCCGTAGCAGCATCGATAAGTGCTGGTCGGAATTCGTTAGTAGCTCGGCCTAGAACAGTGTAACCTTCTTTGTCTTCTACATCTACATCTGCACCATGTCTTATAAGCAATAACGAGACCTGGTCCATGGAAACAAAGAGTAGCCAAAGATTTAGGAAACTATTAACTTTAACAGGAGATGCTACTTTAAGGCCAGTTAGATTTAAAGTTACCTGTTTGTCATCGCAAATCACTGAATGCATCAGTGGAGTTTGGCCCATTTTATCTGTAGCATCAATCTCTGCTCCTTCTTCGATTAAGAATTCACAAACTTCTGACTTTCCGGTGCTTGCTGCCCTGTGTAGAGGTGTGCAACCAACCTAAAAGGCATGGGAATATTGTGTTATGTGTAAACGCAAGTTAATGTGGTGTCAAAAAGCAAAAAGACTTTAAGAAAAGCCACAAAACCTTGTCTTTGATGTTAATCTTTGCGCCGTGTGTTAATAGAAGCTGAGCGATTTCCAACCATCCTTTGCTAGCAGCATAGTGAAGAGCAGTGCGGCCACCATTATTCTTGGCATTGACATCAGCACCTGAACACAAAAGAAAAACATCATCAATTCCATCTTCTCATATTATATCTTGATTTCTATTGCAAGAAATGAATTGAAACAAAGGTTAATTTCTCAGAGAAGTAACAGACAAAACCAATTTCCAACATATGAACTCATTTGCAATTACTTGATCACCTGATCACCCAGCCCACGGAGGACTTTACAGAAATCAACCATGCACACAGATGATTTTGAATCTAATGAGACTGATTACAGTTTGTTGGCAGAATAAAATTTTCCCCATTTCAACGACAGTAAGGCAAACAAGACTATGTAATATACCTCTGGTCAATAGCATGTCAACAAGCTCCGCATTACCGCTGCTAGCTGCAGAATGTAGAGGAGCCCAACCTTCATCATCCGTACTATTGACTAGAGTCTTTGAGTCACCTGTGCTTGACAGCAACTTAACAATCTGCAGATTGCACATCCATAACACTAACTTAAAATCTAAACTGATTCCTATAACCCACTAATTTGAAGAACTAAAAGTGCTAAAGAGCTTCAAATACCACAGAGTTGCATGGTCTTAAGAGCCAGACTCAAAAGACTTTCCCTTTAAAATTCTCATCAGTTAAACAACCAGATTACACAGCTACATACAATACAATAACGCAACTGGACTACCTGCAGATTCCACATCAATAAGTATTTATCTAAACTTTCTTCCTAAATCCAAAACACTAACGAGTTTGCAACAATGCAAAGTTTCTTGTACGCAGAGAGCCAAATATGGAAACTAAAGCCAGACTTTTTCTAAGACTTCCCTTATCACTTCACTAAAGAGATTAATCTGAACTACATATTAGTAGTACTTAAGACTACTCTCGGATTCTCTAAACCTAAACGAAGAGAACAAATATTAGAGCTAAGAGAAAGGAGAAACCTGAGAATGACCAAAGGAAGCTGAGACATGAAGGAGAGAGCGACCGTCTTCGTTTCTAAAATTCAGAGATTTCGCAAGCTGTTGAGACGATAAAGACGAGAACAACGAAGAATCACCCGATTCCGCCGCTTTGAATAGCTCTTCGTCTCTAATTTTCTTCGACTGTTGAGCATCAATTGCAATTTCCATGGCGTGTTGTGGAAGATCGATCGATGAAAGCTTTGTTTCCGAATTCGAATCCAGAATGTTTAATATAGAAGACAACGACAAAACCTAAGTAAATGTAACCAGCTGGATTCGCTTATTGGGCTTATTTATGGCCCAAAAGAAAACATAAACGGATTATAATTAACTAAATCCTGTTCTAGTAATCTAGTGGTTAGTGGTCTAGATGCTTATTTAGAATACAAATGAGTCCATTGTATTAAACTATACCTTCTTAATTGTGTTGCAATTTGTTTACAATTTACATTTTCAAGTATTCGCATACTAAGATCTTTATGTCTTAATCCATAATCTAGACTTTAACTCTATCATAGCTACGTATCTATTTAAAATCGAATATAGAGAGCTACCGACACAATATATTAATGATTTTTACGTCATAATGTTCTAACAACCATCACAAATTAGACATATAAAATTTCAGAAAACAACACAATGCTAGAAGTAATTAAGAAAGACAATTACCAACACAATATTATTAGATTAAACATATTAATCACTTCATAAAACCTTGAGCCATCTTAGCATAATCTCCAAACCCACCTCCAGACTTCTTATCATCCTTCTTATCCGCCGGTGCTCCAGATCCACCACCGTGACTTCCACCAGAACCAACACCACCATGACCTCCACCAGAAACACCACCAGCACCGGAGGAATGAGAATGAGAAGTTTCATACTTATGAAGATATTGTTCAGCCTTTTCTAGATATTGACCAACACCACTCTTTTCATCAAGCTTACCATATCTAGAAGCAGCATCTAAGATATCAGCGGTGGCTCCGGCGACTTTAGCTTTGTCAAGTTTGTCTGATTCATGACGAGCAGCAGATTGAGCAGCTTCAGCCACAATCTTGGCACTAGCCATTAGCTCAGCGTTTGTAGCTGGTCTATGTGTTGTTGAATCACCACCGTGACTTCCACCGGAGGAGTGAGTGTTGGAAACCGGTTTATGTGTTGGTTCACCATGACCCGGTTTGTTTTCGTTGTGGCTTGGATCCGGATGTGAATTCTCCGGTTTCTTATCGGAGAATTTCTTCTTTACTTGATCGGTAATGAAATCCATTTTTCTTGTAAAGCTTTCTTTTGGTTTCTTGTTGGTTGTATTGATAGAAAAATGAAGGATAATATTTATTGAAATCTAGAAATAAAAAATTTCATATTTTTCTTTGTCAACTAATTTTTCTTTTACTTTTTCTTTATCCACTAGTTAATGAGATATTTATGGTCACATTTCTTTTATTTTTATTTTTTTAAATAAAATATATTTCACGTTCTTGCACCATAGATTTCTTTTGTTTAACATTAGATCTACTTTTCTTTTCTTTTTATCAACATTAATATTAAATGCTTTATTTTACGTGTTGACCATCTCGCACAACTTGACCATCCGAACCGGTCTTGATATGTTGAATGGGCTTAGCAGAAGAAAAGCCCATTAAGGCCCATTTATAGATGTGTATATTGACCGAACTTTAAAACGACGTCGTCAGGTATGTCGTTAAGCTGACAACAGTGATATTTTCACTCTGTCAACAAGATGACCACATTATTATGACACAACAGAAGTGAACAAAAGGCCAAGAAGACCAAACTATATATGTAGAAACTTATAGTAAACCAAATACGTATATACATGAAATAGATAGTAAAAATTGAGAATTAAGGAGAAGAGAATAACAGGAGTTGAAATTTCAAAGGAGTGATATGAGAACACAAATCCTCTGGTTTCTTTTATGATTCCATTGAAAGTGAAACCATGGAGTTTGTGTTCTCAGGTCACCCCTTTGAATCTTCCCTGTTTCATTATTTCAATTTACTCCAATTTAGGCTTTTGATTGTCTGTATAAAGACACATTTTGATGGATCTTTGGTTTTGTGTCTGAAACAGACAAATCATTAAGACATAGATGTTGAGTTCATGAATAATCTAATATGTTTGGTTCAGCAGAGAAAGTCGTTGATAAATAAAATCAAAATTTAAAATTTGGAAGAAATTTAATAATATATATATATATTTTTTTAATAGTAGCATAGTCTTTTGAAGGTGAGAAGTCATAAATCATGTTTGGTTCATTTTCAGATAATTTCATATAATGACTTCATCACTACTCAAAGCTCTTTGATTTATTGCTAAAACCCAACATAGCCAAACAAATTAACACTCATTGATCAAAACGTTGACGTTTTAATCAACCACCATCCTCCGCCGCGATCATGATCGCCGTTTACTCTTTCGTCTTCTTTCTCTTCGTCTCCTCTGTCTATTCTACTGTGACAATTTCAATTTCTCCTCAAACCCTTAATCGATCTGGTGACACTGTTGTTATCAAATGGTCTGGTGTGGAATCACCATCCGATCTCGATTGGTTAGGAATCTACTCACCACCGGATTCTCGTCACGATCATTTCATTGGCTACGAATTTCTCTCCGCTTCATCCACTTGGAAATCCGGGTCGGGTTCGATTTCTCTTCCATTAACCAATCTCCGATCAGATTACTCTTTTCGAATCTTCCGTTGGACTCATTCCGAAATCAACCCGAAAAAGTTAGACCATGACCACAATCCTTTACCCAGAACTCGCCATTTGCTAGCTGAATCAAAGCGGTTAACTTTCCGGTCTGCCATTAATAGGCCGGAGCAGATTCATTTAGGTTACACAGATAATGTGAACGAGATGCGAGTGATGTTCGTGACCGGAGATGGAGAAGAGCGATTGGCTCGATACGGTGAGGTAAAAGAGAAGCTTGATAACATTGCACTGGCGCATGTGATTAGGTATGAGAAGGAACATATGTGTCACTCACCGGCGAATTCCTCTGTCGGATGGAGAGATCCAGGTTGGACATTTGACGCTGTGATGAAGAATTTGAAACAAGGGAGTAAATACTATTATCAGGTAATAATCAAAAACCCCTAAATTTTGAATCTTTTATGGTAATTTCAACATCAAAAGGTTGAGTTTTTTGATAGTGATTCATTCAGGTTGGTAGTGATTTGAAAGGATGGAGTGAGGTTTATAGCTTTGTTTCTAGAAATGAGAGTTCAGAAGAAACCTTAGCTTTCATGTTTGGAGATATGGGATGTTTTACACCTTACAGAACATTCATCCGCAACGAAGATGAGAGTTTAGCTACTGTGAAATGGATTTTAAGAGATATTGATGCTCTCGGTGATGATAAACCTGCAATTGTTTCACATATTGGTGATATAAGCTATGCACGAGGTTACTCGTGGATTTGGGATGAATTCTTTGCTCAGATTCAGCCAATTGCTTCCAGAGTACCATATCATGTGTGTATTGGTAACCATGAGTATGATTGGCCTATGCAGCCATGGAAACCAGATTGGGCTGCTTATATTTATGGTAAAGATAGTGGTGGTGAATGTGGTGTACCGTATAGTGTTAAGTTCAACATGCCTGGAAATTCATCAGAAGCCACTGGTACAGTTAAGGGACCTCAAACTCGCAACCTTTACTATTCTTTTGATATGGGTTCGGTTCATTTCGTATATATTTCGACAGAGACAGAATTTCTTAAAGGAGGGAAGCAATATAGTTTTTTAAAGAATGATCTAGAGTCTGTGAATAGGAGCAAGACACCGTTTGTTGTTGTTAAAGGGCATAGACCAATGTACACTTCAAGTAGGAAGGCCAGAGACGCTGCATTAAGACAGAAGATGATCGAGCATTTGGAACCGTTGTTTGTGAAGAACAATGTGACAGTTGCTTTATGGGGACATGTTCATAGTTACGAAAGATTTTGTCCGATAAGTAATAACATTTGTGGTGAACGTTGGCAAGGGAATCCTGTCCATCTTGTGATTGGTATGGCTGGAAAAGACTCACAACCAACTTGGGAAGCGAGACCTAATCATCAAGATGTCCCGATCTTCCCTCAGCCTGCTAAATCAATGTACCGTGGACTCGAGTTTGGGTACACTCGATTGGTTGCCAACAAAGAGAGACTCACAATTTCGTATGTGGGAAACCACGACGGAGAAGTTCATGATATGGTTGAGATTTTGGCTTCTGGGGAAGTTATAAGCGGTAAAGATGATGGTAAAGTCTCAAACTTGGGATCTAAATCTGACTTTAGAGTCTTGTGGTACATTGAAGGAGCAAGTGTGATGGTTTTGGGAGTGATTTTGGGCTTTCTTGTCGGGTTTTTTAGTCGTAAAAAGAAAGAATCAGGAGTTGGATCATCTAATGGTAATTGGATTCAATTGAAGACCATAGAGACATGATTTAACTGTGTAATTTTTGTTTGTTCGCTGCATAGATTTGTATAGCATTCTTATGTTGTAAGAGATCCAACCAAAAGCTTATAAACCACTATATAAGGTTTTGTAGGGTAAGTGTGTGAGCTAGTATGAGAATTTGGATAACTTACATTTCTATTTTTCTTTTCTTTTTACAGCACAATAATATACATTGAATAATGATCCTGATGAATCAATTAAAGAAAAAAGAAAAAGTTCCTGGATTTTATAGCTTTTTACAGAGTCAAATCAATCAGGAGTACTTTCTTCTTCAATCTAAACCAACAAAAACTCCAAAGAGAAAACTTTAAATTTCTGCTTCTTAAAAAACTTCGCGAAGAAAAAAAACCCAGATAACCTTTCATTTACTTCCCCTTCCAGTTATCATCATCATTATCTTGACCAAATATCTCTTCGATGATGTTCGAAGTTGGTAGAAGATCGTTGTTGTTCTTGGTCCAACAATCAGATGGAAGTCTTCGATCATCAAATGAATACGAGTCATCACCAGATCTCTGGCAATCTCTGTTTACAACTGGGTTGTCTGTGAAGATCAAATTGGAGTCTTGCAGCTCGAACGACATACAGGAGTCATCTTCTACGTTGGCTTCTTCACCAACACCGTCTCGTGAAACCTTATCCATATATACAGAATGAACATCGTTACTAGTTGATTCTTCTTCTTCTTCGTCATCATCATTACCGTTGGTTTCTTCATCTTCTTCCTCCTCGTTATCTTCATCTGAGGAGGGATTTTCATTGTTGTCTTCCTCATTTATAGATTTGGTGCGGTAAAAAATGTCATATTCTACTTGCCATTCGTCATCGTCACTGTCGACATCTAGGGTTTTAAACCTATTCTGGGTACCCCGTCTCCGCAAGATAAAGACATTGAAGTAGTAGCTAACAATTTCCTTCATGGCTCTTGAAGGAAACATAGCCTTTAATTGCTCCCAGAAGTCACGACCCATTGAAGCAGGATTGGAGTACACAACCTTGTGAAAGAGATCTTCTTCGTCTTTGGTCCACAAGCTGGCAACTTCCTCCCCTATTTCACAGAAACCTAGCTCCATAAACTTCTCATATCCAATAGTTTTGATCAGGCTCTCTCTGGCTTCCATTATATGTCGCTGCATGCATCTAATGGAGTTCTTATCCGGGCAAAGACATTCTGTTCTTCCTTGACCGGTGACAGAAAGGTCTGAGTCATCCATTGGTAATGTGCACTTTCCCATCAGTCTGTTTTCTAAGTCACCATTGTTATAGGTCTCTGCCCGATCATGAATCTCTTCCTTGACATATTCAGGGATATCTGCCTGGTGATTAGACCCAACAAGAACTTGTTTCTTAGGAGGCTGATTCATCAGACACGTATAAACATCTACCACTGGGGAAAGTGGTCTCCAGGTGAACTCTGAACCGGAAGATTGATGAGAAAGAGTTGACTGTGTCGTCCCTCTAGACCAAGAATCTTCCTGACACAAACCGTTTATTGGCATCCACGAAAACGGTGCACACGTGTCAAAACCCTTGTCAATACGATTTGCTTCATTGCTCCATGTTGGGTTCTCACAGAGACCAGCCAGATCCTCTATTGCAAGAAGAAAGGTCCACAGTTAACACACTTTATTCAATTAACAAAATTAAAATTATTACTTCTAACGTCTATGGTTTCATTGTTACCTAAAACCCCTGGTGTCGTCTTTGGAGACACATGATGATATGGAATAGCTTCGTCTAAATGGTTAATATCGTTCAGGTTAAAGCTAAGCTGTCTTGCATGCTTAGCATTGCACTCTTGCAACTCTTCAGCATCAAAAGGTCGCTTCAATCCCATTTTTTAGACCTGAATGGTCATAACCAAAAGTCAATTTAGTCACTTGATTGACATTAAAGGAAGATATTTTACATATGGGCACTTCTATATTCAGAGGCAAGAGGATATATAAGTTTGATTTTGATGTTTTTAAGTGAGATTTGTGAGTTTATAACCTCGGACCCACTAGAATGATTATAACTTAGCACAATTGAGGAAAAAGGATGATAATTCTTGGTGTGTGAGGATATAATAAAAAATATAGTTAGGTCTTGTGGTAATTTGAATAGAGTAAAAAGTCAAAGCTTTGAACAGGAATAAGTGTTTCCCTAATTTAATTTGACTTTTTTTTTAAATCCCCAAATTTGAACCCTAACCCTAGATGTTTTTTCAATTCACGGCCAAAAACATGAAATCAAGAGTCCAAAACCAAACAATCAATATTTTCTCGGCAACAAGAACGAAAGCCCTAAATCAATTTATAGATCTGACGAACCCTAAGGCATCAAAAGCTTCGAAGAACAAATTAGGGTAAAAAATTTGGGGAAAACTGGAAATCAAGCCACAATCGACAAACATGTTGTAAAGAATCGATACCAAAACAAAAAATTAAACGGATCTGGCGATTTCTGATATCAATTACGAACTAGATTTAAAAAAACCCTAAATTGACGGTATCGAAGGATGATATGAAAACAGGTATCAATCGGAAGCTAAAATCAAAAGGAAAAAGAAAATTACAAGTGATTCCAAGAACGATCAAGGAGAAGAAGAGGATCTGAGCGAATTTCTTTCAAAATTGAGGAAAAAAAATTGGGAATTCTGAAGGCGGCTAGGGTTACGGGTTCGTGTTTCGAACAGGCCAAGAGGCGTAAACTTATTAAAATCCTCTCAATAGGAAATTACAAAACTATCCTAAGCCGCACGTGTAATCTTTATTGGAAATTTGGAATCGGAAATACTTAAGGTCCCTTAACCAATCTAAACCGAACTGAGAAATTTTCTGAAATTGAATATACCACTATAGCATAATATATTCAGTTTCATACTTTATCTAAAATTATTTATTTAGAATATATATATATGAAGTATAATTTTTTAAAAAATTCATTACTTTCTAATTAGTTTGTACGTCTTAATTTATAAAGGTAAATTGGTGTCTAGTAAAAGGCAAAAGTTGAAAAAATGAAGAGTAAATTTACGAACGCAAAGACCAACAAAGACGTTTGACCAGTGGTTCGAGTAGTCATCAACACGAGGTATCCCAGTAAAGCAAGCCACGAGCAGAGGAAATAAGACAAGGCAAAGCTTGGCTACGTGTCCTTCTCCATTGAAAGCCTTGATTTTACCAGACAAGTAAAGGGAGAGGAAGCCGAGTCCCGCAAAGGAAGTTGAGGTGTGTCTGCTTGGGAAGCTCTTGTAGCCTTCCTTGACCGTCTTTGCTTTGCCATGGCATATCACATTTCCCAATGCATCATACAACTCTTTACCATTAGGAAAGCAACACCAGTAGAAGTTAGGACGTGGACGTCCTGTGGCGAGTATGATGGAGCCAGTGATGACAGCAGTTATCAATATTGCATACACAAACCCAAGAATGCCATGGTTCAGATCGTATACACATCTCCTCTTGAAGTAGAAGCAAACGATCACTATGTATGGAAACACCACTGCATACAACCTCACATAGCAGAACGGGATTGTGTTGTTCTTCAAAGGATACTCGAGGTCAATCATGATCATATCCTTTCCCACAAATCGATGGAAAGGAGAGATGAAGTTCATACCGATATCAATGCCAATCAAGATCACTATTATAATCCAATCGTACTTATGTTTAGAGAAGACCCATGGACGAGAATTTGTTGTGTGAACTCCAGAATCTATCTCTAGCATCGTGCCTCTCTGCTCCTCCTGCTCTTGCCAAAAACATGCGCAATTACAATTAGTTCTAGACATTTGGTTTTTCCGTTCTGACTCAGGTTGGTTTTTTTTGTTCTTCGGGTTTTCCGTTCGACAATTAGCTTTGTCGTATACTTCTGGTTTCCAAATTTGCATCCCTGTATTGTCCTAAAAAAACAAAACTATCGAATATATATTCTGAATCTTTCCAAAATCAATTCACAAAACATTTATACTAGTGAGATACTGCTATTGGCCTCAAAAAGACCACTAAAACATTTTATTTAGGGTGATTTTAAAAATATATTTAAGATAATATGCCAGAAAGATACTATAAAGTCGCTGATAAGTACAATAACGCACTATTAGCAATCACTATACTGATCAAAACGTAGATTCACATAAATCAAATAGTGAAAAGAGACTGATCTAGATTACTTAAACAAATTAAGAGTTTGGGAATAGTAACGCTTGAATGTGATCTTCTTGGTTCTTATGATCTTATCCCAAATTCATTCCTTAACATTGGATTTGTATTTTTGTTGGTTTTTCCAATAAATAATTAGGATTAGTTATGTCGTAATAATGTTTGCTTAGTGAGAAAGTGAAGTTACTTAAGATTTGTCTTCTTTAAACAGTACTAAATGAGACATTTGAAAACGACTACATTGACGTTTAGTCCCTTGATTTGTTTATTTTATTTTATTTTCTTTCTTCTTTCATAATTAAAATTTAATTAGTTTAATAATCGTAACAAAAACGATTTAGTCCTTTAAGAGTGATAGCAAGATTTGTGAGTTCTCTAATCTCTATTCATAGTTTTGGATTATTATTTCACTAAAAGATACGCGAAGCAATTTTTGTCTGTATTAAACATTAGCCTATATACACATGTAACATGTGATAAACATTGGGATTTTTCGGAAATATTAAAGGCATATAACCTTGCAATTTAATAAAGATAATAATTTTTTTTGTTAACATTGGACCACAACTGTTCGGTCCATTAGCCAAGTTCCTACATAATGTAAGCGGTAGAACTCGATCCTTGGTTGTGCAAGTACGCTGTTTTCAGTAGACTTACCGTCTGCCACTAGATTAAATGCCACTTGCATATTTGTTTTGTATACGATATTAAATCTCTTTTAAAATAAAAAAGCTAAATTTTGTGTATGGATGATTTTTTGGTTTTCGTCCTACATAATAAATTATTTCTTAAATTTCTAACAATATTATATTATATGAGATAAACATATTTTTCTACAATCGAATTCTGAGTAAAGAAAACACAAAATTTTGTTAATTGAAGACATTTCCCCGCGTATTTAAATACTTAACATACATAACCTAACACATATAAAATAAGTTATTTTATTTAACCTATTAAAAGAGTTGAAAAATAAGAATTCCAGGCTCTCTTTATTGTAGTGGATTGTTATTGCTCTCACCAATAACATTCTTAATAATAATTAAATAAACAATTTTTTTGTTAATAAGAGACGAAGAGACAAAGAGACCAATTTATTAAATGCTCAAAAAGCAAAAGTGCACCGCGAATTGCAATTATTCTCTCTTGCTCCTTCTTTCATGACTGTTTTTTTTGCTGGATAAAATATTAACAAATGATTTTATTTTCTTGTATTAAAATTTAAAAGTTACTTACAGTCTTACACACTTTCTTAGATCTAAATTAGAATTAAAATCACTTTAATTAATTTCTCGGATAATTTTATTTTATTTAATGCTTTGCCTATGTGTAATTATTATCTACATTCGATAAACGAACTCGACGCTTTGCAGAAAATAAAAATAAAAGCTTGCAAGAGGAAGCAGTGCCCATAAAATTGGAATCTTTCTTTCTCTTTCTCTCTTCTCTTTTCTCAAATTTTTTTGCCATTGTTGCTTTGCAATCTATTAACTGGTACGCATCTCAAAAACCCTATATTGATTTGTCGTGAATTTTTGTTTTTTTCTTCCT
Organism: Lepidium didymum; assembly: GCA_963920545.1. NCBI lineage: Eukaryota > Viridiplantae > Streptophyta > Magnoliopsida > Brassicales > Brassicaceae > Lepidium > Lepidium didymum. The sequence goes on from OY986982.1 coordinate 979,895, forward strand.
TTCTTGCATTTAATTTTTTTGATCTGATCTCTGATCTTCTTCGCCATTTTCAAGATCTCATTTTTGGGTTTTATCCACAGAGTTATTATGAAGCTTTGTTTTTTTTTCTCGTTGAGAAAAAACAAAATTCTCTTGTGTTTTTCACTATCTGAATTCACTAGAAAAGGTAATGTTTCCTGTTTTGGAAAATTTTGATTTTTGATCTGTTAGATTTGTTTGCAGGTAGTTTGATTTGTTGAAGCTCAGATTTCGATTTTCCGCAATTGGCATTGCGTTGAGTTAATCTTCAATTTGGCTACAACGAGATTTAATTCTGAATTTGGTACTACATCTATCTACTGATGGCCATTTCCTGATTTGGATCATTAGAGTGGAAGAATCTATCCTTGTGTCTTAGGATTGTGGAATTGAATGGCTTTATCAGGTTATGAGACTATGTACTTCAGAATTGGTGGACTTGTTAGAACCCAAAGTCTCATGAAAAGAAGTTGATGACAAAGTTTCTGGGTACATACAGAGATATAATTGGTTTCTGCTTACTAAAGAGACGATTTTTTTGATATGAGAAGTTCCTGGTACCAGAGGCTTTCCTCGGTTTTTGGTCTCAGACCACGGATCAGAGGGTTGCTTTTCTTCATTGTCGGTGGTGTGGCTTTAGTTACCATTTTAGCACCATGGACATCTGATTCATATGATTCTTCTACAACTTCAACACTTGTGCCCAACATTTATAGTAACTATAGGAGGATAAAGGAACAAGCTGCTGTTGATTATCTGGATCTAAGGTCTCTCTCCTTAGGGGCTAGTCTAAAAGAGTTTCCTTTGTGTGGTAAAGAGAGAGAAAGCTATGTGCCTTGTTATAACATAACGGGGAATTTGCTTGCTGGGCTTCAAGAGGGTGAGGAGTTAGATCGACATTGTGAACTTGAAAGAGAAAAGGAAAGATGTGTAGTTCGTCCACCAAAAGACTATAAAACACCAGTTAGGTGGCCACTCGGTAGAGATATTATATGGAGCGGGAACGTGAAGATAACAAAAGACCAGTTTCTTTCGTCAGGAACCGTGACAACGAGGTCCCTTGTTGTGACATACAGTTTTCCCATGTGTATGGGTTCTGTTCTGTAATCTAACTTTTCCCAAATTGTCACTATTAGGTTAATGTTGCTGGAAGAGAATCAAATTACCTTTCACTCGGAAGACGGCCTGATCTTTGATGGGGTCAAAGACTATGCTCGTCAGATAGCTGAGATGATAGGTTTAAGAAGCGATACTGAATTGGTCCAAGCGGGTGTAGGTCTTCTCAGTCTTATCATTGTACACATGAACTTTTCCGTTCTAGCTTCTGAGATGTCTTCTGATGCTTGTAGGTACGAAGTGTGTTAGACATTGGTTGCGGCTTTGGTAGTTTCGGTGCATATTTAGTGTCTTTGAAGCTGATGCCTATATGTATTGCTAAGTATGAGGCAACTGGGAGCCAAGTCCAGTTAGCTCTAGAGAGAGGCCTTCCTGCAATGATTGGCAATTTCTTTTCAAAACAGCTTCCTTACCCAGCATTGTCTTTTGACATGGTCCATTGTGCTCAATGTGGTATTACTTGGGATATCAAAGGTAATTATCAACAGGTGTCTGGAGTATAGTTTGTTGTCTTTAAATTTCTTAGTTTGAATTCTGTACTGATATTTTGATGGTGTGTTCTTCCCATAAGTAGATGCAATGCTACTTTTGGAAGTGGATCGTGTTCTGAAACCTGGGGGATACTTTGTTTTAACTTCTCCCACAAACAAAGCACAGGGAAACTCACCGGATACAAAGAAGACACGCATCTCAACACGAGTGGACGAGTTATCTAAGAAAATATGTTGGAGTCTAAGAGCTCAGCAGGATGAGACGTTTATTTGGCAGAAAACCGCAGATTCAAATTGCTATTCATCTCGGTAAGTATGGTCTTGAGCCATGTTCTTGGCATTGAAAGCGTAAGCTTGGCTTTCCTCTACTAATGCTCTTTCTTTCTTTACTGGTTGGTGTAGTTCCCAAGCTTCTATATTTCTTTGCAAAGATGGAGATAGTGTTCCATATTACCACCCACTGGTTTCTTGTATAAGCGGAACTACAAGTAAACGCTGGAGTCCTATTCAGAATAGGTCTGCTCCTGCAGTAACAACCGCAGCTGAGCTTGAAATTCATGGAAAGTATTTCTTTTGTTAACCACTTAATATTTGATTTTTTTCATTGTTTATATTTCACCTTGTACTTTCATAATTTAATATATTTTTCCTGAAATTTCAGGTGTTAAACCTGAAGAATTCTTCGAGGATGCCCAAATATGGAGATCAGCTCTAAAAAACTATTGGTCCCTGCTTACACCTTTGATTTTCTCTGACCACCCAAAGAGACCTGGTGATGAAGATCCTCTCCCACCTTTTAACATGATACGCAATGTGATGGACATGAATGCTCGTTTTGGGAACTTAAATGCTGCTTTACTTGACGAAGGAAAATCTGCTTGGGTAATGAACGTTGTGCCAGTCAATGCACGTAATACTCTTCCTATCATACTTGATCGTGGTTTCGCCGGTGTTCTACATGACTGGTGAGTATGTTTTCTTCCTTTGAAGTTCATCAATCATGGGTAAAAGAAGATCCTTTTAGATAACAAGCAAGATCTGCAAGCCTCAAAGACTAATGCTTTATATCGGAAAATTAATGATTGATTCTTGAATGTCGTTGTTCACACCTCAGGTGTGAACCATTCCCTACATATCCTCGAACATATGACATGCTTCATGCCAATGAACTTCTCACACTTCTTAGCTCAGAACGGTGCATTCTAATGGACTTATTTTTGGAGATGGATCGGATTCTTCGCCCTGAGGTTCGTATATAAACACTTTGTTTTCTGTTTTTCCCTTAAGATCCAAATAACCAACTAAAACCCTTGACCTTTGTGTGACTGATTCAATAGGGATGGGTTGTTCTAAGTGACAAAGTGGGGCTAATCGAGATGGCTCGTGCACTTGCAACTCGAGTCCGTTGGGAAGCACGAGTCATTGATCTTCAAGATGGTAGTGACCAAAGACTTCTTGTCTGTCAAAAACCATTCCTCAAAAAATAACACAAAAGCAACGTCAAAAAATCATAAACAACACTCACTACACAGTCCTTTACTGGTAAGTTCTCTTTGACTTTGGTCTAAATCAAATGCTGAGCTTCTAAGTAATCAAAATCTTACTTGGTTTAAACAGATCCAAATTATATCTCCTGCAAAATCTGGAGAGAAATCAAAAATTGTTTTTCCTAAAGATGGCTTTTGAAGAAGAAGAAGAACTTGAAGGGGTTATGTAAGTGGAAGCTGTAGCTATGAGTAGACAAAAGAGTGTAGATTCAATATTCTTTTATTTTTCTTTTCTTTTTTCCTTAATTTTGCTCTGGAACAAAACTGTAGCTATATATTTTCATTCATCCAATTTTTTATCTGCTCTTTAATTTTGTAAACCAAATACTTCTTTTTTTTTCATTTTCCATAGTGTATTTTGTTTTTTGGAAAGTCTCAGATGATTAGTAAAATGAGTTATTTACGTAAAACTTTGATAAGAAAAAAAATCTGATTATTTTAAATTCTGAAGGGGACAATTTGTAATTGATCAAAACAGTTTAAAAAAGAAAAACAATACAAAAGTGGAGATGCGGGGGATCGAACCCCGTGCCTCTCGCATGCAAAGCGAGCGCTCTACCATTTGAGCTACATCCCCAAATGTTTAAACATTTCTATTAAACCTAAATATTCAATGTTACATGATTAGTGGCCTAGTTTTGCTATTAAGTTAATTTTTTCATAATTTCAACATAATATATAATTCAAATGGGGTTAGTACGGTTGTCTGTTGGATTAGAGTGAGCCTCTCTTTCATGCAGTATGAATTTAAATCTCTATTGTCCTATTTTCTCACTTTACCCCGAAAATTAAGCTGATTTTTTGGCTCGTAAGATTAGAAAAATAATGTGTAATATATCTTTTGTAGATTTTTCAGTACCTATGTCATTTACTCTTTGATATAATGAAATTCTGTTGACAAATATATATATAATTCTAAATGACACTGTCACTTTGAAAAATTCCGAAGTCTTTACTTACTAACATATAAAATACCGATATGGTTTGTTATTGTTTATATTACATACGTTAAAGAGTTTGTTCAACTACGATGTCCAAAAGTTTGGGGAAATTATTGATAATAAACCCTGAATTTTCCAAAATATATTGTCAAGACCCTAGATTAGGTAATTTGTAGTAGTTTAACATTAATATTTATCTTAACTAGGGCTAAGGTTCTTACAAATTTCCTTAACCAAAAAGTTGTCATCTAGCAAAACTATTCGAGTGTTTATTAGTTACTGGTGCTTGGTTTCCATTAAATTTGATTTAATTTCACAATATGAAGTTTAATTTTCATGGTCAAGATTCTTGATTTTTTTCCAACAAATAACCATTGGATCGACAGACCCCGATCTATAACCAAAGTTTTCTAATTGGAGCTGGATGAGATTCGAACTCACCATCAGATACCTAATTAAATCAGGAGCAAACCAACTGAATACTTGTTTCTTGACATAATCTTGACTTTAAAATGAAATATTCATATTCCTATAAATATCAATAAATTATAATAGTATATGGAATATATATTTTCGATAATTTTCTTGTAAATAAAAACGCTCTTATATATCCTAAGATAATTATATAAGTATTTCATAGTTTCATTTTTCAGAAAGTTTTTTCATAACAATTAGATTTTTTTTGTCTCACAACGGACAAACCCATTAACCAAGTTTTTACATACTGTAGGTAGTGAGACTCGATTTCCGGGTGTTAGATTGATAAGGTCGGATTTATAGTCAAACCCATAACAATATCATGTGGGTTAAATAAAATTCAATAAAATCGAATTCGGATATAGAAGAGAGTAGAAAAGACATTCAACCACTTGACTAAATAAGCTTGTCATAGATAATTTTTTAATAATTCAGTTTCCTTATTAGTTGCTTAAATATGACTGTTCATAAACATTTTGTTTATATACAAGTATCTTAAGTTTAGAGTTTTGGATAACACAAATTAATGATGGATAGCTAAATTTTATGCAAACTTGGCCCCGATTAATGGAACCAACTTATAGATACATACAAATATATTAAATAGTATATGTAGTGTAGATATATTGCTTATATATACATTTTAATTATAGATACAAGCAGCCACGAATATACACGTATATTTATGTTGGATTGTTCGCTCATGTGTTCTGTAAAATTATCATGTTAGAATATGCAGACAATATAATAGGATAAGATCAATAAAGAACTTTGTATGAAAGTTAAAGCAAATATATAAATTAAAAGTAAATATATATAATGTTCTTATAAAATAGAAGGTACCTAATTCCCTCATCGCATTAACCAGTCATTGTGGAATTCCCTTTGTATTATTAGTCTTGATTTCGAACATTCGTTTCCTTTGAATAAACCTTTTTATTGAACAAAAATAACTAAATAATTAAGCCCTAAATTTTAAAATACGATTTTTATTTATATTTTTTTGAAATAAAATGGAAATAAAATTATCAAATATATAACATGAAAAAATAAAATTTGAAAAATAAATTAAAAATTGATAGGTAATTGGTCGCATTTGTTCAAACCAATTAAAATCTTCATGTGCAAGACTCCAACCCTTAACTTTTCTAAAGATTCTTCTTTAGAATCCAACTTTAATTACTTCTTTTTCTTTTCTTTTAATTTATTTTGGGAATGAATATTTCATACTATATTTTAATTTATTTAATTAGGTCGAAAAGTAAAGAGTTATTTCTTTTTTAGCATCCCATGCAAAGCACGAAGAAAAGAGATTCTCTCGTGACACGTTTCGACTTGCTTCTTAACTTTGATTTCTGTCTGAATATCCCCTTTGTCTGTATTAAATACTCTCACGAATATTTCTCACTCTCCCTTTTTCATATATTCTTCTTCTTTTTTACATGTTATTCTTTCTTTTTCAAGAAATTATATATATATATATATAAATAAATAAATAAAGGCACTAAATATTTGTTATAACATGTGTTTTGAAATCCAGACGAACCAGACAGGTCACATTTGTAAACTCGCTACTCAATTGTTAGTCTAGTTTGGTTCAAACAAAAATTTGGAGCATGGGTGATTTAGCTAGTCCAACTAATTTTATAGATATAATAAATTTATTAAACATTATATGTTAATGTCGAACATCTATATTGAAAAGACCGGGATCTTTCACACTATATTAGTAGTACTTTATATTGTCTAAATAAATTTAGAATCAACTAATTTAGAAAGTAATGTCAAAAATTTTGAGCAAAAATTGAATTTGGACTTCTGCTAATTTATATTATGAGACCTAGCTATAACCCTAGATAAATATGCATATTTTTTATTTTCTAGCTTTCCTAAAATAGTTTAAAATCCAAAACATTTTAAGATATAGGAAAATACCACTAAAATAGAAGTCTTGTGTATGTGAAACATTTTTATTCACATAATACAATTTCATTTTCGGATTGATTTTTTTATAAATAATTTAGATCGGATTCACATATCTATTTGATTGATTACTTCTGGTAAAAAGATAGAGATTTGGAGGTACAATTCAATTGACAAGATTATATTCACAACCTAAACCTTAAATATTATTATGCGGGACTGACTATCTTTTGAAATCCGAATTTCATACAAAAATTGCATATATATATATATATATATATTAACATTTTCTTTAAAATTAGGAATTATAAAGTTTTAAACAAATATATAATAATACGGAAATACAAGAATATAGCATAAGTTACGAAAACTTACGTCAAAAACTATACATTTTCAAAAGACATTTTTTTCTTTTCTTTGTCGGCTCCCAAAAGAATTCAATTTTCTACTTTTATGGCGTCTAAAAAGAATAAAGATACGAGTAGTCCAAGTTACGTTCCCTTCATCGTTTATATTTTAATCATCACAATTTGATTATTGCTGAGCTCTATCTTATTCGGTCACATGGTTCTGAATTGGTTTTAATACTTCAGGATCTTGGTTTGGTCTGGCCCGGTCCTATAGACTGATGTGATTACCAGCTACCACAAAACCCTAGTTAAATTTGATTTACTATATTTTTAATTATTATTAGTTTCAATTATAATTCCGATAATCCGTTTCAACAAAAACTAAAAACTCCTGATCAGCTAGATACTCTTCTTTCGTATCTATTCAATGGGTTTATGGATCAATAAACTATAAAATTCGACTAATGTTGAAATTAAGAAAAATAATGTAAATGTCCTTAATATCGCGTATGAATGTAATTTTGTTTTCGGGGATAGTCAAATTCTGAATACTGTATTACTATTTTTTGTACTACTATTGAACTACACCTGCGTGCGTGAGCATATTTCTAATTATTATTGAAATAGACGACATTAATTATATATATCCACTCTAATTTCGAATCATTGCTTAAAGGCAGGGATGCTATAATAATGATAACAAGTATGTTTGAATAATTTTAGTTCTGGATTCGAAATAAGAGTTCAGCAATTGAAAATATTAGGATATGCATGATGTCGGTTTTGGGTCTGTCTGAAAATTTGATGTGTGGCATTAGATGCCAATTAAGTACTTGAAACAATATGTTATAAACAATGTATAACTAAAAGGCAAGAACATATATTGAAAAGCGATATCATAACATATAAAAAGACTTCATTACCTATACTCATTATGAACTAATTATAATTATTTGATACTATTCTATAATATATATGGGTTACAACTGTTCTAAGTTTGAGTGATTCACATAACGTCATGGACTCATGTGTAGATTATTTGAAACGCTTTTAGGGAAATATGAGATCGCTTCTACAAAAGTCCAAATAACTTAGATAAAGTTACATGTAAATTAGGTTCTTTATCCTAAGGTATAGTCATGTTATCTAATATATATAGATTTATATAAGAAAAATTTGGCTAAATAACAACTTTTGAGATTATAATTAATTCTATAACCAAAAACCCTAAACTCACCATTATTTAACATATTTTCTATAATCTTTCCAAACTACCCTATTAATTTTTTTTTCTTTTTAATATGTTCTTTCCTCCATTTTATTTACATTATATCTTTTCATAAAAAACTAAGTCAATTTTAATATTTCTTTTAAATAAACATAGATTTTTTTTCTACATATATTGGATCTTAAAATTTTTTAAATGAATATTTTTTATAAAAACGAATATATTATTAAATAATTTTATATAGAACACCAGTATATAGAATTTCTATTTGATATAGAATATATTTTTATTAAATAATCAATTTATACATAATGTTTGAAAATATCTCATCAACGTTAATTTTTTACTCTTCTATTTTTCTTTCTTTATTGTTGTATCTTCTTTCTACTCCTTTACATTCTCTCCTTCGTCTTCATCATCTTTTTCATACTTTTTCTCCTCCCCGCCTCTTCCTCCTCCCATCCTCCCCTCCTCTTCCCGCTTTTACCCTCCCTAACATGGCTTAGTTATCATATATATATGAGGTTCTTGCAAGATGCCTTGTTATGACCTAAACCATAACAGCGAGTGTACCTTCTACTGCTCTTAGATCCATTCTTCTGAAATATTTTGCGACATATATGTCAGCATACAACAAAATGTTGATAGTATTACTATATACTCAAAACAGAATAGAACACGTTTCTTGAATTCTCCTTGAGATGAAATTTCTAACTTTTTGGCCTCCCGGATGGCCTCCTTACAGCTAGGGAAAGGATTCCAATATCTCATTCTCTCTCATTAACAAGACCAATTTCCTCTCCAACAGATGGAGATGAGTATAACCAACCATTTTTGTATTTGAAATTAATAAACTTGTGGTTATGTTAGATACTAGAAATGTGTACTTATATCTAAAAAAACTATAATCATAACATAGCTATTAACTATAGATAAAAAGATTTGTTGTGCAATTCTCTCCTCTACATATGGATATAATTATATGATATTATAATTAAGTAAAATGAGTGAGAAAAGATAAGAGGGTGAAAATTTAAGATTTTGTTTCATTGAATTAATTAGTCAAATAGAGTGATATATTCTTAATAAAATTAACAAATTTGGTCATTGAGCAAATTATCCCTTTATATAAAAAATTTATATTTTAATGGTTTATACGGCCAAAACTATCAATTCTTCCTTTAATTAGATGTTAGCTAAGTGTTTTTTCTTTCATCTTTATCTTATCGATAGTTGAATCAACAATCCCGATCTGTAACTAAAAATATATTCCTAAACCCTTATTTTCATCTTTTACCTCTGGTAAGAATGCATCGAATTCATCATGACATAATTATTAACTAAATCATCTAAACTATCAAACCGAGAAGAATTCGACAAATATTTTTTATTATGTTATAAAAAAACTTAAAATCTCGATGATAATATTTTGTAGTAAACTATAATTATCAACAAACTCTTATCATCAAAATTAAATTGATCCAACCCAATTTGTAAGTGTGAGTTTTAATTTTTTAACCTATATATGCATAAAATAATCAATTTGCAGATAGGTAAAAAACCTAGTTGCATATTTAAAGAGTGAAACATATGAGAAAAGTTAATTTTTTCAGGTCTACCAATTATTTCATTGGTTTTTATTGAAACCTAAAGATAAGTAATATAATAAAATATGAAAGATATTAAATTGTGAAACTTTGTTCTTAAAAAAAGTTGAAATATTTCTAAGTAAGAATCTTCTACCTTCCTGGCCACTTCACTAAAGCCCGGTGAGAAGATTCTGCAACTCAAAACCTCTTTCAATATTATTTATTTAAGTGAATATTTGTTTTATGGTAATTAATTAAATCAAATATTCCCTTTCTTTCTCTCTTTTGCATCCACTAAAATTTAGAATAATTATTCAACTTTTCAAAATCTAATTTAGAAAATTTGTTTTTGTTCAATCGTTATCACCATTTCCCCTCTCGCTTTCGTGCGACTATAAATATATATATATATAAATCTTTGTTGTCTAGTATATGCTTCTTTGATTTATATTGAATCTCAAATTCCTTTTTTCTAGTAAAAATAATTATTTTGTACATTTAGAAGGTGGTGGAAGAATATCTCTTTTTATTTCGGCAAAGACTATAAATTGCCCTAAATGTACCAAAACGTTCACTATTTGATTCTTGATTCCAAAAATAACATTTTAAAAAAGTAAATTTTATTTAACTTTTTCGAGAAAGATAAGAACAAAAAATCTTAAAAATATTAGCTTAAATCTATATTTTTTGTGAACAGCTCATATCATATATTTATAGCTAAGATACTAAATCATATTTTATTTATAATTTCGAGAAACTGAATTTTTACAAAAGTATAGGCCTATGTGAAGTGGTGAACCAACAAAAGTAGAATCTGAGATTAAAAACAATTTATCACTTTAATAGAAATAATTAGAAAAACTTTGTTTTCTTACCCATTTGTTCTTTATAACAAGTTTCCATATATTCCCTTTTGCTGTGAGCTGCTTTATATTCTCCTCTTTTCTCCTTTACCTTCTCTTTTCTCTTTCTTTCAAATGGAAGTTTATATGGTAAATATATTAACTTGGAAAAAAGTTATTAAAAATTAAACATGAACAACGAACCAAATTAAATATATAGTAATAATTTGATAAGTTATTGATAAAGAAATTTTTATTATACAACTTAAAGACTATTTAATTGTATTACATTTTTTCATCGTATATGTTGTGTGATCTACTAATATACTATAAAGTATGAGTTATTATTGAATACTTATATATTACTATTATTATTCATTATTTTTTGTCAAAACGATTAGATCGAAAAAATACGATTTATAACCCAAAATCTAAATCTTATCATGTTGGATTACACGCATTAACAAATCTAAATCATCTAAATCATGTTATAATCTAGGGCACCTTACAATAAAAATTTTAAAATAATTTTGGTAAAATAGAAAAACAACGTAAAATTTAACAAAAATATTTGTTGCTGTGTGTGATACATGCCTCACTCTCTTCCTTCCTACATCCGCCAATAGTTACATGTCTATTAGAATCGAACTCCAGTAAAAAAAACTGCAGAAATTGACATTAAACACTTAACCAAACCTACTTCCCATATTATTCACTACTTCTATATGCATTATTTTTTACTAACCACTAAACCACCAATGAAATTTTCAGTTTTTATCCAAATTATCTAGTTAAAAAGCCAATACATATTCTAAACAAGAATCTATATATAAGAATTAACATTAGGTATATTGTTTAAGCTTCATATTTAGTAGCATCAAAAGCCTTGATTAAGCTTTTTAAGAGTCACATCTTTACTAATTGACTCATTAGAGAAGAGGAACAATTCTATAACTATAATCTCTTTCTCTCACTATATTGTATGTGTATGGTGACAGATCACTTTATTCTCTTCCTTTGAATTGAGCCCTCTAAAAAGGACAGGAACCTCCTCATGATCCTCCTTGTGTCCACAACCTAACATTTTTATTCTCCTTTTCCTCTATCTTCTTCTTCATTCTCTCTTCTTCTCCAAACCCTAATTTTTCACAAACCCTCATAATCATTGAATACATTTCTGAAGAAACATTTAGCATCATACATCATCTGAATTTCAATCCATCACAAATTCCTCTTGATTCCTTAACCATCTATATATACTTTTATAACTAATTTATAGAGAGAGAGAAAAAAAAAACATAAGCTATATACATGGCTTCTTCATCAGAACTAAGCTTGGATTGCAAGCCACAAAGCTACTCTATGCTTTTGAAATCCTTTGGAGATAACTTTCAAAGTGATCAAACCACACAAAAACTTGAAGATCTTCTCTCTCGACTCGAACAAGAACGTCTGAAGATTGATGCTTTCAAGCGTGAGCTTCCACTTTGCATGCAACTCCTTAACAATGGTACATATATCAATGATATTTATATTAATTAGATTCTAATTCGTGACAAAAAAAAATTGTTAAACTACTTTGTAATGTCTTTTATATGAATATCAAATGTTTATAAAACATAAAAATAAACGAACAGAATTTTTTAAAATTAAATAACTCTGAATTATCAAATAACATGTAATTCTCGAATGATTTTGTATAATACGAATAAAAATCATTCATCAATTTTTACAAAAAAAAAGAAAAAAAAAAACTTAATATATAGAACTAATATTAGTTGTTAAATATATGCGTATAGAAGAGATTTTGAATTTCTTTTTACTTTTTGAAAAGATCTTTATTTACTAGTTTAAGAATTTATTTCATAAAAATCAGAGCCTGCTTTTGATTTCTTTGAATCGCAAAACTTTTGTTTTCTCACTGAAATCAACAAATCCCAGTAAAAGTGATTTTAAAGGTCATAAGGTTCATGTTTTATACATCTTTCACTTTCATATTTTTAAATAATTATTGTATTAATCTTTTAATTTATCTCTTTTTTCAGCTGTTGAAGTTTACAAACAACAACTAGAAGCATATAGAGCAACTAGTAATAACAATAACCAAAGTATTACAACAAGACCGGTTCTTGAAGAGTTCATACCCTTAAGAAACCAATCTGAAAAGGCCAATACCAAAGGAAGTAATTGGATGACTACTGCTCAACTTTGGAGCCAAACCGAAACCGAAACCAAACCGAAGAACAATGGTTTAGCTACAGATCAATCTCTTTCCAAAGATGAGATTGTTAGTAGTCCAAAACTTGGACATTTTGAGGTGAAACAAAGAAATTGTAGTGGAGGGGCTTTTCTTCCTTTCTCTAAGGAACAACCTTTGCCTGAATTAGCTTTATCTACAGAGGTTAAACGAGTCTCTCCGACTAATGAACATACTAATGACCTAGATGGTAATGATGAGAGCATGACCAATAACAATAATAACAACAATTCAAATAGCAATGGAGTTTCTTCTACAACGAGCCAAAGTAATAGAAAGGCACGGCGTTGTTGGTCTCCGGACTTGCACCGGAGATTTGTCCAAGCTCTTCAAATGCTTGGTGGTTCTCAAGGTATGAATATATTTATTCTAATTTTAATTCAGATTTAGTTTGATGTATATAGGTTTACCACCATAAATTTGTTACAAATTTTTCATCAGGCCGTGATGTTTGATTGGCTAAATACATCATTATAGATACTAGCGACAATAATATTAGGAGTCGTATAACTATATATCCAAGTTAAAATGTGGTTTTATTCCATATTTTAATCGAAAATGGATATACTACTATTAGAAAACAACATATTCTTGATGGAAGAATTCGTATGGATTCTGTCAGCTGTTCGAAACAACTCTCTGACGAAATCTATACGATTATTTTTCGTCTAAGATAAACTGTCAGATAAAAATACATTATGGTTCTATTCGACATTTTAATTGAAAATGAAAATACTGTTACTAGAAAACAACTTTTCAATAGAAAAATCCGTAAGGATTATGTCAGAATCAACTATTTCTGACGGAATCCATACAGTTCTTGGAAATAGAAATCCATCGCAATTCCACCTGATATTCCCTATGACTATTGATAACATATCTATTGATTTGTTTGAAATTTATTAACTGAACTCATTGTATTAATATGGTTTGGCTGTTATATAATTGCAGTGGCTACACCAAAACAGATTAGGGAACTTATGAAAGTTGATGGTCTGACCAATGATGAGGTCAAAAGCCATCTTCAGGTAACCTACATCACAAGTCATTACAATATGCTTACCACTTTATCCTAACTCATAAAGTGCTTAATCACTGTTCTATTGACTTTAAACAAACAGAAGTATCGGCTTCACACTAGAAGACCAAGCCCAAGCCCACAAACATCAGGTGGACCAGGTCCTCATTTGGTGGTCCTAGGTGGCATATGGGTCCCACCAGAATACACCACCGCACACGGTGGCACTCCGACTCTCTACCACCACCAAGTCCACCACCATACGGCGGGGCCACCTCCACAACACTTTTGTTCTTCTCAAGAATTCTACACAACTCCACCCCCTACACAACCACTTCACCACCATTTTCAAACGTTAAACGGCTCATCCGGCGGCGGAAACGGTGGTGCAGCCTCTGCTGATTCAACACATCATCAGCTAACGGAGAGTCCTGCGGCGGATGAAGGGAAGTCGTCGGAGAGTGGTGGTGGAGAGAGGAAAGGATTGGCTGCTCTTAGGGAAGAAGGTGAGAATCAGAGTAATGTTAATGGAAGTGAAATAACTCTTAAATTCTAAGTTTAATTTCTTGATTAAATTAGAGGGATTAGATTTTGAGTTAGGGTTTGTGGGTGGCTACGTTACTAATTTCATTTGCTTTGTATCTTTCTATATACTTCTTTAGCTGAAATATGAATTGTAGGAGGCAGTGGGTGTTTTTATCGAATATTATTTAATAATTATATTTAAGATCTTTGAATATTATGTCACACTTAGAAAATATAGCAGTACCAACTTATTAATTATACCTTGCTAGAAAATATATATTCAAAGTAATTATTACATTGTCTTCTATCTCTTTAGTTGGTGGATCATAATGCTATATTTTTGGATGTTGTTGGTCAATAACATTATTTGTGTAGGGGTTATGTTCTGTCTAAATGATTAATCCATCGAATAGGATATTTAACTACATCAATTATAGTTTTGAGTTTATATTTAATACAAACATAGTTAAACACGGTCAAATGATTCTTATAATTTTTCTATTAGATTTTAAATACAAGAACTAATCTATGGTTAATTTTTTTTTCAAATGTTTAATAATATTATGTACGACAAACACAATTCCCTAAAGTTGAACTCGAGTAAAAAAATCAGCAAGTATGATATTCAACAACTTGACCAAAATTATTTTCGTAATCATACATATTAAGGTTTGAATTATATATAGATATGATATAAATATATATATATATATATATGAGTCAAAGCAGGTCAATATATATATATATATATATTTATTATATAATAGATAGTATTTAGTATTCATCCATATATATTTTTGCTAAAAAAATTTAAATATATTATTGGTATTCATATGCGATACGCTCGATTTTTGAATATAAATGGGATGTAGAGTGGTCCTTGGAATTATACTCTAAAAGTCATCGATATTCTTCTATCTTCATCACTTGAAACAGTCTAAGCACCAACTTACGATCTTTCTCTCTTTTTATTTTTTTTAACAATCGTATCACGCTAATATTCGCAACGTACCCACATAAACATTAATTTATGAAAAATTAATGTGAAAAATATGAAAAAGATAGTTAAAATCAT
The DNA here is from genome assembly GCA_963920545.1 of Lepidium didymum. NCBI lineage: Eukaryota > Viridiplantae > Streptophyta > Magnoliopsida > Brassicales > Brassicaceae > Lepidium > Lepidium didymum. The sequence goes on from OY986982.1 coordinate 995,292, forward strand.
TTTTGTTAGGAGACAGTAGTTTTGGTGGGTGTGTAAATCTTGGTTTGAAAGTCACACCTCTAACAAATTTTGGTTTTGTTTATGACACTAAAAAGTCATGTTTAAATAACTAATAAAAGAAAAATATTTCGTAAAAAAGGCGACAAAGAAATCTAGACTTTATTCGCAATATTATTCTACTATTGTTAACAAAATGAGAATATTCTCATGGTGTAGCTAATTTATTTAACTTAATTTTTTTTCGTAGCTTTTGAAATACTTTCATTAACATTCGAGTTCTAATTTTGTTTTTTTTTAAAACGGCCGGGTTCTAATTTTGTTTAAAAAGTATCTCTTTTTTATTCTAAACTAAATATTTTATTTATATTATACGATAAATAAAACATTGATCAATTTTATTGATATACAATACTAGCACCAAATATAATATACAAATTGTTATTAAAAGGTACAATATAGTACAACTAAAGTTCATACGGTGAAAGCACTAAATGCCTAAACTCACACTTTCTCTTTGTCTCTTTTTCTCCTCTTTTTTTTTTTGCCATAATATAATCTGTAAATAAATATTTTATAAATTAATATCTTGATATATTAATATATATTTTTATCAGGAATTAATTTTTAAATTTATTAATACATCAATAAATTTATAGCTCTATAAATTAGTTAAAATATGAATAGTCTAAATGTTATTGATTTATATAATAGACTTGACTGTATTTGTAGGAATAAGAACTTAGGTTTTTTCTTGTTATAACATTGCAAATTAAAGGAAAAATTGTCAATTTTTATAAGATTATAGAAACCCACATTTTTAAAGACTAAAATCGTATATAAATTGCACAAAAAAAATTGAAACCACATTAAAAGTTGTTTTTGTTTAACTTTTGTTATACTACCATAATTATCCTTTATAATTCTTTTTTTTAGTTTATTAGTTTAACAAATACGCATTTACCTGATTATATCAATTGATGTTAGTAACGTATATTATCATTGAAAAAATAAAAAGTTAAACGTTACAAACATGAACAAAGCAACGAGTAACGACGATAATATCAAGACACCAAAATCTGCAGAACGGCAGAACCCACTAAACCATGTGATGGGTCAAGTTTTGACCTGACACTCGAGTTAATAATTACCGTTTAGGTATTAAAATAACAAAAGTACCATTACCTACAAAATAATACTTACTTTGAATAAATTAACCAACTCAGTTGATAGTGGAGATTCAGCTAATGATTTAGGGGTTCGATTTTTTTTTTTATTATATTAATAAATTAAGAAAATATTTTAGAGTGTGAGATTTAGATTATCGATTGGATAATCTAATTATTGAAAATTTTTGTTAACCAAAAGCAAAGTATTTAATTATCAAACATCAAATTTATCATACACCAACCATAGAATACTAGAGGGCCAAATCAGCATTAACTCACATAGGTAATGAAAAAAAAAATTCATAAAATTTTTTAGTACCAATTTTCTTTTACTTTGTCAGATAGACATTAATGAAGATACTAATATATTCCAAAATAATTTTCCAAAATGCTTTAAAGTTTAACCAAAATTGTTGATTTTTTTTTTAATTGAATCCAAACCATATGGTGTCACGATCAAATCACTATCAATTTGGTTCTGCTTGAATTTAAACACTAATATATCATTACCAAACTATGCCCAAATTTATTATAAGTTTTTTTTTCTTTTTTTGTTAAAGTTCACAATTTTAATTTGTAAATAAGCAATAACAATTTTTGAGAACAAAGAGTTGTAAAATGTTCATAATATACCATGGAACATATATTAATTATTTGAGTTTGTATACTACTGAGATTTCAGGTTATTGTCTGTGGTTAAACCTCGGAACCAGAGATAAATGGTTTGGTCTTATCAGTTACTTGTATTAATAAACTCATATCTCTCTCCAAATCTCGTTCATCAAAGTCTTGTCACTCTCATTTCTCTATCTCTCTCTCTCCTTGTAGATACCAACTTGGATTGTGTTAAAACTTTGAGCTAAAAGAAGCCAAGCCTTTTCTCCATTCTGAAGACGAATTCATCATGAGATTGATTCTTGGTCTCTTGTTTCTCTTAGCCTTAACCACATATTCAAGTAAGCTTTCTGTGTTTTCTTAATATTCATCATGAGATTGCTTCTTAGTCTCTTCTCAAAAGAACCTTTTTTGGATCCAAATCATTCTCTGTTCTTAAGATTCTAATCTTCAACTCTTTTCTGTTTTAGGTGCAACTTACTGTCTATGCAAAGATGGAGTTGCAGACAAAGATCTTCAATATACAATAGACTATGCATGTGGAGTTATAAAAGATTGTACACAAATTCATGTCAAAGGTCCTTGTTTTGAACCTGATACAGTCAAGAGTCATTGTGATTGGGCTGCTAATACTTATTTCCAGAAAGCTGGTCAAACCCCTGAAAGCTGTAATTTCTCAGGAACTGCTACAACTAGCCAAAATCCTCCTTCAAGTAATTCATCTTCTAAAAACTCTCAAATCTCTCAAATCTCTGCAATCTTTTGATGATTTTCTTCTGTTTCTGGTTTGGCTTTTGCAGCTGTGGTTACTGGTTGCATCTTTCCTTCAAGTCCTGGGTATGTTTGTTTATCAAAAACTCATAGAAACAGACCAAATTTATCTGCAATTTGAGTTCTCTATTCCTTTCATAAATGTCCTTTCTTGTTTTTCTTTTTTGACTTTTCATGATTTGGTAAAGATGTTTCATAAAACTTGTCTCTAACGTGACTTAAACGTTTGGTGTTTTCTTTACTTGTTGTTGTCTTGCAGAAGTGCAAGGACACCTACAACAGCTGGAACTACTTCAGGGACTACTTCAGGAACACAGACATTTCCAGGAACTCCTGTGTTTGGTCCAACTGGAGTTGTTGATCCTTCAGGCAATGGTGCTTCGAGTTTGTTCATTTCAATCACTCTTACACTTGGTTTCTCCGTCATTGCGTTTCTGTAAAAAGGCAGTGGTTACTGGTTAGAGAGAGTGGGGTTAATGGTTTTTTTTTGATGTATGGATGAGATTTTGCCATGTGTGAATGCAAGTTCTTTAAGGCAAACATCTAATTAGAGGTTGGCTTTGTTGTTTAGACTTATTTTAGTTTCTGTTTGTTTCATGTACGTAAGTCTTGAATTAATGTAAATCTTGCTTCAAGTGTTTAATATGCAGAGTAAAGAGTCCACATAACATATAAAGAATGTGAGCAATATAGGAAATATTATACGTTAGATGGTGATACATTCCACATTGGACGTTGTTGTCAGTCTAACCTAATATATATGATTTAATAGTCAATGTCAATCACTCATCGTTAATTAGTTTTGAGTTAGAAACTCATAATCTATTAGTACAGTTATGGCTAAGAGATGTTGTGATGAGACAAATGTGTTTCCGAAACTAAATCATAACCGCATAGAAAACATGAGTTTTATATGGCTTTTCTTTACTCTAAAATTAGTCGGATTTCGTGGGACATTGACTCCGAAACGAGTTAGGAAAAAAAGACTGATTTGGTTGAGAACTAATAGTATTTATTGAGCTGGACTATGATTGATCATTTCAGTTTTATTTCAACCTGATTGATACTTATTCGCTAAAACATTTCCAAGAAAAACACTATTTTGGTATTAAAACTACACTATATTTGATATTAAAACGATTACATATGACACTCAAAACAATATTCTCTGTTATTACTTTGGATGAAACCTTTGTTTAATGTAAAAATAAGTTTGTTTATGTCAGTTGAGCAAGAGATGTGAACAATCCACCAACTTGTTGGTTGTGTTAAAGCTACGATTCCTCACAAATTCACATGGACCAGATAACATTAAGCCAAAAAGAATAGAAAGTGAGCCAAAAAGAGAATATTTCTTTCAGGGTCTTATAAATTGGAGTGAAGTTAGAAACGATGTCGGTTATGGCTATGTGAAGTTAAAAATGTGTGTCCTTTCTTTTTGACATTTAGTACTTTGATTGAACATTCTAAATCCTTATTGGAAAAGGAATTTGGTGGGGGACTCTCAACCAAAGGTCTCTAAGTGTGGACCAATTGAAGAATTGAATCCAATAGTTCTTTGGTTTGTCTTATTTTCATTGGCCAAGAATCCATCTTAGGGTCAATGTCATTGATAAAGTCTCTTCAAAATTGGTCTTTAAACAACCACAAACTTCACAACTACCAAGTATTTCTTCGGAAATTTCATTGATAGAAAAATATTTATTAATGAACAATTTTGTCTTTCATTGAAGACTTTGCATTAGGTTCTTACTACTTCCTACTGCCAAGTTTCCATGAACAAGATAGTGATGGGTCGTTTATAGACCAGGTTTAGATAGACAAATGCCCAACTAATTTCTGGAAAATTAGTATCGACGACTAATTTGATTCTGAATTTTTTAATAAAGATCTAAAACATGATTTCATTTATGCCTAGTCGAATATTAGTTTCTCGTAAAAATCACATTCATGTGCGACAAATTTATAACTTGTCTTAAAATACTCTTACTATTGAATCACTACTACTTGATTTGTTTAGATAATTTTCTCTTAATTTGTTCTCCGTAAAGATATTTTGATAAAAGATGGATTAAGTACCCCAAGTCATCATGGTGTGTCAAGGCACCAACTAAGAACATAAAAATTTGAAAAGAAAAAGTTAAGGAAAATTTTACCAAATCAGAATTGGGGGGTAAATATAATCAATTTTTTTGATTAGTTGAAACCCATATAACTTTTGAAGAGAACTAGTGCCACACTACTATGATTTTAATTAATAAACTTCTAAAAACCAATTCTTAAAGTTTTCATAGTTCTGTATTGTTACATTTTGGTTATTTTATGATACTTTTCAATATATTCTTCAAACTAGAAATCAATAAGAACGAGTGACACACTATAATGAATTTATGATATTTTTCAAAATTTTCATAGTGCAATTGTTAGATAATTTTAAAAAGAAAGTAAAATTACTTTCTAAAAAAAATAAAAATTGTAATGAGATAAATTTGGAAGACCCGATCCATTGACTCTTCTCGATCCAACGGTTCGTAAACATATATGTACACGTAGTTCGTCGTAGATAAACTCATTTCCAAGTTTTCCAATTCCACTGAACAAACAAACAAAAGCTCAAGTTTTCCCGGTTAATCAAATTGGCCATGGATGCCCAGCAACGGAGAACCGATATTCCTCGCGCGCCACCGGTGATTAGAGAACCTGGCGGAGATGTAACTTCGATTTTCGTTGTGTTTGGTGTCTTCGCTGCAATCGCCGCCTTGGTATCTCGTCTTTTCTCGTTTGATCTGTGTTAAGATTCGTTTATGTTTATACACGCTTCCCAATTTAATCGTTTCTCTTAAATGTGAATCGACCCGAAAAATCTGAGCTTTGTATCCAAAGTTGACTCAAATTTGATGACTTTATATCCTCTCGACCTATATTTTTTGGTACGTTTGTCCCAGTCTTTATAGTGTGAGATCACAATTAATACTTATTGGGAACCTATTTGAGAGAGTCAGAACTTAAAAAACTCGATCTTGCTTTGTGTAGTGTATAAGGTAACTACTACGTTGTAGTGTAAGGTTATATGATTGGATCATCCTTGTAATTTATTCATCCTTATAATGGATTATCATCAGGTTATGTTTCCTTCATCGTTGGTGCACCAAGTTCCTGAAGGTCATGTGGGAGCATATTGGAGAGGTGGTGCTCTTCTTAACGTAATTTCAGAGCCAGGTATTATGATTAGTATCATCTCTTTTCCTAAGTTCATCGTGGTTTCATTCTTTTTTAATTGAAATAAAGTTTGCTGCTTCAGGTTTTCATGTGAAGCTGCCTTTCATAACTGACTATGAGCCTGTTCAAGTTACTCTACAAACAGATCAAGTTTGTCTTATAACATAAAAGATGCTTGGATATGTTTAGAATGTAGTGTCTTTTAACTAATTAGTTAATTACCTGTGCTTTAGGTGAAAGATATACCATGTGGTACCAAAGGAGGTGTCATGATTACCTTTGAGAAGATAGAAGTAAGAGTCTTCAGATTTGTTCCTGCTAGCATCACCAAGTTTTGTTGATGTTAATTACCTGTACTGACCATAATGAATTTCCTCTAGGTTGTTAATCGATTGCGTAAGGATCATGTCTATGATACTTTGCTCAACTATGGTGTGAACTATGATAACACATGGATTTATGACAAGATTCACCATGAGATCAATCAGTTCTGCAGCTCTCATTCGCTTCAGCAAGTCTATATTGACATCTTTGACCAGGTACTTGACTATATTGGGAAGTTGTAATCTTAATGGAAACGGATAAACTTTGATCTAAACGTTGTGGACGCTTAGGTTCATTTCATTAACTGGTTCATGTTTCGATACAATTGGCGTGACTGAAATCTGGAAAATTTACGATGAGTTTGGCTGATTCATTTGATCACACAATGTGTTTCAGATTGATGAACGCATGAAAGATGCTCTTCAAGCTGATTGCACACGCTATGCTCCAGGAATTGAGATTATTAGTGTGCGTGTCACAAAGCCAAAAATTCCAGAGAGTGTTAGGCGAAACTTTGAGCAAATGGAAGAAGAACGCACTAAGGTACACTGTGTTTTGACTCTTGGCAATTCTATCCCCACTAGTTTGGCATACTCCAATTTATAGTAGATAGGTGGCTAGGAATGGTTTAAGACTGTTTACATAATTGGAATCAACAATTTTGAAGGTCTTGATTGCTATTGAGAAACAAAGACTTGCTAAGAAAGAGGCAGAGACAAACATAATAATGGCCATTAGTGAAGCTGAAAAGAACGCCAATGTAAGCAAGATTCTGATGCAACAGAAGCTGACTGAGAAAGACAGTTCACGGAGAGAAGCTGAGATCGAGAATCAGATGTATCTTGATCGTCAAAAGAGTCTCGCAGATGCAGATTACTACCGGTAATTGCAATAGCATTTCTTATTTGTTATCTGAAATAAGCTTACAAAGAACATACAGAAGTAATGAGTCTAATGTATACTTTTGCTCTGAACAATGTCCCTAGTGTACTGAGAGAAGCTGAAGCAAACAAGTTGAAGCTCACCCCTGAGTTTCTCGAACTCAAGTTCATAGATGCCATTGCTCGTAACACCAAAATGTTCTTCGGGGATAAGGTTTTCCTCTGTTCTCATTTCTCATCTCTCGTTGCTAATCTCTGTTTCTGATGTTCTGAAGAAAGTATGTATCTTTACTATGCAGGTACCTAACATGGTGTTGGATCAAAGGCTTCTTGGGAACTTCCTTAATCGCTCGACAAAAGACAAAGATGGAAACTTGGAAATGGCCACTGATACATAGAACAGATGTTCCAGTCCTCCAAAACAATTTTTTGTTTGTTTTACAACTAGTATTGCATAACTTAAGAGTGAAATTTGTTCTCTTGTGGCTTACCACTATACTACAATACAATCTTCTAGATTCAAAGCTCCAGAGAATACCAAAAATGACTCAAAGATTCTCTGTTTCAGTAACATGCAAAGAGAAAAGGTTGAAGATACCTTGTCAAATTGAGACTCGAAGTCCAAATATATCTGAGCTCTTTTTGGTCTTATTAGGCTGAATATGACCATGTGTCCTGAAATCCTTTATTGACACTATCTTTTGATATACACATGTAACCTTCTCCAAACAACCATTGCAACAAACATGCAGAAAACACTATCCACGAAGATCCGGTTCAGATTAAACCAGCCAGAAATCCAAACCGGTGGGTAAGAGGCAAAGCTCATATATATCAGAAGTAATGAAATCTTTGTATCAAAGAAGAAGAAGAAGATGCATGTGGTGGAGAGCAAAGCAGGAGCTATAGGATGTATGATACTTTCCTTGTGTTGCTTAGGAAGTTGGCCAGCGATTTTGACTCTTTTGGAGAGAAGAGGTCGTCTTCCTCAACACACTTTTCTTGACTTCACAACCGCTATTCTCTTGGCCAAAATCGTGATCGCGTTTTCACTCGGTGAGCTTGGAAAAAGCACGGTTCGAACACCTGACTTAACCACTCAGCTCCCACAGGTTTTGGTCCCATTCTACTTCTCAAAATTCTTGATAATTTCTTACAAAGTTCATGTGAATCTGACTGGTTATATGAGGAATTTGCAGGACAAGTGGCCATCGGTATTGCTGCGCAGTCGCAGGCGGCATACGTCTTAGCGTCGGGAATTTAGCGACTCAATACGCTTTTGCGTTTGTTGGTTTATCAGTTACTGAAGTTATAACTGCAAGCATCACTGTCATTATTGGTATGCTTGCTCTTACACTAATCTCTTAAGTTCTCTATTTCAGAGGCAATTTCTACATTTGCATAAAATTTGCTTACAAATTCTTAAGACTGTTGATTCAGTTGAATGAAAAACGTAAACAAACAATGATTGGTTAAGTCGCTATATGTTGTTATGTATCAATAATTTGTGTATACCTTTTTCTTGTGTCTCACGGTAGGGTTTTGCTTTATAGGTACAACGTTGAATTATTTCTTGGACGACAAGATAAACAAAGCAGAGATCCTTTTCCCTGGCGTAGGTTGCTTCTTGATTGCTGTTTTCCTCGGTGCTGCGGTTCATGCTTCTAATGCAGCTGATGTCAAAGCCAAACTCGAGTCTTTACATAGCGAGACGCAGTACGAATATGCTCTTTCTTTGACATTGCTCCATGTTATCAAAAGCTTGTTCTGTTTTATCTAAACTTCTGATCTCTTTTCAGAGATTTCCACACTTCGATCAAAAAAGGTGCAGACAACCCTGAAAGAGGTAAAAGCTATATGTATTTTAGAAGACTTTTTATGAGATTTTGAATCGAATGTGTGATCTTTTGGTGGATCAAATAAGTGATATCTTTTTCTGAAACCCTGAGCAGAGAAAACAGATGTCGAGTCTCAAGAGAAAGGAGCTGGAAAACCGAAAGCAGGGACTGCAGGATTCTTCGTACAGCTAGAAGATAAAAGGGAAATCAAGGTTCAATTTGAATGACCAACGAGAATAACAACCAAAAACACCGAAATCAAAAGTTCAAAAGCTTTATTTGCAAAAGGATTACTTGGTCTTTAAAACCTCATCATTGGCAGGTCTTTGGAAAGACCATAATGATTGGACTGTGCATAACACTCTTCGCTGGAATCTGCCTTTCTCTCTTCTCTCCTGCATTCAACTTAGCAACAAATGATCAATGGGGAACATTGCCTAATGGTGTACCAAAGCTCATTGTCTACACCGCCTTTTTCTACTTCTCAATCGTGGGTTTTCTCATCGCTTTTGATCCTGAACCTTATCTTTCTCTACCGGCGTATGGTAGGTTTAGAAAGATCTTCACTAAGAAAGTATGTAAATGACTCTAAAGGTAGAGGTTGGGCAGTTTTTTGCTGGATTCTTGTGTGGGTTTGGTAATGGTTTGCAGTTCATGGGAGGTCAAGCTGCAGGATACGCAGCTGCAGACTCTGTACAGGTTAGTACTCTATTTAATCAAATTGATTGATCTCAAGTCTTTACATTTCGATTGGTTTGTATATATATGAACTCTGTTTTTGGTTTAGGCACTTCCTCTTGTGAGCACCTTTTGGGGTATAGTTTTGTTCGGAGAGTATCGAAAATCATCGAAGAGAACTTATGTGCTTTTGGTTAGCATGTTGGTCATGATTGTTGCAGCCGTGGCGATTCTTATGGCATCTTCCGGTCACCGGAAATAATGAGCTATTTGTAGTTCTATTATTGTACTCTTTTTTTTATTTATCGCAAAACGGGCACAAGGCCATTAAACTTTATTTCATACTAGAGCAAATCAAATACAAACTTGTCTCGGGATTGCAACACCCTCAACATCGCCCTCATAATAAATCCATTTTTTAAAAATCCTTGCCTAAAACGTGAAAGATATAAATAATATAGATATATTACTTTGACCAGATCTTAAAACCTAATATATCTTTATACTTCCTCCGTTTCACTATATTAGATATTATAGCAATTTTATATATTTTTAAAAAATTTGTAAAATAATATTTTAACCTCATTTATTAAAAAAAAAGTTAACTAAAAAAATAAAGAAACAAATAACTAAAGACAAAACAATTTTTTTTAGTTAAATATGCATTTGAAATACAAAACATCTAATATTTTGATATAATTTTTTTTATAACATCTAATATAAGAAGGAGTATATTTTGTATATTTTATATATTTTAAGAGATATAATTATCAAATTATTGTGTCAGATAATTCCAGTTTAAGAGGCTTTTGCTTCCCCACTTTAAGACAGATCGGTAATAAAATAACTAAAGCGTTTATCACTCCGAGAAACATGTTTGGAAATAGATTTGAATATATGTATCAATAAAGTTAGGGGTAGTTTCAAAAATTATTTTTGTTGAGTTCATACGAAACTAACCTTTAATTTATTTACAAAAATGATATTTTTTTTTAATATTATCAACCATCATTAACAACCAAAAGTAAACTCTAAATGTTCATCTACCAACCAATTTTAGACTCAAGAACCTCCAATTGACCCACATAACTTCATATTCTTCTACTTTCTAATTCCATCCAACAAACTCTTTCATTTGCATTTCAAAAAATTTCAAATTCTTAGATTGTTTTCGAGTTTCTTGCATATAAAACGATTGTGCTTCTTTGGTATTAGATTGACTCAAAATTCTGGACAGTAATTGAATGTAAACACAAGCTCAATCTAACTCTTTACTATTTTTTTTGTTTTTTTCAGAAAGTATACTTCATTTGAAGTCTACTTGCAAGTGGATTTAATATGAAGTCTACAAGTCAACAGATGAGTTAGTTTTGCATTTGACCAATATGTTGTAGACTTAACCTGAAGTCTACACATATCTCTTTGTAGAATTTTTTTTTAATGTAGACTTCATGTTAAGTCTACGTTAAAAAAAGTTTAGTTTTTCAATTTACCAATGTGTTGACTATCGAAATTGAAGTCTACTTCTAAAGTCTACAGCCAATTTCAAATAGTAGATTTCATATGAAGTTTATTGAGGTTAGTTTTGTATTTGACTAAGTTTGACTTTTGTATATGAAATATACTTGGGAAGTCTACTTTATAAATTGTTTACGTAATTCGATATATGACGTAATCACGTATCGAAAATAAACTTTATATGAAGTCTACTTTACAAATAAGTAGACTTCATATGAAGTCTACACTGTGTTGACTTCCCAAGTAGAAATACACAAAAGTCAAACTTAGTCAATTGCAAAACTAACCTCATTATGAAGTCTACCATTTTGACCTTGGATGTAGACTGTTAGTGTAGACTTTAAATGAAGTCTACTTTGATAGTCAACACATTGGCCAATTGCAAAACTAACATGATTTGAAAGTAGACTTCAAATAAAATATACTTCTGGAAAGTCAAACTTTGGTCAAATGCAAAACTAACCTAGGAGTAGACTTCATATAGAGTTTACACAGAGAGTAGACTTCATATGTAGACTACATCCATTGTAGACTTCATGTGAAGTCTACTATGAAAATTTTGTTAAAAATGAATTTATAGCATATGTATAATGTTATTATTTTTTTGTTGTATTTGTCTCATGTGTGTTTCTCAAGTTTTATGCCTATGTGTAAATTTCACATGTTTATTTGTTATATTTATGGTTTTATAAATTTTTGAAATAATTTGGATAGTTAGCTCATTCCGAGTAAACTTTATTTGAAATCTACACTAAGTAGACTACATATGAAGTCTACTATGACAATTTTGTTTAAAATGAATTTATAGCATATGTATAATATTTTTTTTTATTTTGTATTTTTCCCATGTGTGTTTCTCTAGTTTTCTGCCTATGTATAAATTTTACATGTTTATGTGTTATATTTATGGTTGAATAAATTTTTGAAATAATTTAGGTAGCTACATCATTTTGAGTAGACAGTAAATGAAGTCTACTATGATAATTTTGTTAGAAATGAATTTATAGCATATGTATAATAATTTTTTTTGTATTTTTCACATGTGTGTTTTTTTATTTGTCTGCATCTGTATAAATTTTACATGTTTATATGTTATATTTATGGTTGAATAAATTTTTGAAATAATTTAGGTAGTTACCTCTATTTTGAGTAGACTATATTTCTTTCTTTCTTGTATATTTCTTTTTAAGCATGAAAATTTGGTTTAGGCCTTTGTAGTAAATATATGGCTATATCGCTAGATGTTACATAAGGCTCGACGTTGATTCAAGTAATTTGAAGTTATGCTACTCTAATTGTCAAATCCTGAAATGGTGATATAATATAACTTATATATATTAACACTGTATAAAATGATGCAAGAAAAAAAATCAAAGAGATGAAGATCTCAATATATACATATTGACTAAATAATTACTAGGCTTTGGACAAAATTTGTTCAAAGGACATGTATTTGTAACATATTTATAATGTTTAGATTACATATCACATTATTCAATCACATATTTATCTAAATTTATCAATAAACATATGTTGATCAAATGGTGGATACTGGTTAAAATAAGTTTATCATATTTAATTAAAAGACATGAATATGAACATTTGTAGTTTGATCTTATGTATACCAACTGATTTTTTCATATTATATCAATTTTAATTTACAACGTAAAGTAAGCTTCAAACTTAAAATCATGGATCTTTACATAACTTTCTACCTTTCTGTCACCAAATATAGTCATTGATCAATACTAAAATTATGATCCTTTTATATAAAATTATTAAGAAGTTCTATATCTCTCTTATCAGTGTCTTGATATTGTTTTCTCTAACGATCTCTGCAAACAATGTATGCAATTGATGTCTACAACTTATGCATGCTACTGATGTTTGCAACTGATGTTTGCAAACTAATGTTTGCAATTGATGTCTGCAACTGATGTCTACAACCAAAATTGGAAAAGGTTAATAACAAATATGATAGAGTAATTAACAAGAAAACCACATCTAAATGAGTTGTTCACAAGAAAAACAAAAAAAAAATCAATTTCACTACTATTTACAAGAAAATCAACAACAACAAAAAATCTTTCACAAATATTAACAAAAAAAATGAAATATTTCAAAAATATCAACAAAAAAATGAAACATTTCACAAATATTAACTAGAAAACCATATGTAAATGAGCTATTCATAAGAAAATCAATTATTTCACTACTATTAACAATAAAATCAACAAAAAAAAAAAATCTTTCATAAATAATAACAAAAATAAAATGTTTCACATATATCAACAAGAAATTAACAAAAAATGAGATATTTCATTATTATTAACAAGAAAATAAAATAAAAATGAAAAATTCACAACTATGAATTAAAAAATCAACAAAAAATGAAATCTTACACAAGAAAATAATGATAAAAAACCAAATCTCTTATAGTAAAAAAAAAAATCTTACACAAAAAAACCCAAAAAAATTCGAATCTCAAGAAAATAATTCTTTTACAATAAAATCAAAGATTACATTCACAAATTTGTAAAAAAAATACTAATATTACATGATTATCAATTCATAATGTCAAACCCTAAAGTATTAGATAATACACTACATGCAAGTTTTAAAGAACATGATCTTTGTTAGTTTCGTTTCATAAATTTTAATTTTTATACTTCATAATTTTTTATATTTTGGTTATGTATACAATTATTTCATCCAATTATTTTATATTATTTTTAAAATTTAAAAATAAACTAAAATTTGTACTACACTTTACTTGTATACTACATATGAAGTCTACTTACGAGTATACTTCTATTGTAGACTAAACAAAGTTATAACTGTAATTGTGATTCCAGTTTTTTTGTTTGGTCATGTAGGATAATATTGTAATTTCACTAATCTTTTGAGTTAATTTTGTATTTGACTCAAATTGGGGTATACTTTTGTATTTGCAACCAATTTTTAGGTTATTCTAGTCAAATCCCCCATAAAGTTAATCATAGAATACAATTATCGTTCTTAATATTTTAAGATCCAAAGTAGAATCTCTATGTATTGCTTGACCACACTAGAGGGACCTAGACAATGAAAGAAGATGCAATAGTTCTTATATATATATATATAAAAGTTAATCAATACTGTTTGTCAAACCAAACAAAAAAAAAGTTTATTTCTCTAGTGAAGATCAAAGAGTTAACATTAATGGCGATTTCTCACTATCAGCCTTTGCTTCTTCTCTTTGTTTCACTCTTTTTCTCACTTGCTTTATGCAAAACCGAGATCCATGAATGCTATCGTAAGTATGGATTTGTTAGTATTGAGTTTCTTAAAGTTTTGTTCGGTTGCCAAATGGCTTTTGGTCTATTGGCTTTCTGTAATAAAGAGGTTGTGAGTTTGAATTTATTTTGGAAAGATGATTTACGCCTTAAAGTGGTATTATCAACGGTTGATTTGAAGCACCGGAAGAAACTACAAATAACAGATCCAGAACTATTAGGTTTATTAAAAGAAAGACAAATATTTTGTTCGGCTTATATTAATCAATTTCTCTTTCATTTTGTAGATCATGCTGATTATTATCTTCCCGTTAGTGTCGAAGAAGTCAATTTCTTTCCAAATCCAGTTCAACGTAGCACTAATGCAAACATTACACTAGACGCTGATACAAGTAAGTACTTTTCCTTTTTCAAAAGCTTTTTCGATGTTTTGTTTTCTCTCAAGTGTTGATAAAATTGTTGGTGTGAACAGCCGATCCCCTCCCTACTAAAGGACTAACTGTAAAACTCGAACTTCTTGGTCGAGATACTTACTCTGCACATACTTATTCTCTCTGTGATGTAACCACATGTCCGGTAGCTTCTGGCCCATTTCGGCTTTTCTTCACTAACATTTTCAATCCTGAAGAACTAAAACAAGTGGATGTGAGTTTTTCCTTACATTTAAGACACTTCCATATGTATATTTTATACCGGATATGCTTTTGATCAAATGGTAATATTTATTTGTGCTGTTTTTTCTATTAGAATTTAGTTCACGAAAACTGCATTGGATCATGTAATATTATTAGGGGTAGACCTGGACATTTGGGTATCCAAACCCGATTAGAATGAGTTTCTTTGGTGTAACTATATATCTTAAAATTTTAGTTTGGGTTTGATTTAAGTTCCGGTCGAGTACGGTTATACAAAAATATATGTATTTTTGGGTTGAGTTTGGGTACCCAAACGGTCAAAAATCTTGGATTTATTCGGCTAATTTGTTGGATTCGGTTTCTCTTATTTTGAATCGGTTTCAGATTCAAATTTCGAATAATATGGCTAGGACTAGTTACTAGTTAAGAGTATGGGGATTGTGTTATTTAGTTTGATTTTTCTGATCATCTAACGATACTTTTCTGTTATTTTCTTTTTGTAGCCTGATTACCGTGTTACAATAAGGATCTACGAAACGGAGCCGAAAGACATGATTATGTGCACCATTTTATATTGTAGGCTCACTGGGAACCGGCTTCTACCTTACATTAAGCGAATCACCGGTTAAAGTCTTTTAACTATGAGCCTCTCTTGTTTCTCTTGTATCTCACCTTATGTATCATTCTACATTTTGTGTTGTCCTACAAATAAAAGTGGGTTTATAGAAAACCATAAACCAATTTCGACTTCTCTCAGTTGTAATTCGGTTTGATATGTCCAACACATTTGAACTTAACTATGTAATAAAGTGGTTTACATTATTGCAACCAAACCTCATATATGACTTTTTTTGTTTGTGTTTAAATGTAAGAAAGATTTGTACCTTTTCATAAGTACAGTATATTTTGATTTTTAGAACCAAGATGATACTTCCATGTACTTTACTGTGAACCCACGCCAAGATTATGCTTCGACCTAAGTTGCGCCCCAAAAACTCATCATTGACTTTTTTTTTGTTTTGAAAACATTGACAAGACTCGATGGATAACCTAAAATCTATACTATCAACCATTTTAGTCTTTTTTACTATCCACACGATTAGTTGACAATAAGATCCATTTTTCATTTTTCCATTCTCAAGGTCATCTCTTGCTTTCATTATTGTGATGTGTTTTCAAAACGCGATTCATTGTTAAAATTTATCTCTAAAACTATTTATTAACTATCATAATTGTTTAAACATTAATTTTTTTTCAGTCATTCCTTGAACCCATAAATAAACAATATGACAATGCGCTCAATAATGGTTCTGACAATCTATCCAGGCATGTGAATGCATGTGCTGTGATGACATGTCCTCTTAATCAGTGTGAACTATTGTTTTAGATAATTAAACTACGGATAAATTATTTAATTTAATATTTTGTTCACTTCATGCTTTAGACGTGAAACGATATAAATAATGTAGGTGCATTACTTTGACCAAATCTTATAACCTACAGACCAGACTTTAATATCTTTTATAATAGCAAACCAGTTGGTTTAATTTCTTTTTAACACAAATTAAGAAAAGTGTGTTTGGTTGGTTAAGTCTATCTATGCTATGTTTTCTATTAGAGTTAGATTTTAGAGAGTCCCGTGATCCTCATGAAATTTTAAAGATGGATTATAAATAAGATTTCGTGGATTCAATTATTGATAAAACAAAACAAATTTTTTTAAAGCATATTAGTTAAATTTACATAAACTAAAATCTAGTTATACTAGATTGTTAAATTCTGGCCCGCAATGTAATTTAACATAACCTGATGTTGGAAAAATTGACATTTGAAAAAAAAATGTTGCTTAAAGTGCTTATGTATTTGTAATAAGTTATTACTAATAACTAAAACTTAGGCGAGTTTGGCTGAGGAAAACCTCCACGGACTTAGAGCCCGGGACAGGTTGTTTCAGTACTTAACTAAATGCTATACGGTTAATCTTTTGCCTAAACCAAAACATGTGTTTGCTTGCAGGGCTGATCCATTGTAATTTTAGGCCGGAAAAAATGTATCTAGTGATGCAGTATTACAGTGTACATAATCAATAGTTTTGGTTTAAACGTGGTTACTTGATCATCACTCTTGTTTATTAACATTCAGGCTCAACATTGAACTATTTCTTGAATGATAAGATAAATAAAGCCGAGATCCTTTTCCCTGGTGTGGCCTGTTTTTTAATCGCAGTTTGTCTTGGTTCAGCGGTTTATAGATCCAACGCAAGTGATAATAAAGCCAAACTAAGAGACTTTGAAATGGGTAAACAAGAGTAAGCAAAATTCAATCACTCAGTACTGTATTGTCCTAAACATGATTATGTTTTCTTACTGATATTAACAATCTTGCCTCTTTAGAGCTTCAGGTCCAGAAATAGAGACATATGCATCAAAAGACTTGGAGACAAATGTTACAAATAGAATATCAAGGAAACCCAAAGAAGAAACAGCAAGTTTTCTTATTCTCTTCTTGGTCTACCAAAATCATCTTTTAAAGCTTACTTACATGACTCCAGTGGCCGTTACTGGGCCTTCTTAGCTGGCTTGTTCTGCGGTTTTGGTAACAGTCTTCAGTTTATGGGAGGTCAAGCCGCAGGTTATGCAGCTGCTGATTCAGTCCAGGTTTTGAAACTTACATTATTACAAATTACTAAAGAATCAATCTGTTTTGGTTTTTGAATCAATGTTGTGGAATTACAGGCTCTTCCTCATGTGAGTACATTTTGGGGAGTGGTTTTGTTTGGAGAATACATAAGATCGTCACAAAGAACTTATTTACTTCTCTTCACTATGTTGTTTATGTTTATTTTAGCTGTTGCAATTCTAATGGCTTATTCTAATTTTACTAATTATACGATTGATTGTATTTATAATTTCAGTCCAAAACCGATTTCAAATCTATTCTAAACTATCAATGAATTTACAAAATTGAATCAAACCAAAATAACTACAAAAAAACCAAACCAACTAAACCGGGAATTCGTTATTCCTACAAGACATTCTTATCTTTCTCAGTGTCCTAAGCTTATCTTCAACAGTCAACAATGGATTCCGAAATCTTCTTCGATAGGCCACCGAGTTATCGAGTTTACAAGAGTGGTCGTATCGAGCGTTTCCTAGGTGAAACAACTGTTCCACCATCTCTAACTCCACAAAACGCTGTCGTTTCCAAAGACGTTGTCTATTCGTCGGAGAAAAACGTCTCCCTCCGTATTTACTTACCGGAAAAAGTCTCTGAAACCAATGAAAAGCTTCCAATACTCGTCTACTTCCACGGTGGTGGTTTCATCATAGAAACTGCTTTTTCTCCGACTTACAACACTTTCCTCACTTCCGCCGTCACCGCAACAAGTTGCTTAGCGATCTCTGTAGATTATCGTCGAGCACCGGAGTTTCCGATTCCAGTTCCTTATGAAGATTCATGGGATTCACTAAAATGGGTATTTACTCATATCCATGGTACTGGATCGGCGAATTTGATAAACAAACACGGGGATTTTGATAAACTGTACCTCGCCGGAGATAGCGCCGGTGCAAACATTGCTCATCATTTAACGATTCAAGCAAAAAGAGACAAACTTGATTCTAAAATCTGTGGTATGATCTTGATTCATCCATATTTTTGGGGGAAAACTCCAATTGACGAATTTGAGATTAGAGATCCATTAAAATGTGAAAAGATTGAAGGACATTGGGGAATTGCAAGTCCAAATAGTGAAAATGGTGTGGATGATCCATGGATTAATGTGGTAGGATCCGCATCATCGGATCTATCAGAGTTAGGTTGCAGAAGAGTTCTGGTAATGGTAGCTGAAGATGATCAGCTTGTGAGACAAGGTTGGGCTTATACAGAGAAGCTTAAGAAGAGTGAATGGGAAGGAGAAGTTGAGTTAATGGAGAGTAAAAATGAAGGTCATGTTTTTCATTTGAGGAATCCAAACACTGAAAATGCTCGTCAAGTTGTAATGAAACTTGCAGAGTTCATTAATAACTAATGAGTTTGATTACTAAGTCATGTTTTGATGTATCTTATGTTACAACATCAAGCTTTTATCTCTATACTGCTGTGAACACATCAAGCTGATTTCTGTAATTTGATTTGTAGTCAATATTTTTAGATGTCCAAACTAGCCACTTTGGACCTCTGTTTCTCATTCAAACAAACTTCGTTTTCGACATTCCGATATACCACCTTGTAGTACTCGCGGCGACGATTTCAACGTGCCTGAAACCTGGTCATTCGGATGAATGTATTCACCAGAATATCTACCAGAAACATGGTCAAAACCAAATTGTCAAAAACTAGTTCCAACAAATCGTGGTTCATGAGATTACAATAGGAGCGAGGAATGTTTTTCCTTAAGTGGTTAAGTTCTTTTCTATAAATTTTTCCACCAAGTTCGACTTAAGTGAATCGTGTAATCCCTACTTCATATTGTTTAGTGTTTTAAAGAAACTTGGGCTATAAATCGGACAAAAAAAAGATTACTATAGGAGCACCTTTTTAAGATGTTGGTGATGGAATCAAGGTGGTGTAATCTGAGGTGTCTTCGATCTTGCAGCAAGTAGAATCTAATCTCAAACTACTAGTTTTAAATATTGATTGAAGTATCATTTTTGCTACAGACTTTTTCAATCATCTTCATTTTGTTTTGATTCTTTTAATGATTAAGCATATGATTGGCTCTGATATGTTCAAACAAAATGAGTTAATAAAGACAAAATTCTGTCAGCCGTTGACTTGTTAACTAAGGTAGTAGGAATCTAATCTGCACGCAAATCAATATTCATTTATTTATTTATAAAAAGTTAATATTGAAAAAAGTAATTTAGAGGAAAGAGTTGTATCTTCCTGGATCAGCCAATAACATGACATCCACACGCAATTATTCTGAATCTCTCTATCAAATGGGAAAGCTTGTACTTCTTTCTTGTTCAGTCTCTATTCTCTGGTTCTCTGTATTCTTCCAAAGTTAGGAGACAAGAGCTTCCAAAAGGTAAAGTCAAAGATCTTTACTTTTAATTCTCTGTTTCTAACTGTTTCTCTGGACACTCAAACGATTTTGTCTCTTGTGTTGCTTTGTGGTTATCTAAGATGATGGCTCAGTGATCCTGAGATCTTAACAGATTTTGCATAGAACTAAAATCTTCAATTTGAGTTTGATCGATCTTTAATATGTATCCAGAAACAGAAACAGTCAATGTTGTTTTCTCTAGATGGAGAAAAGGATTGAAATTGAGTGAAAGAGAGAGGTTTGAATTTCTTGTATCAGCATGTCTAGGAACTTTTTTTGAGGCTTGAACTTAAGTAGATTCATCTTTATCTCGAGACATTGAAGATCAAATAACCTGAAGAAGCTTCTTTTTTCTTCTTTGGTTCAGCAGGTTTTCATGATTGTGTAGTGTATAAAGAGAGATAGAAAGATGTACTTGGTAGAGAGCAAAGGAGGAGCAATCAGTTGTATGCTCTTGGCTTTGCTTTTCTTAGGGACATGGCCAGCAATCATGACTCTAACCGAGAGACGTGGTCGACTTCCTCAACATACTTATCTTGACTACACACTCACAAATCTGTTAGCTGCAGTTATCATAGCTTTTACATTAGGTGAAATAGGTCCAAGCAGACCAAATTTCATCACACAGCTCTCTCAAGTAAGTCACATATACAACTTCTCTTACAAAATCTTGAGGGAAATATTGGTCGAAACGCGGGTTTTTTTGTAGGATAATTGGCAGTCTGTGATGTTTGCAATGGCTGGAGGAATTGTTCTTAGCCTTGGAAACTTAGCAACACAATATGCTTGGGCTTATGTTGGTTTATCAGTCACTGAAGTCATCACAGCGAGTATCACTGTTGTTATAGGTAAACTCTTCTTGCTTCAACTACTTTTTACTAATTTGCTCCCTCTTCTTACCACATTTTGCTTGCTATCACAGGCACAACTTTGAACTATTTCTTGGATGATAGAATCAACCGAGCTGAGATCCTTTTCTCAGGAGTCGCTTGTTTCCTGATAGCTGTTTGTTTTGGCTCAGCTGTTCATAAATCAAATGCAGCTGATAACCAATCCAAACTCCAAGATTTTAAAAGGTTAAAAACAATTCATAACTAGTCCTTTGTTACAGTTTGGTTTGGTACTAATCATGTTCTTCTTTCAGTTTAGAGACGACTTCTTCCTTCCAAATGGACACAGATTCTGCAAACAGTGGCTCGGCGAAAGGGAAACCAAAAGAAGGGACTGCAGCTTATCTCGTAGAGCTTGAGAAACAAAGAGCCATCAAGGTCACAGGCCCTTCTCTTGTTCCTGACAGAAATTACTAATATATGTAGATATATTCACTTAAATTTTCAAGATCTGCATTGACAGGTCTTTGGAAAAAGCACAATAATTGGACTGGCAATAACTTTCTTTGCCGGTATCTGTTTCTCTCTATTCTCACCTGCATTCAACTTAGCAACAAACGATCAATGGCACACTTTGAAACATGGTGTTCCAAAACTCAATGTGTACACCGCCTTTTTCTACTTTTCAATCTCTGCATTTGGGATTGCTCTGATACTAAACATCAGATTTCTCTACTGGCCGATACTTGGTCTACCAAAATCTTCTTTCAAAGCCTACTTAAATGACTGGAACGGTCGAGGTTGGTCTTTCTTGGCTGGATTTCTCTGTGGTTTTGGCAATGGTCTTCAGTTCATGGGGGGTCAAGCTGCTGGATATGCAGCTGCAGATGCTGTTCAGGTCTGGACTTGATTCATTTCTCTGTTAAATAATTAAAGATTGAAAACAAACATATCCTTCATTTTCATTTTCATGGGTTTCAGGCACTTCCTCTTGTGAGCACTTTCTGGGGGATATTTCTGTTTGGAGAATACAGGAGATCATCAAGAAAAACATATACACTTCTCATTAGTATGCTTATCATGTTCATAGTTGCAGTCGCGGTTCTTATGTCCTCATCGGGACATAGAAAATGATTTCCAGAGGGACTTTTACAAAAAAAGTTTACCAGCTAAAATACAAGACCACAACTTTAGTTCATTAACTTGTAAGAAACCACTGGAGACCAGCATTACACGGTGCTTAAGAGGATGGAGAAGAGCCCTGAAGGAAGAGTGATGTTGCAACATGTTCAAGTCTTTGTTTAAATTTAATTAAAGTGGTTTCCTTTGTTAGATCTTGTCTTACGGCATTGTTTGGATTTCTTAATTGTCTTTTATTACACATCAGAGAAAGAAAATCATAGTTTATAGCCAACTGTCAAGTAAAACAAATAAACTATTGAAGCCTTCAACATACGAACTAGGATTCTAATCTGAACGCAGCTTGTGATTTTTATATACTTTATACAAAATGGGAAGCTTTCTGACTGAATCTGGATCTGCCAATCAGATGAGAAGCTAAGTTCTTTTATTTCTTGTCCTGTCTCTGTTCTTCCTCAACGTCAAAGTTAAGACAAAAGCTTTAAAAAGGTAAATCTCTTTTAAGAAACCTACTTTTTAAGTCTCTTTTCTTAATAGAACAGAGGTTTAAGTTTCATGTCAACCTACTTGAATCAGAATTTTTCTTGTTTATGTTCCTCAAACCTTCCTTGAACACAACTAGTTTCATTTCATCAGTGGACATCAAAGATAAGAAATCGAAGAAATCTCACTTGTTTACTTTGATGCAGCGGTTTTACTTTGATTATACAAAATGTATGTGGTAGAGAGCAAAGGAGGAGCAATCAGTTGTATGATCTTGGCTCTGCTTTTCTTAGGGACATGGCCAGCAATCATGACACTAACCGAAAGACGTGGTCGACTTCCTCAACACAGTTATCTTGACTTCACACTGACAAATCTGTTAGCTGCAGTTATCATAGCTTTTACACTAGGAGAAATAGATCCAACCAGACCAAATTTCATCACACAGCTTTCTCAAGTCAGCACATATACAATTCACACACCTCTTTCAAAATCTTGCAGCTATATGTTTGCCGTTTTTGAAATGCAGTGTCTTCTTGTCACAGGATAATTGGCAATCTGTGATGTTTGCAATGTCTGGAGGAGTAGCTCTTAGCCTTGGAACTTTAGCAACACAATATGCTTGGGCTTTTGTAGGTTTATCAGTCACTGAAGTTATTACAGCTAGTATCACTGTTGTTATCGGTAAAATTTTGTCATTCTTCAGTTACTCTTTGACTGATTAAATCTTTCTTCTGATGAGCTTTTTGGTTGTTTGCATAGGCACAACTTTGAACTATTTCTTGGATGATAGAATCAACAGAGCTGAGATAGTTTTCCCGGGAATCGCTTGTTTCTTAATCGCTGTATGTTTCGGCTCAGCTGTTCATAAATCAAATGCAGCTGATAACAAAGCCAAACTCCAAGATTTCAAAAGGTTTAAAGGACTTACAAGCAGTTTTTCTTTTCTTGGTTGGCACTAATTTTGATCTTGTTTCAGTTTAGAGACACCTTCTTCCTCGCAAATGGAGACAAATGCTGAAAACAAAGGATTACCAAAAGAGGAAGCACAAAAAGGCACTGCTGCTTATCTTATAGAGCTAGAAAAACAAAGAGCTATTAAGGTTGAAACACAAACTTTGCTTATTCCTTAACACAAATATGTGATATTCTCTGACAATTTCACGATTTGCATTGACAGGTTTTTGGAAAAAGCACAATAATTGGACTGATGTTAACTTTCTTTGCTGGTATCTGTATTTCTCTAATGTCACCTGCAGTCAGTTTAGCTACAAACGATCAATTACACACTTTAAAGCATGGTGTTCCAAAACTCAATGTGTACACAGCCTACTTCTACTTCTCAGTCTCTGCAACTGGGATTGCTCTGATACTAAACATCAGTTTTCTCTATTGGCCTATACTTAATCTCCCAAGATCTTCTTTCAAGGCTTACTTAAATGACTGGAACGGTCGAGGCTTGTCTTTCTTGGCTGGTTTTCTCTGTGGATTTGGTGATGGTCTTCAGTTTATGGGAGGTCAAGCCGCTGGTTATGCAGCTGCAGGAGCTGTTCAGGTTTAGACAAGGAAACTTATTCTCTGTTCAATGATGTAAGACTTAAAACAAACATATCCTAACTATGTTTTGATGAGTTTCAGGCACTTCCACTTGTGAGCACTTTTTGGGGGATAGTGCTGTTTGGAGAGTACAGGAGATCATCAAGAAAAACATATATTCTTCTTTTCAGTATGATTTTCATGTTCATAGTTGCTGTCGCGGTTCTTATGGCCTCATCCGGACATAGAAAGTGATTTGAATATGCATATTCAGCATAAGCTAACTACTAAAAGGATCACAAATTTAGTTCATAAGCTTGTCAGAAACAACACGTTCTTGATAGGATAAAGCTTTTATCATTACTCTTCAATATCCAAACTTTATTTCTTTCAAACTGAGAAGATTATTAGTTCATATATACAAGAGAAACTCATGTGTCTCCTTTCTAACAAAAGTTTTTCAGAGAGGGAATACTTTTTGGTGCTTGAAGTATAACACAAAACCAAGATACAAAATTCCGCATCCAATACCTGTTACCAGCAAAACATACTGGAACATCGTCGGATTCTGGAAAACAGAATCTTGCAAATTCATCCCAAAGACTGCGGTTACAGCAGCAAAAATGGCTGCCACAAAGGTTTCTGCGGTGAGAAGAAGTTGAAACTGAATCAACTGATTCTGTACATTTCCCTAAAATAAGAAGTAAAAAGTCAGAGGGATCCAGAGAATTCAGAGATGAAACAAGAAGAAAGAAAGAAAACTAGATTCTGTCTGTCCTTACCAGCTTGATGTTGATCAAATCCTCTGTATCATCTATATACTCCTTCAGCTGCAAACACAAGATAATAATCAAGATTGTGAAACTATATCTAGTTGAGAAAAGATTAAGAATCTAACCGATGATACTTTGCTCAGAGTGTTATCAACAACAACAAAGTAGGCTTCTAGTAACATCTCTAGTTGATCAATGTTCTCTCCGATGCTAGAAGAGCTTAACAAGCTTCTGTGTGAGCCAACAATGCTGCTAAAGGCTCTTTGAAGCTTCCCAAAGGTTCCACTTATTGAGCCAACAGGTGAAACCGGCGCAGACTTCGAAACTATTCCAGAAGATTCAAATTCCTCATTAATGTTATCTTCTAGCTCCTCTGAAGCATGAGCTTCTGCTCTTTCTTTTTTCTCAGTCAAATACATCTCAGCCATGTCATCATCATCATCCATTAAGTGTTCTATTTCATCACAAACCTGAAAGTTTTCACCTCAAAAATCAAATCATGATACCAGATTATTTTTTCCATGTTTGAAGGGTCCTTTGTGTTTAACCTTCTGAACTTTCTGTGTTAAGTTGAGAAGACGGCCCTTTAACCTTCGTACGTGTTCTAGATTAAGGGTGCTAATATTTGTAGCTAATTCATCAAGAACAGGATACACCTCCATCTCAAGCTCATTTACCTATTAAATCACGTCCACCAAAACTTTTGAGCAAAACAATAGCTTAAAGCTATAACCTTTTAACAGTTACACGAAGTATTGTACAGTATGGTATCATAGAAAGATGATGGAGCCCAAAACTATAACATTAGAGAAGACAATGTGGCATACCTGTGCATCTAAAGACAAGCAAGATAGTTCCAAAACCAGCTCCAAAGCTTTAAATTCAAAAGGTAAATCATCTGACACGAACACACATAACAGTTCTGTCAGCAATCTAAGCGGTATTCATAATTCCAGGCCATCAAAGCTATATGAAAATCATTGACCTCTGAGATTTAGGTTTTGGTTCGATTGGAGGCGTTTACACAGTTCTGATTGGTACTGCACAACAGATGCATCTCGAGCATTCATGAGAATAACCTCTTCGGCTGTGATAATACACCTGATCTTCTCAAGGCTGACCACTATTGCTTTCTCACGCCCCAAAATACTTGAAGGATAGATAAACAAAGGGTCAAGAAGTCTCAAATCTCTGGATGGTAACGAACAACGCTTCATTATAGTTGCCTTGTCGAGCTCTAAAACCATTGAGTTCCCATTTTGATCGATTTTCACCCATGAACGACTAGATTGGCCTCTCTTCTTAAGGCCAGAAACAGAATGCACACGGTTACTTTGTCCTTCATGATTAACCGGTCTACTAGTCTTTTGAGAAGATATGAAATCCGGAAGATTAGAAGTGGAAAATGGATCCACTTGTTCTCCCATGGTGCTCAGTCCTCTCCTGGTTACAATTTACTAATGTATCACCATACGTATGGAAAATCCCAATGAAACAGAAGCAGTTGAAGGTAGGCTTTTCGCCAACAGTTTCCAACCTGAAAACAACAATTTGAAATGAAACTCAAATTCAAATTTGCGACCACTTAACGTCTGCTTCTTACTCTTCATCTAGTTTCTCTTCAAGGGGTTGAATAAGATAGAACAAAAAGCTTTCCTTTCTGTGATGATTATGCTAGATATATCAAACCGACAACCCCACAAATCAAAATACTTTTAAATGGTAGAGAAATATTCGACCAGTAACTGCATCAGCCACTAAGAATCCACCTCTGCAAACCCTCAAATCTGATCAATCTAGATTTGATTAATTTCGCCTAAACTAAAGTTCTTAGACGAAAAAATGAAGAAAAGCCACATAATTTACAGTTAAGGAAGATCCGTTTCAGAAGGATTTTTCTCAAATCGAATATCATTTTCGATCCGTTAGAGAATACAAATCGCAAGCGATCAATTAGGTCTACCGGAAATATCAATTCCCAAATAGGTAAATACTTAACTCGAACAAAACAAAGAATCCAAAAGAGAGAAAATTCCAAAGATCATGATAACGTAGAGGGAAATACAAACCCTTGATTCCCCAAAAAAAAACTTCACCTTTACAAGCTTTCAGTTTCTCGAGCAGTAGCAGAAACAATGGCTACTCCTGTTTTTTTAACTCAGACAAACGTATCTCATGCCACGTATGCAAAGTCAAGTCGCCTATCTATTGGATAGAACACGGTTTCTAAAATAGACCATATCACAGGAGATCAACATTACAAAAGCAGAGATAAGAAGTCGAAATGGCGCGAAACGCAGCCATGGTTTGTTAGTTAAAAAGCTCCGAACTTTACGGTAAACCTTTCGTTCTGATTTCGTTTGACAATGAACAAACCCTAGATCCCCTTTTCAGCATCTTAATTTTTATTTTTCTTCCTTCATTTTCTCTAACAATAACAGAAACGAAATTTCACAACTTCACTCATCCAGATTGTTTTAAGCTTGATCACGCTTCTGTATCAAAATCGTTTTCAAGGTACGTTTTTGATCTATCTTTAAGAATCTGAGAGATTTGTTTTGGATGAGTATTGGTGTTGATTTGTTCCAAGAACCCGAGAAATGGTTTAAATGAGGCATTGATGATTGCTTCTTTAGGTGTTTATGGATGAGTCTAAACATGGTGAAGATGATAAGAAACAAGGTTCATTAAATGGAAAAAGTGGAGATTGTGAGCATAAAAGGATGCATTCAGAAGAATCAGAAAGTGTAGTTATTAACTCAGAGGCACATTCAAGATCTTCATCGTCATCTTCATCCTCGTCTTCTTCATATTTATCACCTCCGAAAGATTTACCTGAAGATGGGAAAGAATCATCGATCGAACAGCAAATTTCTCCAAAAGACTCACCTCCTGTTCAAGTAATGGACAGAGATAACAACGGAGGCTATGACCTGAATAGGATTCCGTCTTCGATTTTCGAGAGAAGCAAATCAAATATACCAGCTGAATGGAGCTGCGCTTCAAACGAATCTCTCTTCAGCCTTCATTTAGGACGCAACAGTTCTGTTTATGGTGATTTGATGAAATCAGGTGAGCTCTTGAAATCAGGAGAGTTACTCGAGTACAGTCCTGCACTTCCTATGCCTCCTCCACCAGGATCACAACCAAACCCCGTGAAAGAACCTAAGGTTGTTGATTCAAAGAAGGAAGAAGAACTCGCATTAGTAGTAGAATCAGATACAAGTTCATCTGAGGACGAGGAAGAGAAGAGAGTGAACCATGCGAAAGAACAACATCCTGCTGTTTCTTGGAAAACTCCTACAAATTCGTACCGTTCTAACAGAAGCTCAAATAGCACTCATTCCTTCTCATTCCCAATGTAAAAAACCATGACCCAATATGCCTTTCTCCCTCTCCTTTTTCTCTGGATTGGTTTTAATAAAAACTTGTTCGCTTCTCAAAAAGTTTGGCAGGAGCTGCAAGTGATTCAACAAATGTAGAAACAGTGGAACAGAAGAAACAACCAAAGCACTCACAAGAGCCACAAGAGTCACAACAACCAGCAGATGCTGCGAATCCGAAGCAGCAGTCAATGTGTAGATGGTTCTCATGTTTTCCTCCATGTCCTTGGTGTTGTTCTTCATGCTCTTGTTCTTGATCTTGTTTCTGCTATATTAGACAAGACAACAAAAAGTCGTGGACTTTATCTCAGGTAAAGAAGTCTGTAGGTCATTTAGAACCTTAAAATGAACTCAATTTTGTTCTCTCCTTCATTAGTTTAAATAACCGAAACCAAGTAAATCATCGCCTAAAAGATCCGCAACAACTAAACTCTGTTTATAACATATCCTAAAACCTCAGATTCTCAACCAATGAGCAAAACTTGAAGAAGAAACAAAAACTCTAGTTTTTGGCCTGAGCATTGCCATGGCCGTTGTTCTGATATGCTTTACCATCACCATAAGCATCACTGTTTCGCCTCCCATAGCCCCTTCCTTCATTGACACCGTTGCCCCGAGGTTTGTATCCGTCTTTTCTGTAACCACTGTTCTGTGCAGAGGATCTACTGCCATTTTGATTGTTGCTAGCTGCAATAGAAGCCAAAAACAATTAACATTAGGATTTTTTGTTTTATAATTTTTATAACGTTTACAATCTTGGAGACAACATTTCCTGAAGAAACTTGCCTCGCTTTTCTTCTATAGATGCTCTTCGGTTTCCAATTATGATTGGAGATTCTTTGTGAGCCTAGAGTTGTGCATATTAGAGTCAGAAAAACAACTACGAATATATTTAAGTCAAGAGTTTGATGGGCGCAAAAGCATACCTGGAGGACATTTTTTATTGCTTCACCATTTTCGAATGCCACAAACCCAAAACAGTTTTTCTTTTCCTGAAAGATCAAAACAATTGTAAGCGTGTGGGTGACCTATGGTATAAGACTCTAAGGTTTCAAAACCATGCAACTAAATTTCCTGTTATGATTATTGAAAGATTAACTGACGATGTAACTTCTGACTTGGATGCCATCTTCTCTGATCACTCCAAAACCTTTGAATGCTTCATTGAGTTGCTCGGGAGTCGCATCCATAGGCAAGTTTGCAACAAATATGGAACCACCTTTAGCTGATGAAAGAAAAATAATTAATCAAATAAGATGAAAGCCGCAGGAAGGTTTCAACTTTTTTTGACTATTAAACCACAAATAATCAACCTTGTTGTTCAATGGTCTTAACAGAAGCCTGTTCAAGAATAGGGGATGGAGCTTTGGACAAAGGAGCAAAATTCGGTTTTTCCACACGTTTAGGCTTAGCCAGTGGAGCTTTGACAGGGAAAGTACCATTGCTTTGAGCCAGAGATTGGACCTGTGTGTTTGAAATCCACCATGAGATTAGAGGATATTGTACAATAAAACCAAGTAGATTATGAAACTAAGCACAAAATAGACCCACAATTGTGGCATAGGATCTCTTGGGAGTATCCACTTGAGCTTTTGCTTCAGCAGCTTTAGGTAAGTCTCTGTTCTCATTCACAACTGTCTTCTCAGGGACTTTCGCATGTCCATTTGCTATGGCACTTGCAGGTTCTGTTACCATAGTTTTAGCTTGGGCAGAGATCTTAACCGCCTCTACAATTTCCTTTGCAGGCTCTGATAGTCAAAAACCAATTCCATGTGAAAATCAAAACAGTGTCCAGATTTTGATAAATAAATCGTTGCTAAAAAAACTTACTCGTAACAATATCTGTTGGCTTATTTACTTGAGGACTCTCTTCAACCACCTTAGTAGCTTCTGGTTCAGGATATGCATCAGACACGTACCTAAAGGCATCATTCAGTACAAAGTAGCTTCCTTTCTGCGGCACAAGGAAGAATGATTGAGAAAATTTCCT
Source organism: Lepidium didymum (assembly GCA_963920545.1). Classification (NCBI taxonomy): domain Eukaryota; kingdom Viridiplantae; phylum Streptophyta; class Magnoliopsida; order Brassicales; family Brassicaceae; genus Lepidium; species Lepidium didymum. The sequence goes on from OY986982.1 coordinate 1,025,397, forward strand.
TTTTTGTCCATCTTTTCCAATCAATAAACCCGTGACTAGAGTAGCAACTCCATTCTTTAAAGATGCTTGAGAATCAGCAGACAGAATTTGGATCTTCGAGTTTTTGTAGTCAACAGACATTATATGATCATTAATGGCCTGCAAACACGATGACACATTTGTTGAATGAATTAAAAAACTACCAAAAACAACACTTTTGGTTCAACTAATAAGACATTCTATACAAGTGTCTATGACATGAAAGGAACTTACTTTCAAGGATTTGATTGCAACCATCTCACCATCGACACCAGGTCGTGCAAACACACTATTCTCAAGATAGAATCTATGAACTTCCGTGGCTGATTCATAAAGCTGGTTATAGTATTTCTGAACAAACGCATTGCCCACAATGTGTGGATCTACCAATGGAGCGTTTGATTCAAGTGTCATCTCTGCATAATCCAAGAAATTTACCAGCATTAATACTTACAAAATACTCTTAAAGACAGTCACAAGCATTCTTAAATCCATATTTCAGTGTTGAACAGAAACAGAATCAAATGCAACAACCACAGAAGGAGGTTTCTTTCATCACACATACACAAACCAGATACTCAATATAAAAATAGAAACCCCAAAAGCTTTTATCAGGTAAAAAGAGCTCCAATTCACACAGAGTATATTCATGTTTCAATTGAATAAATCAGATCTATAACTACTAGATTTCGAGAAAGAGAAAGGTCTAAACTTTGTGGAAGAAAGGGAAAACCTTTGTGGAAAAAACAGTATTAAGAAAAACTGAATATACATAAAATTGAAAATAAATGAAAGAGACGGACATTGAGAGCTTGGAAAGTAATGAATGAAGATGAACCAGAAGTAAATACCTGCTCAAATTGGAGAAGAGAATAGAATCAAAATTTAGCTGATGGAGAGAGAGGGAACGAATTGTGTTGTTACTTGTGAAGTTTATGTATAGCTTCTAGGGTTTTACAAATATAATCTTCAACAAGAATTGGGAAATTTCATTTTTTCTTTCATATGCAGCTTTATGGATATCATCCAATGATATCTTGCCACGTAATTAGCACATAGATCATAAAGCATGGGGCATTTAAAAGGATATTCCAAATCATTGATTTGATTAATTGTTTTCTAATTTCCAAATGTTAAATTGATTCGGTAATTTTTTTTTAATTTTCTAAATCCTAGTTGATTTCCAAATCCTAATTAGTTTTCATTTTTTTTTGTCAGAATTGTTGATATTTGCAAATTTCCAAGTAAATTGGATCACAGAATTGGAGGTTTTTTTTTCTTTTCGTCAATCCAGGATTGGAGTTTAGTTTGTTTTGAATAAAAAATAATAAATGGTAGAAGTAACTAATGCTTTTAATTTTTTTGTTAATAATTATTATATATACTCTTTTTTATTAAATAATTTCACTATATCGACAAAGCATGATCCATAAGTAAAGCTCGCATTCTAAAAAAAAATTTCTAAAATCTTTTTTTTTGTATTAGAAAAGAATCAAACCGTGGTGTCCAAAAATTTGTAAATAATATCTAATTACTCGGTCACCTGTCCTTGGTACTTAATAAATAATATTTAACAAATTTTTTTTAAATTTTAATTTATTAATTCTATTGTACAAAACTTTAATTTTTTTGGTGAAATGATTTTGGTGTTGTGGCAGCTAGTAAATCCTCTAAAAGCAGACATTATTTCACATTCAGGGATCGAATTCCACTATCTACATTTTGTACGAACTTGGCTAATGCGCCGGTTAGTCGTGACCCAATGTTGATTAAAAAAAAGAATATTGAATATACATGATTTAATAAATAATATTTAACAAATTTTGTTTAAATTTTAATTAATTAATTAATTCGATTGTAGAAAGCTTTAATTTTTGTTGTAATTATCTGTAAAAAGAAAATTTATTCTAATAGGATTAGGATTATAATAAAGTTTAATGAAGGTTTAAATTAGGGAACTTTTTTATGTTTGGTCTTTTTTAACCCCTGGCCCCTAGAGAATAAGAATGTTCCTTGGTTTTTCAGTGTAAGGAAATTGGGCCAACTTAAAAAGACAAGCCCATAAATGCCAACTTAATGGGCCAATATAAAACTCCAAAAAGCCCCCGGCGAGGATCGAACTCACGACCTTTCGCTTACGAAGCGAACGCAATACCACTATGCTACGGAGGCAATTCATTTGTGATTTCGAATATATTTATAATAAATATATAACTTCTTAACAGGTTTAAGTAATTTTGGCGACAAGTCTTGACGGAGAAGAGACAGGAAAGAGACCTCCGGCGGAGAATGTGCGGAATTGCGGTTATAGTATGCGGCGTTCGTATTGAACTCTCGACGCTTTCGACGTTTCTCTCTAAGCCGGAGCCTCCTTTCGAACGAGTAATCTCCAACGTCTTTGTGATTTAGATCTCTTACTGTATTGGCTTTTGAGTTTAGAGTTTTTAGCTGTCCGTTTGTTTTTCTTTTTAGTATGAACTACTTTTGAAGTTTGAATCTTTGAGGTTTTTTCTTTCTGAGTTTTAGCATCAGGGATAAAGCTTGAATCTTTAACTGAGTTTCAAGACGAATTGTTCTTCTGGAACTGTTTGTTGGATGAATTTTTGGGAAGAAAGAAAGATTTGCCTTTTAGAATTTTTATTGATGGCTAATGGAAATGTAGTGAGATGAGTGAATTGGTTGTTCTAGATGAGTTTTTAATTGATCCTGACACTTGATATGAAGTATATTGTAACTGGATTTTACTAATTTAACGTCTTCGTGATCAACCTAGTTGCAATTCTCTATTGAAGATGTCAAAGCTGTCTTAAGCCAAAGAGGTCCTGATAGTGTGGGAGAAAAGAAAATTTATCTTCAACCGAATGTACCAACTTGTGATCAAGAATCTGTTACTCTCTCTGTTTCTGAGGCTGTCGAAAGAAGTTATAATCTTGAGGAGACTGCTTCTTTCGGTGAACTGCATTTCATAGGTTCCACATTACAGCTTAGAGGAACTAGTCCTATAAGACAGCCATTGTTGGATTCTTCTGGAAACATTCTAGCTTACAATGGTTTGTTCTTATTCTTAAGGTTCCTAATTATCATGTGTATTCTTTTACACTATATAAAATCGATTGGTATATTTATCCTTTAGGTGAAGTATTCGGAGGAATTGAACTCAACAGCTATGATAATGATACTGAAGTTCTTTTAAAGTCTTTAGAGAAAGCAAACGCCTCAGTTCCAGATGTTCTTACGATGATTAAAGGCCCCTGGGCCATTATATATTGGCAGGTAATTGTGTAACTTGCTGCTAAATTTTTATTAGCATTTAAACTTGCTCTTAGTACGTTTTTCTTTATCAGGAAAGCTCAAGAACGCTATGGTTTAGTAAAGATGCTTTTGGTCGGAGGAGCCTCCTTGTTCACTGGCCAACTGTGGAAGACCCTCGTTTTCTTCTATCGTCTGTTTCACCCGCCTCTTCTGTTGCTCACGGTTCTGGTTTGTATTGCTTAATAGAGTAATTTTGTCTTTTTATGTACACTTCAAGCCCAAGTAACACCTGTTCTTTGGCAGGATTGGATGCTGAAAATGGTAATAGCATCCACAGATTTTGGGAAGAGCTTCCATGTGGTGTGTACAGTATTTCTTTTGGGGTTTCAGAATCTGGTTCATGTATTTGTGGAGAAGTAACAAAGCACGAATGGAGAAATATCATGTGGAAAGAACTGATTGAATGGGAAAGAAAATTTGTTGTACCAAGACCTGAAGATCTATCAATGTCATCGCTTAGTGGAATTCAAGAAGAGAAAGACAATGCTGTTTCAACTTCTCTAGGTACTGCTTAAAATCTGTCTGACTCCTCCAGTTCTGTCCAGATCTCATATGTCTGACAAGGTTTCGCTTTAGGACTTGCGCAGACAGTTTTGGTTGTGTTAAAAGAATCAGTGAGGCGGCGAACTTCACTTCATAGCATTTTTCAGGTATGAGCTTTAACTCTCATCTTTCCCAACACAATCTTGTGTTATTCTGAACACCACCTAATTGACATAAAAAGGGGGAACAAGAAGTTGTTCCAGTAGCCGTTCTTTTCTCTGGTGGATTGGATTCGATGATTCTCGCTGCACTGTTGGATCAGTGCCTTGATCCAAAATGTAACTATTTTTCCGCACTTTTTCTGTCTTAGGCATCAGTTCTAAAACTAATAATAAGACGAAAAAAATTAATCTCTATTTCTACAGATGAAATTGATCTCCTTAATGTCAGTTTTGATGGTCCTAACGCTCCCGATAGGATCTCCGCCAAGGCCGGAAAAAAGGAATTACAAAAGATTGCACCTTCGAGAAGGTTAAACTCTGGAAACCTTTTATATAATATTGCGTATTACTTTTTGCATTGATCCAAATGTTCTTTGGATTTCAGGTGGAAACTTGTTGAGATCAATGCTGATCTCTCAAAACTAACATTGGAGACAAAACGTGTTATGTCACTTATAAATCCTGCAGATACTTACATGGTAAACTTCAATGTCTTGAGGATTCTGATTATATACTTCCGAACTTGAAGGGAATTTTAAAATACTGTTTTGCAATGTCGTAGGACCTTAATATAGGAACAGCACTATGGCTTGCAGCTCGTGGTGATGGTTTGATTTACGAAGACAGCAAAAATCAAACAATAGAAGAAGATAACCGGTGGGTCAAATATAAGTCTGATGCTAGGATTCTGCTAGTAGGCGCTGGTGCTGATGAGCAATGCGCTGGTTATGGTAGGCACAGAACCAAATATCGAAACGGGAGGTATATAATATGTCTAACAGATACGTTCTCTAATGTATGTAAACCAATAATATCTCATCTCTCAACTTTTGTTCACTTATTTCAGTTGGGTTGCGTTGGATCAAGAAATGAAATTGGATATGCAAAGAATTTGGAAAAGAAATTTGGGTCGAGATGATCGATGCATTGCAGATAATGGTAAAGAGGTATATGTTATGCCACAACTAGAAACTCAAGTCGTTTATTCTTTGTGCTCTGTTTTTAATTTGTTTTGATATTTCATATTTAGGCGCGATTCCCGTTTTTAGATGAAGATGTGATAAAGACACTCCTCGACATTCCCCTGTGGGAAATAGCCGATCTTGAGCAACCAAGTGGAAAGGGAGATAAGAAGATTCTTAGACAGGTGAGTAAATAAAAGCTATCATGTTACTGCACAAAAGCCTCAAGAGCATTCTTGAAACTTGATCAACCCGAAATGTTACTTAAATGTTGAAGGTTGCAAAATTGCTTGGTTTACATGAAGTTGCAAAGATGCCTAAGAGAGCAATTCAGGTATAAAGAGGAGAACTATTCAGAAAACTCATCTTCAATCCAGTAAAGTTGAAAGCTTTGTGTTGTATTTTATGCTCTCTCTCTCTCTCTCTCTCTCTCTCTCTCTCTCACTGTTGTTGTGGACGTTTGTTTGTAGTTTGGATCGAGAATCGCTCGTGAATCCAACAGGAAGAATTTTGGAAGTAACCGTGCCGCAAACCAGGCATCTGCTGGGAGCGTGAGATTCCACACGCCATCACACTAGTTCCCTTAGATTCATGCTACACAAACTATTGTTAAATCATAATTTTTTGTCGTCCATTGTGTTCTATACGACTATACACAGGAATAATAAGAGAGGTTTATGTTAAACTGTTCGCTTTCGTCTTTCTTTACACAATTTGAAACATACATTCAGTGTTTCCAAAACTGGTTTGAACATTGAACAAGAAGGGACTAATCAGAGAGCTATATTGAAAGTATACCACTTGATTCTTTCTTTTGCTCAATTTCAAACCTTTTTCAATAGCATAGAAGGGTAATATTGGAAAAAATCATAAGATAAACAAATACCCTAATATAATTGTCCAAATCAGTTTTCTACCACGGTGATCTACTTGCTCCGGCGCATAAACCCCTCCAAAGCCCACAACTTGTTCAATTTCAAAGTTTGGTTCTTTATGATGGGAACAGAAAGCAGTAGCTCCGACAACATCACTAGCGATGAGAAATGGCAAGCGGAAGCTGAAATAGGTGGCAACGAGAGAGCTCTGCAAGCGCTTCGAGAACTCATCATCTTCCCTTTTCGCTACCCTCTTGAAGCTCGAACACTTGGTCTCAAAGTACATATCAACACATATGTTGGGTCTTCTCTTTCTCTCTTATATTGATAAAGGCTCGTTGGTTTAACTAAACTTATCATTGCAGTGGCCTAGAGGATTGCTTCTTTACGGTCCTCCTGGAACCGGCAAGGTATAAGCTCTGTTTCAAGCTTGAATTTTAGGAAAAAACTATGTGCTGGGTTCTTTAAAATTTTTCTCATTTTCGTGTAAGATGATCTTACATAGCTAATTCGACCTCTTTATATTAAATTTTGGATTTTGTAGACAAGCTTGGTCCGTGCTGTTGTCCAAGAATGTGAAGCACATTTGATTGTTTTAAGGTACTTTTATTTTGTAGCTTCTGTGTAATTTATGCTCTGGATAGGCTAAAGCTAATATATGTTTTTGTCTTTGCGTGTCAAATGCTCTGCTCAGCCCTCATTCTGTACATCGAGCGCATGCTGGAGAAAGTGAGAAAGTCTTAAGGGAAGCGTTTGCCGAGGCTTCTTCTCACGCTAGTTCGGACAAGCCCTCTGTGATATTTATTGATGAAATCGACGTTCTTTGTCCTCGTCGTGATTCTAGGTATTGCTCACACATGATTTTGTTACTCCTAGTTTTATAGTTGTGGTCTTCAGCGAGATCTTTGCGAAGTTGAGAGTAATTTGCTGCTCTCCAAAATGCAGACGAGAACAAGACGTTCGTATTGCTTCTCAACTCTTTTCACTTATGGACTCAAATAAGCCTTCATCATCTGCACCAAGAGTAGTTGTTGTAGCATCCACAAATAGGTTCTTGTCTACCTTAAAGCATTATGTTACGTTTCACATCTTTTTGTTTGAATGCAATGATTTAATTGTTCTTCCCAATATTGGCAAAAGGGTGGATGCCATTGACCCCGCTCTAAGAAGGGCAGGGCGACTTGATGCTTTAGTTGAAGTGAGCACACCAAATGAGGAGGATCGTATAAAAATCTTGCAGGTAACTTCGAGTTCTAAAGTGGGATTGCATATTGCTGCTCAAATAAGAACTTTTCATTTGAGATCATATATTCTTTCTTTTCAGCTGTATACAAAGAAAGTAAATTTAGATCCTAGTGTCAATCTGCTAGCCATAGCAGCATCTTGCAACGGTTATGTTGGGGCAGATTTGGAAGCTTTATGTCGTGAAGCAACCATATCTGCAAGTAAAAGATCCTCAGATTCTCTTATTCTAACACTGCAAGACTTCAAGATTGCAAAATCTGTGGTTGGTCCAAGTATTACAAGAGGCATCACAGTTGAAATCCCTAAAGTGACATGGGATGATGTTGGTGGTCTTAAAGACCTAAAGGTCAATTATTTTCTAAAAGCTCCAAATTTACTTTGTCTTCCTGTTTTATTAATTATGTTTTTTTTCTCTTTGTGACAGAAAAAGCTCCAGCAAGCTGTTGAATGGCCAATCAAACACTCAGCTGCATTTGTAAAAATGGGCATATCGCCAATGCGTGGAATACTCCTCCATGGTCCTCCAGGTTGTTCAAAGACAACTCTTGCTAAAGCTGCTGCAAATGCTGCTCAAGCTTCCTTCTTTTCCTTGAGGTATAGATTTTGCGGATCAGAAATTTTAAAACTTGATAGATCACAATTATGGAAATCTCAGTTAGTTGTGAAATATGAACTGAATTTTCTAGTGTTTCTGGGGTGTGATTCAGCTGTGCGGAGCTATTTTCCATGTATGTTGGTGAAGGTGAAGCATTATTGCGGAATACGTTTCAAAGAGCTCGTCTTGCTTCTCCAAGTATAATATTCTTTGATGAAGCTGATGTTGTTGCTTGTAAAAGGTTTGTTTCTATCTCTCTCTCCTCAACTCTTACTTTGTGTATAAGATTTTTAACATGTTTATTCTAATGGGTATTTGTAGAGGTGATGAGAACTCAAGCAATAGTTCTACTGTTGGAGAAAGGCTTCTATCTACACTATTAACAGAAATGGATGGTCTTGAGGAAGCAAAGGTATGTATCAACAAATAAAAGGTCATAGCTCTAGTAAATTGCCGTACAAATATATTGATGGGATTTTGGTTTAGGGAATTCTTGTCTTGGCTGCCACAAACCGCCCCTATGCAATTGATGCTGCTCTAATGCGACCTGGTCGATTTGATCTTGTAAGTCTTCATATTGGATCTGTTGCTCATCCGAGTTCTGAAATAATAAAGCTCGATCATTGTTAATTTTTTGTTGCAATGTCTTGTTTTAGGTGCTATACGTGCCACCGCCTGATCTAGAAGCTCGGTTAGAAATACTACAAGTGCATACACGAAACATGAGACTAGGAGACGATGTTGATCTCAGAAAAATCTCCGAAGAAACCGAGCTTTTTACTGGTGCTGAGCTCGAGGGTCTATGCAGAGAAAGTGGAACTGTCTCACTTAGAGAAAACATTGCAGCAACCGCTGTGTTCAATCATCATTTCCAAACTGCAAAGAACTCACTTAAACCCGCATTGACAATAGAAGAAGCTGAAGCTTATTCATCATTCAGGAAGTCAAAAAGATTGCATTCAAAACCGATTCATGTCAACGAAAAGAAGGTGAATTCCACTGCCTTCGGTTTAGGATTTTCATGGAAATTTGGTGTCTTGAGCTTAATGTTGCTTGCTACTGGAAATTATTACTTGAACCACACGAAACATAAACTAGTAGCTTTTGCTACATGAGACTTGAACAGCTAATGTCAAAAAGTTTTTATTTTTGTTCTCTTCAGAGATTCCAAAATATCGTTCCTTTCTAAAGTTTAAAATTTTAAATGCTAATAATTTGATTTGGACAATGACAAAAGACCGGTCATTAGATAACAATGGCCCACGAACCTTACCATTTTCGGGAAAATATTCCCTAAGCACAATAATTTCACTGTTATTAATTGAATAATCTTTCTGTTCACTCCAAATCGAAAATTACTATCCAAAATCTCGTAAAGTTCATTGGATTAAGATTTTTTAGCTGAAAGATATGATTTTTGGAGAATGAAATAATCAAAATCGTTTGTTTTGCTGGTTAACCGACAATTAACCGATCAAGTAAACCGGAACCTTGATCAATACCAAAACCGGCGTGAGCTATATATAGACTGGCTCACTTATGAGTAATGACTCAGTAAGTCGGTTCTGAGACTTTGTCTGCGTTTGCTTCTTCTCCTTCCGTTTCCTCTTTTAGATCTGATCGCGAATTTCATCGAAGGTGTGTATATCAAACCCTAAAAATCTCCAGATCTCTTGAATTCGTCTCGAATAATGTCTTAGACAAAATTATCTAGTGGATTTCTCAGTTTTGGCTCTTCGATTACGATCCTCAGTTTTAGGAGATTATGGTGTTTATTTCCTCAATTTTCGGAGATTTTTAGGCTCTAGGAATTTCGTAGATTCAGGAATTTCGGAATGATGATTCGGTTTAGCTGGTTTCAGATCGGAACACTTTGTTCAGATATTTTGTCTTTCTTCTTTTGTGTTCTCTTTTGAAATTAGTTTCTTCCTCTCCTCTTATATATCCTTGCAAAAATGTTCTCTAATTCTCCTAGGTTCTTCTAGAATTGTGAATACTGTATTAGGATACAGAAATTGTGAAGCATTGATGCTAGAAGCAGCATTCACTTTTAAAATCAAAATTGAACTTGAATTCAGTTTAACTTGAGTTGTGTGATTATACCATAGTTACCAATGATTCTGGATTTTTGCTTTGTTGCTAAGTTCCAAAACTCTCTCAGTTTATACAATGGGTCGCGGAAATAGCTGTGGTGGAGGTCAAAGCTCATTGAATTATCTCTTTGGTGGTGCTGATGCTCCTGCTCCTAAGCCAGTTCCAGCTCCTGGACCTGCTCCTCCTCCTGCTGAGGCTAACAAAGGCAATGCACCACCTGTAGCAGCTGCAACTGCACTCACAACGGCTACAACTACGGTTGAGCCAGCAGAACACAACAAACAAATTCCTGCTGGTATCAAGACTCCAGTTAACAACTATGCCCGAGCTGAAGGACAGAACACTGGCAACTTCCTCACGGTATGTTCTGGTTTCGTGTCCATTACTTGTTTACCTTTCAATGAAAACATTTGTAATGAACTTTCGCTTTCTCTCTGCAGGACCGTCCTTCAACCAAAGTTCATGCAGCTCCTGGAGGTGGATCGTCTTTGGATTATCTCTTCACTGGTGGAAAGTAAATTAATTCCGAATGCTTATCCATTGTCTCTGTTTGCATTCTCACTAAAAACAGTTTGATGTGAGCCGTTTAATGATAAGAAGTCAGTTCCTTTGTCTCCTTATCTCAACTGTTATCTTGTAATATTCTGCAAAAAAATGTTTAAAAAACTTCAAATTTCTCTGTTATTAACCGTCGATGCAATTACAACTCCTCATCATCACCAAGTAATCAAATCCATTACACATTACCATGAGAGCAAAGAAGATAAAGTAAAACTAGATTTATGAAGCGTAAACAAAAGTAGATTGGTCTTCTCAATGCGTGACAACAAAAGAAACATCATTTAGGATGTTGAGGAGCAGAAATAATTCCCCATTTTCTTCGGACTTGCTCTAAGTCTTCACTAAAGTGACGTTCATAGTACACGGACATTAGGTCTGTACATTGTCTTCCTGCTCGAGCAGCCCAAGGAAGGTAATGTTTTAAGAACATTGATCTTTGCTTCTCGTTAAACCTCACAGTGCCTCCAATCACTGAAAGCATACACATTGGAAGATACATTTGCTCAAACTCAATGACTTTTAGAGCTGACTCGCCTATTAGATTTGTAGGGAGACCAAAGAGAGTGTGCCATAAGTCGTGAACTTCGCGTGCCCGTGTTGCTACATAAGCCAATTCATCTGTCTCCATGAACCTTACGGGTGGACGATCGTCGGGTGAGAAGTTTCTAGATCCCATGAATCTTGCATATGCAGCTCCAAATGTATTGTCTGGTAGATCCCAAGCATGACCTACTTGCTCTGACACAACACGAGGTCGTTCCAATAATATAGCCTTCAAAGTAAAGAAACCACCAAATGTCAAACACCACTGTAACCAACAAAGCAAAGCTCTAATTCTCTAAACTCTAAATCTTATCTAAAGCTTAAATAGTTTTGTTTCCCTTGCTCAGAGCTTAGCCATTGAACATCTCTCATTTCTAAATTAGTAATAAAAATCAAATCGATAAATGAAGAGAGAAGCTTAAAAGAAAAAACTCACTCTTCCTTCTTCACTCTTCTTCATCCTTTCAAGAACCATTTCAAAAGCTGGTTTTCCGGTAGTTTCACCTAGAGCCGCGATTAGATCTGCTCTACGAGGATCAACCAACGCACCGAGGGCAGATCCCATCGCCACAGCCGCTTGTTGCCACCGGCTCAACGGAACTCGAGCTCTTTCAATTATCATCGTTAGTAGAGATTATCAGCTCCCTGTGGTTAACCATACGGTGATTCTAATATTAGTTCAAAGACATAAAAAGTTGAGTAGAATCTGTGAGTTTCGACTGATCAGAAAGACTGGAAGTACTACAATTTACATACCGTAAAATTAGACACTTGAAGGCAATCTAACAAAAGACTACACAAATCTTGTAATAAGAGTATTACCTTATGCATTTGAAAAGTTGAATATTAAGATCGGAAAAAAATCACATAAGACAAATGCAAGGCAAGGTATGAACTTTGCTAACTGAATTAGATTTCTATGAGGAATTTAATCGAACAACTGGTATGCTAAATAAACCTCAGATACACACTCCACAATAAGAATCTAAGTAGAGTATACTCTGTAACAATTTATGCTCTATATTAAGACTCCACAATATGTTTACTAATCTTTGCCAGATTCACCGAGACTATTATTCTCAAATTGAAACCAAACAACAAAGTCCAAACACAAGATCAAGGAGTACAATACCTATAAAAACCTTGATCAGATCCTCAAGATCGATCAATTCGAATCGGAATAGAACAAAATTTTCACAGGGAAAGAAGTGTTGATGATCGGACAAGAGAAGAACACGACGAAACGGAGAGGAAAAGAGGGAGAGACGTTTTCAGCAGTTATGGGCCTTAAACATTGAGTACAAAAATTTAGTCCATTGGAAAGGAAAAAAACATAAACATTAAGAGCTTTTTGGCCCGTAATGGTAAAAGCCCCCGGCGAGGATCGAACTCGCGACCTTTCGCTTACGAAGCGAACGCAATACCACTATGCTACGGAGGCCCTAATGCTAAAAATCTAGACCAATATTTCTGTTCAATAAATAAATAAATATTGTTATGAAGATTCGAAGTCTCACACTCTCAGTTCGAACTCAAAAGGCAGTAATAAGTCGACACGTGTCAGTCAAGTCAGTACGTAAGACTGTTTCATTCAATCGGCAACACATCGAAACAAATAGTACTTAAACCCAATCACTGATCGACACGTAGCCTAGGAACTCTGTGGCCTGTCTTAAGCCCCTCATCTTATGTTTTTTTATCGTTAAACTAAAGACTGAAGAGTATCTCTTAAGGTACAATTATAAATGTTTTATTGATAAATAAATGTTTACATCAGAAAAATTATATTGAATGTTAATGAGTTTGTTGGCCAACTTCTCTTCACGTTACCTAGTCTTATGAACTAGGTTAAAGTATAAAGTTACTTTAATTATATATATTCTTTTCTATTTTTTACACAGTAACATAATAATCTAGTTTTCCTGAATTAATTATAATAAATAAATATTTATTTATTTTATAATATTGAAATAATAAAAAAATAATAATACAAATTTTGGGGTTTTATGAATAGTGTCATCGAATATATTGTTGGGTTGGAAAAGATTTGCACCATATATGGCATTTGGTGTCTTTGATTGTAGAAACTCTTACAAGAGATAAATGAATTGATGGATATTATCATGAAGCTTACCGCTCATTGACTTCCAAGAGCAATTCATGTTGTGAAACTTCCAGCAATGCAAATGTTTACATATTGGCACATCCAACATAAAATATATATATATATATATATATATATATATATATATATATATATATATATTTCCATGAAGCTTTTTTAATTTTTTTTCTTATAAAATTTGATTAATTGTTAAAATTCACATTAAATGATCATATTTTTCAAGAAATACAGTTTTGAAAATTATTCATCACCAAAACATAGAATCTAGTAGTGTATAGGTTATATTTGAGAAATTTGTTTTTGTTTTCCTAAGACTATATTAATAAATGAGATTGAGATAAATGCTCCAAAATTGCACGATAAGGTAAAATGATTTTTTACTTCCTTAAGATTTGAGATTGAGATTTTATAATCTTTACACTAATAGTTGAATATAATTTTTCAAGCTCCTAAACATAAGCATATTTACCATTACTCATACATTTTTCCAATATAAATATATGGAAATTATAATTTGTCTAAGGTATAAATATATATAACAAATAACAAATTACCTACTTTGAAAAACGAAGATAGTAAATTCATTTTTATAGGAGATATAATCTAGGTTGAATTCATGTATCTTCTTTAATTTTTCAGTTACATATGCTAAGATATTGAATAGTAAAACTAAATAGAGATTTGTTAGTATTTGTAAAAATAATATTTCAATTATTAAGAAACAAACAAAAAAATTGGCATATATATAGGTGACTTTAATAAAAATTGTGGAGTAAATAGCAATAGAAATCATTTACGTATTTTTCTAATCAAAGGTAGAGTTTTAAAAATTGTGGTTACATCACTTCACTTTGAAATTAGTTTGGAAACTGTGTAAAAAAACACATCTAATTATCTAATTTGCAGAGTTATTAAATAGAATAGAACAAGTTACTTGAACATCCAGACAATTGCACGAATTTATATCTTAACATGAGTTTTTTTTTTTTTTGACAAAAATCTTAATATGGTTTATAATTCTGTTTTGAATAAGAAACATATAAGATGAATTATATTTGAAAGCTAGAAAAAAGTTGGTAAAAAGTCATGTTTCAACATATATAAATGTCTATGGTCCAAAGAGTAACAAGTAGGGTTTCTAGCCCATCATGGAGTCGAATGTAGTTCCAATTTGTAAGTCTAAATGTACAGAAGAAACCTGCAAGCATCAGAAATCTTTCGTTATATTATTACATTTGGTGTTTGTACTATTTCAAGCTCTTATATATTAATAATTATCATTGTTTAGACCTACAAAATAATGAATAATCTATATCCAAGGGACTTCTCCCCAACACAAGAGAGAACTGTTTTACCTATAAGCTACCCCAAATATATGACTAAAATTATCAGAAAGAATAATCGAGTTTATGGAAATGAATATTTTCATTACCTAGTTGGCTTTGTTTGTTAATATGATTAAATCATCAATAAATTGACAAAAAAATTGACAACAAAATTCTACAAAAGAACCAACATCGTTTTCAAGTCTTAAAATATGTTCCATGATTGAAGATAAGGAATCAAAAACAAGATAAAAAGATACTTAATCACCAATGAATGAGCTTGGAATCGTCAAAACATATTATTCCCTAAGCAACTCGTTTCATAAATATAAAATTGATTTTATATATTAATACTTACACCTCTCCACATATTAAGGGAATGAATTCTTTCAATTAACATTTGATTGACATCTTATCCTTAATACATCGACTTGGGCAATATAAGTTTCTTTCAAAACCGGCTAACCCATACTTTAATTAGCATATTTCCAAGTTTTTTGGAAACCAGACTATACCTTAAATAGTTAATTATGTAACGTAATTATTACTTTCTAATTGAGTGATTTTGTCAACTAAATTTCATTAGTTTATAAGCTATATAGGCGGAGAAGTGTTTACAAAATAATAATCTCGAGCTTAGAAAACCATCTCTGGAATTTAAAAAGTGAGAGATAAGATTAAATGAAAATACACAAGAGAGCTCTCAGCAAAACCCAAACCCGCAACAGAAGAAAATCTCATTATCGATCCCTACTTTTAGGGACTTAGTTGTTTCGGCCTTATTTGTAATTAATTATCAGAATATTTAATAAAATCTTTCTCCCACATTAAATATAAATTTTTATTGTGCTAATTCCGATTAAAAGAGAACTTATCTTAACAAGTCATTGTGAATAAAAATATTATTAATGTATTATAATTCTTTTGCACGGTTACAATAAGTATATGATGGAGTCTCCCAAATATTTTCAAACTAGTGGATCCTATATAATATTTTTTTTAATATTCTTCTTTTTCCAACAATATATAATATCTATGCAGAAAATAGCCAATTTAGATGATAAAATTAGTCCTGACAAAAAAAATGATAAAATTAGTATACTACAAAAGAACATTGCATTATGATGAAAAATAGACCGGTTTAACTCCATCAAAAATCCATCAGAGAAATTTGTAGCTAAGAATCCCTTGTCACAAAATGACTTATTACGAATATTTATTAAAGGTCATTTATCTCTATATTTTAAAATTTATGTATTTATCCATGCAGAAGACGGAATATCAAACATTGAAAGTATTTATTGTAACATCCCGTTCTAGATTTTAGGAAACAGCGCATTATTCCTTGATCTTGCAAAAAATCACTTCTTTTAAAAATCTTTCAACATAGAAACCTTCAAATAATACTCTTGAAAAAGTCAAAAATAAAAGGGTGAGCAACAAGTTACTCGGTGAGGAGATCATCTATGCCAACCGAAATACAACAACATATTCCTAATTTTAGCAACAATCGACACAAGCATAGAATTAAATACAATCACAAATCACACATATCAACTTTATAAGTTAGTTGAAGCCACTAAACATCTATAGTCCGCCTCATATCCACAAAATCTATTGAATCCATAACCACCGACCATCCACGGTTATTGTTGACCATCCACAGCAAGCCAATTCATCCCTAAATATGAATCCATGACCACCAACCATCCACGGTTATCGCTGACCATCCACAGCAAGCCAGTTCATCCCTGGATATGAATCCATAACCACTGACCATCCATGGTTATCGCTGACCATCCACATCAAATCACTTCATCTCATAATCCACGGTTCCCGAACATCCACGGTATGCCGCTTCATCTCTCTATAATACTTTATATAATAACTATATAATATCATATTCTACTTAACCTCAAACATATCATCAAACATATTATCAAACATGGCACCAAACATTGCATCAAAACCTACACTTTATGAATCATGCAGTATCAAAAAGAAACATGAAAATGTATTTCCACATATCGCACCCTCATTTTCGTCTAAATGGAAAACAGATGAGAAACGTCACGCTGGACTGTAAGTCGATTATCCGATTCGTTTTAACTCTAAATTCCGATCGGACACCAAATATGAAAAGAAGACTCTCGGGGCTTTCCAACAACAGGTTGATCGTTTTCTGGCTCCTTATAGTTCTCTGGAAAAACGCTTTTGAAGTAACCTTAACTGAAAATCCAATATCAGCTGATTGGAGTTGTATAACCTTTCTGTTTATCCTTTATTCTTCACGTGGTCAGGTCAGAACTATAAGAAAGATGACAGCTAAGGTTTCTCTTAGGTCTCTTAAGATTTTAGGAATCTCATGTAGCTTTATATGTGTATAAATATTCACATATATAGAGTTTTATTTATTTCTTAGATTTTATGGGTCGGGTCTCACGTTTATTCTTTTTAAGATGTTTACAAAAGAATCTAAATATATCTATATGTTGCATATTGTAAGGTGAGCACTTGGAACCATAAAAGAATGGTGGAGGATAGCGAGTGCGTTGAAGATAAGGATCATTTTTTACTTGATAACATAGATTAAGACATATACATCAAATTTCCATCAATTGATGATTTAGTGCAATTAATAATGCACAATATTATCGATGGCATTAGATTAAAAAATATATGAATTGATGATTTAGCACAAAATGATATTTTTTTTCAAAAGAAAAAGAATTATGTTGATGTGTAAGTTGAACAAAATAAGTAAGGTACCAAGTGAAATATGAGTCAGCAAGCAAAGTTATAGAAAAGTTGTGTGAGACATGTCACATGAGTAAAAATTAACAAGCATCATCATCATGATTTTAAATTCATAGTATAAGATGCCATGAGAAGAAGTAAGAAAAAGTGGAAAACAAATTAACCATGGTAAGGAATTACTTTAACTTTTTCTTTAAGTGAAAAAAATATATTTACTTGTCAAAAGATATTTTTCTGCCGTTTTTCACTAAATTTGATCCTAAATAATTGTATAATTTTATATAATGAGTTTTATTGATAGCATTAAACGATTGCATTAGTGGTTGTTTATTTTATTACTAATCGCAATTTTATATTAAAATCAACGGTTAAAACAACTATTTAGAAATCAACGGTTAAAACGAATGAAATTATTTAGTAGTGTTTAACTACAGATTCCAACCACATGTTCTCAAACAACTTTTTATGCACTTGTTCATTTTTCTTTCAACTGTCTTGCTCAAACAAAATTTAATTAATATAATATAGATCAAAATTTATTCATTTAGTGGTTGACAAAAACAAAAGAAAATCTCTTTGGTGAACATATATTTATTGAACGTATATATATCTTCTGATATTAATCTTGAGATCTAGAATCTTATGTGATATTAGTTAACAACTTTCATCAGACATAATCAAACTATTTGGTACTCTCACACAAATCTCTGATGCAATATTGTTATTAGGCATGGATATTTAGGTATCCATTCAAATTTGGATCAGTGTTTTTTAGGTTTTTGGTTTTAATGATTTAAAACCTATTAAAATATTTTTATATTTTGGATCGGATTCGATTAGGATAAATATCATGTTCGGGTTCAGCTATTTATATAGAAATTCAAAACTTGTAAAGATTTAATAGAAATAAATCTACACAAGCTTAAATTTAACAAAAATATATTAGGTGTCCATTCGATTTTTGATTCGGTTTCGTTTCGGATTCGGATTCAATTTTTTGGGTACATAAATTTAGAACCCATTCAGTATTTCGTCAGGTTCAGTTTTTCTTTTTCGAGTCAATTTCAGTTTAAATTTTAGATATCGGATATTATGCCTAGATCTAATTTTTATTATATTAATGTCCAATCTCATATATGTATGAGTTTTGTCCATGAAAATATTTGAAGTTAAAGTAAGAAGTCCAATCGGGATGATAAAAGTGGATGGAAATTCATCGCAGGGCCAACCCAAATATTTTTTACACCTAAAGTAAAATAAAATTTATAAAATAAAATAAAAATTTGAGGGCTTTGAACCAATTTTCACAAATTAAAACAATAGTATGTTATCACTAACCTACAACAAAACTTCAAACATAATGTCTCTAAAAATATTTATATATTTTGGTATCAAAAACTCATACTTTACGTGCTTTAACTCAGGGCACTACTAGTCATCGAATTTGTGATTACAAAGATCCATCATCCCGTGAAAACCAAAGTGATTCAAACACTAAGATCAAAAGGAAAAAATCCAAATATTATGGTTTTCTACTATTTTAACTCCAATAACTTTATTGTTTTTGTTCTTTATAAAAAAAACTTCATTGTTTTTTGGGTCAAAAAAAACTCCAATAACTTTATATTTTCCAATATTAGTATCCGATGAGTATATTATTCATTTCGGATTTTGCATTTACAAACCACAAAAAATGGTTTTTAACGTGTTTTTATGTCAATTTTAGATTATTGAGAATTGAAATCCACCCAAATTTCAGACAGATTTTCTAACTCAAATATTCGCCAAAATTTTTAGATGGATTCCAAACAAATTTTAGACGGATTTTAGACAAATTATAATATAGAATACATATCGTGTAGTAATGTCAAATTTGTATAACATATTGGAGCCATTTTAGAGTATTGAATAAAAAATATTTAAATGACTTCAAGTTTCATAAATATAAAAATAACACATATATATATACATATATACCTTTCAAATAAATAAATAGTTAATATCGAGTACAAGTGAACCAGTATTAGTGGTTTTTTTACAATTTTTCTAGGTTTTCAAGATCGAATTATTTCTCTTGAGTGGAAAAAAAGTATTATTAGGTCAGTTGAGAGAAAAGAAAAAATAAAAGAGATAATAAAGTACATAGCATTTATGTTTTCTTTACACACAAAAATGTACTTAAATCAAATCAAAGCTAAATAGTAATTTGTTTGTTTGTTACTCTAGATCCGGTTAATGAATTTAAATGATCGTGAAGTAGCTGTCAGACGAAAGAACTTGTCGGCAAAACAAACAAAGCAACAACAACAACAAAAATCTTTTGAAGCCTATCATTTTCTTACTTTTATTTTCAGAAACACAAAAAATTATATTCATTATAGTGTTTCTCTACATTATCTAAACGTGTCAATACCTCAATAAAAATAAAAATAAAAATAAAGACTTTATTTTATTTCACAATACATAACTAGATAATGAAATACTAATAGATAGGAGTTGGAGTTGCGAATATGCTCTATTTTAGGTATCTTTATAGGTTTAAATATAGAATCTTTTTATTATTTCTTTTTTCGAGCATATTATTAAACTAGGGACTAGATCTGATGTAAGAAAAGCAATCTAAATATATATATCGTAAAATCCAATGGAGGAGGGTGAAAGACAAAAGTTGAAGCATTTGTTTGGACTAGAGAGAGAGATATTTTAACTTTCCTTAGGAATCATTTTTTTTATTTTTTGCAAAAGAAAAAAAATACAGAAGATAAATATAAATAGATACTTTTCTGACATAGACACATGATAGATTTATAAAAAATATATAAATAATGATTAATTTATTTTTATTTTAAAAAAGGAAAGTTTATGAGAATAGATATAAGTTTGTAAGCTTTTATTTGGCCAAGAATGGCTTAGTATCTTCAAAGCCAAATACAAAGCTTATATATTCTCATAAAACCATTCCAACAAAAGAACCTGAACACAGTGGACCACCACCACCACTACACAATCTCTTCTTCCACCAATTCATGCCCTAGATTAAGAACTAGAATCCTTTTTAGACAATACACACTTTACTTATCATACACTTTTATCTATATATAGATGTGTATGTGTGTCTGTGTATAAAGCTTCTTAAATTCATTAGTTGTTGGGTAAAAAAGAGGAAACTTTTCAGTTGGGTTTTGAGAGATGGGAAGAGGGAAAGTGGAGCTGAAGAGGATAGAGAACAAGATCAATAGGCAAGTTACTTTTGCTAAAAGAAGAAATGGTTTGCTTAAGAAGGCTTATGAACTTTCTGTTCTTTGTGATGCTGAGATTGCTCTTCTCATTTTCTCTAATCGTGGCAAGCTCTATGAGTTCTGCAGCAGCCCTAGGTATAATCTTCTATCTTTGATCTACTTTTTCCCTAAAGTTTCTATTTTTAGATTTAGGGTTTATCAAAGGTTGGGTCTTTCTTTATTAAGATGATTAGGGTTTCGTTCTTAATATGAGTTCTGGGTCACAAATCTGGTTTCTCTAGAGTGAGACTTAGTTAACAATGGATGATCAAATCACAAAGGGTCTTTTAGTTGGTTTAGATGATGATTAAAGCTAGAGACTTGAAAGAGAAAAAGTTGAAAAGATTTGTGTATAGAAGCTATATAGTTAAAGCTTTTACACATGAGATTAAGTGTTGTTGTTTGATCAAGTTTCCAAAGGAACAAAGGATTAACCTCTGGATATACGCAAAGCCTTTAAAGATACATAAATACTTTGACTACTTCTTTAACTTACTTTCTCAGATGAAGTACTTATGATCTTACTAAAGTTAAAAGAGACAACTGTGATGATACTCATATCTTTTGCATATAAACAAAGTATTTTTTTTTATAATTTCTTTGGAACAATTTAGAAACATTTATAGGAAATTGCTTGCTAGAACATCATGAGATTGATATTGGTTTTAATGTAGAGATCTTAAAATACTCTAAAAGGGTATTTTGCTTACAGTTTGATGATCAAAATAGTTCAAAATTCAATTATGAATATTTGTTTGTATGAAAGTGGTATGGCAAAGATGGTTGAGAAGTATAGAAAACATAGTTATGCAACAATGGATTCAAATCAATCAGCTAAAGACTTGCAGGTACCATCTTCTCATTCTCTCTCTCTATCAATTGTCAAAGACTGACTTCAAATTTATTAAAGTTTGTCCTTAATTAATATTATCTTAATTGGCAGGAGAAGTACCAAGACTACTTAAAGCTCAAATCAAGAGTTGAGGTCCTTCAACATTCACAAAGGTACTTAACTACTAGTTGGATTCATTACAGATTTTTGAATGTATATTTGCATTCAAGTTTGCTTCTTTTCAGACATTTATTAGGTGAAGAGCTAGCTGAGATGGGAGTGAATGATCTTGAACAACTCGAACGCCAAGTAGATTCATCACTAAGACAAATAAGATCAACCAAGGTAATACATAAACTCACAAAATCTACTAAGTTTGTATTCAATTCATTTAGAACAATACCAGATCTCTTTGTTTTCATTGTCAGGCTCGGTCTATGCTTGATCAACTATCTGACCTTAAAACAAAGGTACATACTCTACACATATAGAGTCACAAAATGTCTAATATGTTCAATACAACACACTCTTATAATATTCACCAATTTAACAGGAGGAAATGTTATTGGAAACCAACAGAGATCTTAGGAGACAGGTGGCTACTAAAGTCTTCTATATCACAAGAAATTGAAACCCTTATGAGATCTCTTGTAACATTCTCTCTTTTCTCAGTTGGAGGAAAGTGATGCTGTGCTTACTCAGTCAATATGGGGAGCTTCTGCTGCAGAACATTCCCAACAGCAGCTGCAGCAACAACAACAAGAACAGCAACAAGGCATAAACTCTTTTCAATTAAACCCTCCAATTCAAGAAGTAGGTTTCTTCAAGCCTTTACAAGGCAATGTAGGATTGCAAATGAGGTATTTAAGACCCTTGAATTGATTTTCCTTCAAAATTCAGTAAACCTTAACCTTAATTACTGTTTCTTACTCAAATTTGATATAATTAACAGTCATTACAATGCTGCTGTGACAAATGCAAGCAACTCTGCAACAACATCACAGAATGTTAATGGATTCTTCCCTGGTTGGATGGTCTAAAAGAATACATATATATGTATACATATGTGTGTTTTATAGGTCAAAGATCATTGCTTGTGGATCATTTGATTTTTGCAAGAGAAAACATATATAGTTCATGACTACAAACTTTGTTATATAATCAAAGGTCATGTACTCTCAGAACCCAGATTAATTGCTTCTTTTTGCTCTTGATATAAAACTTTTTTTTTCTAAATTTGAATATTCTATAGTTTTAAGATTATGAAATAAGTTCTGCAGATTAGAAAATGCCTCAAAAATTGGATTCTGAAACAAGTAGTGCTCTGCATTTGTATTAAAATTGTGATGTGAATGATTGGAAAAAGTCTAAAAATTCTTTTATTTTATTAATTTCATGGCAAGCACGTTGAAGAAATGGCTCCAACCAAAACCAAACAAACAAAACAGTATTTAAAACACAATCAAAATCACAAACAAAGCAGAGAATCAAAGAACAAAACAGAGAACAGATTGTACAAAAATGGGGAAACCAGCTGGGTATTGGGTGAATAAGATAAGGACATCATTCAAAGGAGGATCATCTTCAAGCAAATCATTAGATGAAGGAAGTAGTTCCAGTTCGAGAAAGGACAGGTCAAAGCATAGTAAGAATCTGAAAGAAGGAGAGAGTCATGAGAATGGTGAAGGAAGAGGAGTTCAAACAGAAAGTGGAAGGAAAGTGATGGTTGTTGTGGATACAACTTCACAATCAAAGAATGCTCTTCAGTGGGCATTAACACATTGTGTTCAAGCTGAAGACAATATCACTCTCCTTCATGTCATAAAAACTCCAGTAGGACAAGGTATATATACACATTATTTAATATGAATTCATATATTAGATTTATTAGAACCTTTAAATTAGAGATGATCATTAGAGAAGAACTTGAAACCTTATCTTTATCTTCACTGGAAAAAAAGAAAACAGGGTGCGGATTGTTTCTTTTGGGTTTAAAGGATTATTGGGCCTTAGATTTTATTGTGGGCTTGTATTCGGACAATGTTGTCTTTTGCATTTGAGATTTTTTTTTGTCAAAGACATTTTTTTTATCTCTAGTTTGATAGTAAGTGTTAGTTTTTTCTTTAAGATTTTTGTTTCAAAATTTTGATTAAAATTTTGACATAAATATCATATTTTCCATATATTAACGAAACTTTCTTAAATATAATATATTTGTTTTCGTAAACATTACTAGTATATGTATTTTTTTAATTTAAATGGTAAAAATAATAATATACATTGCTTATATATGTGGTTAAAAATAAGCAACGTATTAGTAATTTTTTAAAATAAAAAATATATTTATTAAATGTTTAAGTGGTTAAATGTTTATGTGTGTAGTCGCCTGATACTGTTTGGATTTTTGAGAAGTCTAGTCAAGTGATTATATGTTGATTTGTGCAGTTGTGTAATATTATTTAGGTTTTTGAGAAGTTTAGGTTATACAGGTATTCTCGATCAAAATAGATAACATAAATATGTTCTCAAAGTTTGAACAATAGTTGTTGAGTCTCTCTATTAACTTATGTGCTTATCTTGTCAATAGCTATAGATGAGACACAAAAGGAAAGAACTTCAAGGGCTCATGAACAAGTTCATCCATTGAAGAACTTTTGTCAACTGAAGAAACCAAACGTAAGTAATCTCCAATCAAAATTACAACACTAATTCAAAACTTCTCCATATCTTTAACATTCGGGTTCTAAATTTGCAGGTGAAAACGGAGATAGTGGTGATTGAAACAGCAGAGGAGAAAGGGAAAACAATAGTTGAAGAATCAAAGAAACAAGGAGCAGGAGTTTTGGTTTTAGGGCAAAGAAAAAGAACATCGAAATGGAAAGTAATTTGGAAATGGAGAGGTAAAGGAGGAATTGGAGGAGGAATTGTTCAGCATTGTATTCATAATTCTGAGTGTATGGCTATTGCAGTAAGGAAGAAGAGTAACAATGGAGGTTACTTGATTACCACGAAACGTCACAAAGATTTCTGGCTTTTGGCTTAATTTTATATCACATCTCATTATTGATTCCATAATCCTTTATTTTGCTTAGATTGAAACGAATATTTTAAGAAAAACAATATATGTTTTATGGATATGGTTGAAGATTGATGATCTGTATTTCATTGTAAGATCTTTCCTACTTTTTTTTATTGTAAAGACTTTTATATTGTCAATGTTTTGTTTTTCTGTTGTGACAGCCTCAAAACACAAGGCAGATCTTTATTTAAAAATAATGAAAGAAAAATATGCAGCGCACGAAGTACATCATATATTACGTTTTATTTTTAATTATTATTATGATTACATAGTATCTTATTACATAAATGATTAATGTAACACAAATTAAAAAAAAAACCCCATAAAATTACTATATTTTAATAAAAAAATATGAGACAAATAAAATCTAGAGGGAAAAGCGATTTTGGTACTATCTTTCCCACTTGAGTTCAACATGAAGTAGTGGTATAGCTCGGTATGATACTAATTAAGGTTTGAGTTTAAGATTTAAATAAGAATCAGAGTTATTTGATACAAAAAAAAAAATCTGAGCCAACACGGTTGTAGTGTATAGTTTACAACGAATAGAACCTATGACAAGGATAGTATATTATCTAAGTTTGAACCTACCTCACCACATTATACACAACGTTTAAGAAATTTTACCCGTCTCACCACCTAAACACAAGTGTAACTGAATTAAGGACCACAGTAGTATACTATTTTGATTCGAACCACTAAGTTATCAAAAAAAATTAGAAGATATATTACAAGAATACATATCGGAATCGGACCATCTTTTTCACTTGAATGTGTCAGCCTCTCTTGTGCATTGCACAAGCAGGAGAGTGTCCTTCTGTTTCTTTTGTATGAATGTTAAATTTTATTCAACAAAAAAAAATCAATATTGTTTACATTATGAGGCTGAAACTACTATGACTTAAAAATCGAATTTGAGATAGAAAGAAACAAAGAGAATAAAAGACTGTTGTTGCCTATAGGAGAGGATCCATGTCAAATGACCAATTCTCCCGTACACCCAAACAAGACCTTATTATCTTTGTAAAAAAGAACATAATTAATTAGTGAAGAAAAAATCTTGTGGATAACCATGTATGCATAGCCGCTGAGAATTTGCCACCATTGAGATCTCGGTTTGCATTGATGTTGTTTCTAATCGTCTTATCAATGATCATGCATAAAATCCAAGGACAAATCTATGGCTGCCCATGTATTCTTCCATTGCGCTCTCTCCAAATATGATAAATAGTCGTTTGAAGTGCATAGCAGGCAAGGAAGTATTTACTCGTGTCCTTTTACTTTCATATAGTTAGATTATTCAATGAAAAAATATAAGTAAACTCGAAGAATTAATTCCAAAAAGATTTCCATTTAACTTATCAAATAGCAGATATGCAGTAGATAACACATTTTCAGATCATTAAACAAAAAACAGACAAAGAAAAAAAGAAAAAAATAAGCATTTTCAGATGTTGCATTTCAAAGGCAGGCCTCAAATACGTACGTTCATCCTTCTTGGTCTTTATTGACTCCGGCGACTTTTTTAACGACGGTGATGAGTTCCATTGCAACATTGACGGTGGCTTTTGCAGTACCAACATAGTTTACTGTAGAACTTGTGAAGCGTGCGATAGCAAGCAATGGATCTAAGAAACTCATTCGAGTGATCTTCTTTATCCTTTTACTTCTTCTTTTTCCAATGTTGCGAATTGGCTTCACGAGAACTTAATCTATAGTATTTATATATAGTTTTTACGAGAATTATATTATGAAAAATTTAATATGAGATTAAATATTTGAACGTTATTTTTTGGGAATATCATTAACTCAATTTTCTAGGAGGAAATCAATTACTACTATTTAATTTGTGTATTACTTTTTTTGTTAAAGGGTTTTAATTTAATTTGTGTATTACTACAACTTAATGATACTGTTGAAACGTTTGGGGTTTCTAGGAAATTTTGAAAGACACATAAAATGTAGAAACTTATTTTAATGTTTGTTGTTTCATTAAATAGTAGTACATATTTAACTTCTTAGTGAAAAAATGATTGCAAATACAAAAGGGTAAAAATAAAATTCATGAGGCTTAGAATTTGTTAATATTAGTTCGCAAAGTAAACGATTAAAAAAATGATAAGAAGAAAATTTTCTATAATTTTTTTTAATCATAAATGCAAAAAATATATTTATTATTTTTGTCGATAGTTGTATCTATAACCTAATTCCATTATCTAAAAGTTTAAATAATATTACATAAGAATTATGTGACTCCCTAAATCGAATTTACATGGAGAAAGCCACATTTACATAGAAAAAGCTACATATATGAATTTAACAATTTGACGAAAAAAGAAAATTCTTCAATATATTTATTATCTTTGGAGATAGAAAATAAAGAAAGGTAAGTGTAAATTGGTTTCAATCCTTCATCGAAAGTATGTATAAAATATATCTAATTAAATAATTTCACAGTATAAATCAAGAAATCCAATCGACTCATACCGGTACCATTAAATTCTAATCCAAAAACGTAATTATGATTTATTCCTAGTAAATTGAAATGAGAATTTAATTCACCTACCAAATCGTTTAGCCTTACATCGATACACAGCTATAAAACGACATGAATCACTTCAGTTCCAAAGAAAGTAGAATCTTAAAATTGTAAAAAATCATATCGAAATGAGCGACAAAAACAGTACTACTTCTTACCTTGAAACTGCCTTAGCCGTCATAGGTGTCGTCGAGCTATTGCCAGTTTATTCTCCGGCTGTGGCGTATTAGCATTGAGAAAACAGAGAAGTTTTTGGATACAGAGAAGACAACTAATATCGTTCAAGTATCAAAAGGAAAGGAGATAATAGGGTTGGGCCAAAGCAAAGAGAACCTCAACTCAAGTGACAAAAGAAACGAGCGCAAAATTCAAATAAAGAACGCTCCTCTCTTAATGAACAAACGACAAAATGTGCAGAGACAAATGCATAAGGCAAAAGTGGCGTGGTGAGTTGTACGGACTCTGAAGAAAATGTGAGTACCAAGAACCGGTTTGCTCCACTCTTGGATCAGGATACACGTGGTCATTAGGGCTTCAATAGTAACCTGATGTAATAGTTATAAAAGCAATTGAACACAATGTAAGCAGCTTTTAAGAGATTAAACAAATCAAAACAAAGAAAAATTCTTTCTTTTATCTCTGTTTTCATGCCGCAAGTCCGGGAAAGAAGACGATGAAGGCACCAGGACAAGATGGTCGGATTTTGAGGGAAGTTTTTGAGAGCAATTGTAAGGGATATTTTAAGAACCTTCGTAACAAATGAAGCTTTGAGTATGTGGAATAAGTATTTGCTAGTTTCTATTTCTATGATTAAATAAATAATAATAATAGTAGCTAGGTTTCATGTGGTTATGTCATATGTACCTTGTTAGGATTGTTAATGCTTCATATAATTAAAAAAATATTAAGTGTTTATCGTTTTTACTCTTTTTGTTTTTCAATATTCATCGATCGTAAATTGTTAAAATGTAATGTAAAATGATTAGCGGCCAACAAAAGATAATACGAGCGCATTCGAACCATAAAAAAGTAAAATATATATATATATATATATATATATAAAGATATTTTCAATTTAGATTAATAAATTATACACAAAGATCTGAAAATTATCATTTTGAAGTAGTTCACTTTTATATTTATATATGACATATCTTTTGAGATGTTAAAATTTTTTGTTTAACCAAACATATTCTCTTAAGGATTTTACATCATAACTAAATGGTATATGCAAAAGAAATTCAAAAATAACACAATTTTTATCCTGGATTCATGTGAATACGATCATGCTATTGCATGAACAGTGGGAAATATTTTTGCTTCTGATCATGGCATGTAATGTACATGTTGATTTTTGTTTACCGAATTGTGAGCTCAATGATGTTTTTTCTCTCGTTTAATTCTTGTGTTTTTTAAATGGAGTTAACCATAAGATTAGGTATGCCATATGTGTCAACTAAGATTGTCTAAATCTTATGTGAATGATAGGTTAAGAGTTAAGACAGGTCTGTCTTCTTCTCTTGTACTTCTTCCGGTTTGTACTTTCGTTAAGTTTTTTTTGTTAACAATTGAATTGACAAAACTCATTTTGTAATCTAAAGTTCACTCATAAATCTCTTTTTTTGATATACTATAATATCATGAAAATGATTATCTATAATACTAAATCATTAACTAGATCATTATTATCAAAAGACTCGTTAAACTTAACTTCTATATTTGTGTGTGGATGTGGCATTTTATTCTTTTCATTTGGTTTTAGAAAAATAAATTAAGAGGACTATCCGACTATATATATATATATATATATATATTTTTGGATAAAACTATCCAACTATATATTACCGAAAATTTTCTTTCGTATCAAGATATAATCTAAAATAAGTGGTTTTTGGCACTAGACTAAAATGTCTTTTGGCAAAAAAACCATTTAATCAAAATATTACTGTTGATTCTTTTAATATCTGATTTTCTGCTTTGTTTATTACTGCTACGTAAAAGCCGTTTTAGATTTGATGTCTTTGGTATTTGTCGGGGCTTATGGAACAATGTTACATTATTAATACAAATTGAATTTTATAAGTATTGCCGTACATAATTAGATGAATGATCGTGATGAGAGGCTCGAGCAACACACATCACAACAAATAATGTTAATTGTTTATAAATAAATAACAAATAATTCGTGGGTGCAAGTTTTTCTCAATTTGATTTTCATAATTAAATCTATTGAAAATTATGGATACAATGAGTGACACGTGGCAGCAGCCATGGTCAAAGGTGTGGCACTCCAATCACAAGGATCGTGACTCTATATTTTCTTAATGACTTTTTGCCAAAGTTGGCATTATATATGTTATATATATATATATATATTTTATTTTAAAAAAAATTAATATTTTGTTTACTAATTGTGGGCAATGCCAAATAATCTACCCACTTCTGAAAAAGATGTTTCAACAGTACTAGTCAAATGCTATCTGATGAGATTTACCAAACCAACGATTATTGATTCATTTTTACCGGTATAGTAATGAATTACATCTATTCGTTGTAAGAGATTTGACCATTAAATTAGACTGTATAAGTAATGGTGGTCTAAATTTTCAGGTTAATCTAGTCTTTTAAAAGTTTTCTATCTTAATTTCACTCTGCAGGGATATTATTGTTTTCTTCTGTTTTTTTTTAAATTGGTGTATTCCACCCGGATTGTTAATATATGAATCATTCCACACAAAAAGATTGGCAGAAACGAATTAAGAAAAAAAATCCAATTTATATACATTCACAAATATAAAACCAAATTCTACACAAGAATCTATACTAGAAAACCCTGTGATAAAAAATAAAATCTAAACTTTTATGTACTAAAAAAGCTTCTGCTTCTAGATATTCACACAATGTACTATGATCATTTACATGACTTTAGGATCTGATCAATCCGAAATTGACGAAAGACCTTGACTTGAATACTCCAAAGAGAAATCCAGAATCTTGAGGAGGACTTGGTTTAGGATCTGTGTTTCCACCTTTTACTTGAAGTATTGTCTGACCAATGACTTGTCTTATGGATTCTATGGTCTTTGCATCAACTTGGTAACCAGAAGCATCTCTTACATAGAATGTATTAAGAGCTTTCTCTCCTTTTGTTTTCACTTCTGCTCTTGTAACGGTAAGACTGTTTTCACGGAAGATCCGAGTTACATCTGAGAGTAAACCAACTCTATCTGTAGTGCAAAGCTCAAGCTTTAAGCCCTACAAAACATAGAAACAAGGACCAAATGTTAAAGCCACTACACACAAGATTCTTATTAGATTCTTCTTTAAGCAAATTACAGCATTTTTTTACCTCAGAGACTCTTCTTTGGATTGCTGCTTTTACACATTTGATCACCCGCTGTCTTTCTGCCTCGGATTTAACTGGAGATCCATCTGTATGTCTGATGTAGTATTCCTACAAAGATCCCAAGAATTCAAATAATGTTATAGATAACAACTTATGGATCTAAAGAGAATTTTCAGAGAGCCTTGTGATGTAAATGTACCTGATAAGCTTCTGAACCTTCAGCATTGATACTGGCATGTGAAACCACGTATTTCATATCTGTTAAAGTGAATACAGTATCGAAAAGAAGCTTTGGTCTGTCTTTACATTTGATCATCACAATTGAGTAATCCAAATCATGCAAATTGAAGACATCAACATCAGGGATTACTCGCCCACATTTATCCTCATCATCAAAACTAGTCTCCCATTCGTCATAATCCCTATCTGCAAACATCAATTGATGAAGCTTACGGTCTGTGTGAGTTTCATTGAGAGAGGAAGACACTGTGGTTTTTGGTTCACGGGATCTCCTGCTTCCACCTGTAAGCACATAACCAAGAAGTTTCCTGATTTTGGATAACCTCTCTGGATCAGTGATTGCAGAGCAGGATTCTTCATCAGTTACTTGCAAAACCGCTGCTGCTTTTGCTCTATGTGTCCAGATTTCAGCATTTACCACATTGCACTGGAGGTCCAATAGAACAGCGCATAGCTCAGATAACAAACCGGGTCTGTCTGTTCCTGTTAGCTCAATCACTGTGAAGTCGACAGATTGTTTGACACCAATGGTTGATCTCATTGATGGACTATAGCAGGAAGACTCATCAGGGCCAAGAGACTGCAATAATTACATCACAAAAGACAGTTAATAATCATATCATCAAAAGTTCAAAACTAACCGCAATCAAATAGAAAACAAGAAAATCATAGCTTTACTTACTTTACGGATATATTCAAGAACGATTTCATCTGTAACTTTGTTCCCATCTTGATCAGTAACATTGAAAACATCCATGAACCAACCACCATCAGAGGAGATATAAGCTTTCTTAATGGTGAGATTAAGCTCAGTCAAAACTTGAACAACTTCCAGAAGTATTCCATGTTTATTCGCACTGTCCACCTAAAAAACAAAACAGAAACATAACAATGGTTTTATTCGCACTGTCAACCAATGTTTTTAGACTCTTTCTTACTTTCTACTCAAATCAAACCTAATCCGGAGAAAAATCGAGTACCTTAATGACAGTGACCTCTTTGCAGACTTCGTTATCGATCACAACCCTGAGATGATAATCAAATCAAACTCAGTCAAAAAATCGAAAATATAGAACACAACTATGAAAGAACGATTCGTAGTTACTCAATTACCTTGGTGGATTCACTCTTTTGATAAACTTCGCAATCTCATCATCCATATTGTATGAATAGCTCAAGCAAACATCTGACCAAAACCCAATAAATTCAATCAAATTCTCAACGAAACTAAGGACCCTTCACAAAAAACTTAAACCCTAAAACGATTAAAAACGAAACGAAACAACAAAAGACCTTAAAATTGAACAAAACCCAATATCGGAAAATCATCATCAGATACAAATTCGGATCAATTATCGAATGGGACAAACATAAACAAAGAAAAGTAACGAACCCATTCTCGATTCGCTAGGGATTTGGTGTAATTCAGGCCACCAACAAGAAGCGAATCAAAAGGGGCAAAGTTGAATTCTCCCTTTCTATTGATGATCGAGATATCTCCGGGAGAGGAAGAAGAAGACTTCGCAATTGCAATTACCAGAGAGAGAAGAATCACAAGAAAGTTTGTTAATTTATATAGGGATTAATAATTTGATTAAAGAAAAAAGTTTATGAAAGCGAGTGAGATCCAATAGAGAAATAATAATACTCACACTATGCTGAGTCTGACACAAATTCAGCCGACACGATTCTCCTCAAAATCTGCAAAGAAAGAGTTTTCAAAACAGAGAATTTGTTAAAAATGTGATTTTTTTTTTTGGTGATGAGGATTGAGGAGGAGTCTACTCATTAATACCCTCTGCGCACGTTAGCAGCCGCCCTTCTTTTATCAGCAAAATTAATTAATTAATTATACCGGTTACCGGTTTGGAAATTTCTCTTCTTTTGGTAACAAATCAGAGTGTGGTTGACACAATTTTACTATTTTTTTAAAATAAAATTTCTATCTTTAGTTTTATTATTCTTTAGAATATTTTATTTTTAAGTAAAATTAAAATTGAAATTAGTAATATTAGTTAGAGATTTCTTAAAAATAAATATAATATTAAACTCTCTTTTTGTAGAGTTACCATTAAATAAATTATATAAACATAAATTACGCTGAGTTGCTTTCAATCTGGTGATTAGGATGATCCAGCTAATTATTTGGTACCATGGTTCGATTCTTACCTGCTGCATTATGATAGCTTAAAAATGAATTATATGAGTGAATTTTAGGCTATAGATCGGGTCTTGTCGATCTAATTATTGACAAAAAAACATGGATTACAAATTCATTTAATTACTTAAAATTGAGTTAGATTTTTTTTAATAATTTTAAGAATTCAAAAATTGGCTAGACATATAATCTTCATAAATTAAAAAACTGAACTATATTTAGTAAGATCATTTTTAGTACTAAATTACAGACAATCCTTCTTGTTACAAGAAACAAATTGATGGTGTTTTGTCTAAATACATTCCACTCCATGGAATATTAATTAGAGGAATGATAGACTAATTCGAGTTTTAATGACTAGTAAACTACTTATTTTAGAGTATATACTTTTAAAAAACATAGAAAAAAGTCAACCACTAATATATTGATAAAATCAGGGACATAATATCTAAAAAACTAGATAAGAGTCATGATTCATAATCTTATGGAGTAACGAATTAGTCTTGTAATAAAGGGATGGTGAAATTAAAGAGAAAATAAATTTAATAGACTCATAATTATAAAGGTCATATATATATATATAGACTCATAGTTATAAAATTTATGGAATGGTTCAAAATCTTAAACTAATTTCATGATTCTAGATTGTGTTTTTTTCCCTTAATAATATATTTATGATTTTTTTCTAAACATAATAAATTTAGATTTAACTATTTCTTGGGTTTTCTTGAATTGGCCTAATTAATAATATGTCATACTCCAAAGATATTGGAATCTTAGGTGTTTCGAATTTAGTGGAATCCAACCAAAACGGCAAAACAAAGAACATGATCACTTATGCAGTTAACAAGGACCATAATCTAAGGAAAAATGTTTCACACGCCACACTAATTTTTCCATTAATTTTGGTGGATTTAATCATGTTTTACCAACAAAGGAATCTCTAATCTCTAAATTTTAAAGTTTCCAACTTCTAACTATCTTTATTTGTATCAATATGTATAAATTGTAAAAAGAATTTAAATAACTGAGATAACCGAATTCCGCCGCACACAAATCCCGTTGACATGCTTAGGATAAACATAGTTTAAGATATAAATTAATATCAGAAAAGCACTTTGTTGAGTTTGATTAGTGATATTATAGTTTTGTATAATAAAATAATCTAACGGGATATTATAGACGAAGGGGCAAAACATGCTGTTTGGAAGGTCAATTGTTTAGGAGAAACAGAATTACGTAGAAGAAGGGGCCATGCCAGCCACATGTGATTCTACATTCCCTCATTCTCTATTTTTTTTTATCAACAATCAACTATTAGATTAATAAAATCTGATCCATAATCTAAATATTCTAACTAGAATAGATCAGATTCAAATTCACTACCTAGATAAGATTAAGTCAACTAAATCAACCGCTTATTGAAAAAAACTACGTTTGTTTTTATATATAATAATACATAACTTTTATTGTAGATCAATTACAACTTATTTCATTGTTTATTTTGGAGGAATTTGTTCTGTCAATTAAATGTTTATCTTTATTGTTTTTATTCACTAAAATTTGATTTTAAGAATTTAAATTTATCGTAATTTATATTATTAAGAGTTTAAAGATTGATTATGTTTCAAATTTGTATCGATTTAATTATCGAAAAAAAAAATCTATTATATCATAGTGAACATTTTTAATATACTAAAAGTAATAACAAGTTTGAAAGGTTAACCAAGTTTTTATTTTTTGACATAATGCTTTTTCTTAGGAATTCCTAATCATGTATGAACGGTTCTACATTTTTAAACTTTTAAAAATTCAAAGTATACATCAAAACTTGTGAAAATAGCATAACATAAAAGTAATATATTCTTATAAGGAAACACAGAAAATTAATTTCTAAAGTAGACTAAAATTTATAGACAATTTAACACACTATCTATGGTCACGTAATAACACATAGTATTTTTCTTTTGTCTCTACATTGTCTCAATATACGTTTATTTGCTTACGACTCCATATATATGATATGATAATTAACTTTTGTTTTGTTAATAATAACTTGTAATAAATTAGCAACACATTAATCTATACATCAGATTTTGGAGGTAATATGGCTTCTTTAGCCTCCATTGCTTTATCTCCAACATACTTAGCCGTTTTATTGCTCATATCCGTCGCTGTATCTTTGACATCACCAGCTTTTTCAACAATGAAGTCTTTGGCTTTCTCAGTCATTGAATCAGTTTGTTTCTTCGTCTCTTTGCCTTTCTCTGTCACAAAATCTGAAGCTCTCTTTGTAGTTTCAGCTACATTGTCCATTGCTTCATTAGCTTTCCCATAAATGAAGTCTTTTGCTTTCTCCATCTCATTTTGAATCTCTTGTCCCTTCTGACTAGACATGTGTCCCAGTTCATTTCCCTTCTTCTTCACGTACTCCGAAGCTTTCTGTCTTTAAAACTGGCTAAATTAGTACTCATTTCTTAAAAAACTGTGTGTATTAATTTGCTAATAGACGTGTGTGATAGGGTTTTTTTTTTTTTGTCAATATTGGGCCACAACAGGGCGGCCCATTAGCCAAGTTCCTACATAATGTAGGCAGTGGGACTCGATCCCTGGTTGTACAAGTGCGCATGTCTTATGTGGACTTACCGCCTGCCACTAGACTAAAGACCACTTGCGTGTGATAGAGTTTAAAATTTAGGTTATAGAATAAGTCGCCTCACCGCATTTAAATATTATGTAATAGATAAAATTTTATAGATATTTTTTTAAAAAAACATCTTTATAATTTGTAGAGTTTTCTATTTTGTTTTATAAAATATTTTTCATATTTTTAAAATTAAATTTAATGTATTTATAGAATATTAAGTTTCGATAATATCTTTTATAATTCGTCAATAACAATTAAGGTACTAAATGATTTCTTTTTAAAATTATTATATTTTTAGATGTCTAGTTCTTCGTAGTTTGTTGGTTAGAATAATCCAGCTAATAACACTAGCATCAGGATTCGATTCCCCATCACTATAGTTAGTCAATTCAAAAAGAGTTTTGGGGAATAAATTTTACAATCGGATTTGTCTATCTAATTGTTAAAAGAATGTGTTTTTATGTAGAAAATTTTATAATTGGAGGCAGACATGAATATTAAAAACACTTGATCACCAAATGATATCATCGTCTACGAGTTGTTTAATATGTTAGAGTATACATATAGGTGAATTTTTTATTTACTTAACCTATCTTAAAACATCTATGTGGATCTCAATTCTTAAGTGTATCGAAACAAATAGACTTACGATGCATCATCAAGCCATTTGGGGTCGTTCTTTGAGTTGGTAGAACCTCTAATGGCTGTGGAGACACACGACTTCTTACGTTGAGGTGCAATCATCACATTCTTCCGGCCAACTCTCATAAAAGCTTCACATCCAATGCAGCTTCTCTTGCCTTCACTGATCAAAAACGACGAACCTAAACCACTTAGCACAGATCCAGAGAGCGACATATCTCTAAAGGTATAAATGTGTGTGTTTCTGTTTTGAGAGCAAAACTAACAGAGAGAAGAGTTTAATTTGTTAGAGGAACTAATCCATCTTTTATAAGGAACCTCAACTCTCAAGGCTAACCTGAATTATTATTTATTTATTTTTTATCAAATTGATGACAAAACTCTATTTATAAACCAATCTTTAAATTTTTAATAATATCATTTTCGGTAGCAAAATTGTTTGAAATTGAATTTCAGTAGAAAAGACAATAAATATGAACATTTAACTTCTTTTTATTTCAATCAATAATCTAACCCTAAAATTATAACAATATCATGTTGAAAAACATAATTTCCTTTAATAAAAAATAATATTTAATTATTTGACCAAAACCATTTTTGGCATAAATTACTTTCTAACCAATCAGAATCAGTGACATGCCAAGTTACTTATATACCAGTTAATTTATTGAGCATAATATTAATCATAATTTTGATCATTCACGTTGATATTTAGACATTCAAATTGAGCTGGTTAAGGCAACAAATCGGTTTAGTAAACTGCATGCATGAACTACCTTGTTGAATAAAATTGGTTCTGGCTAACCAAACGGCCAAACCCATCTATTACCTTAACCAATTCAATTTTAATTTCTGATTTTCCACCTAATCGATAAAAATTCTTCATGATCCATGGAAACAAATATGAGAATTAATCTCTCGTTTTTTTTTTTTTTTAGAAAGTGAACCAGAAGTGAGGAGTCTAATTGTAAGAGTGACAATGTGAGAAGCTTTATAAAGGCATCAAAGGTTAACGTAGATTAGTTTTTAATTAATTACAATTAAGTACATCTCTTTTGTTTTGTTAACATTTAAAATGTTAACACGCTTGCAACTTGCAAGAATAAACAACAAACATTGAGTGATTAAATTTACTAATTTAATACTAATCTTTGCTAATGAAATCTAGGCGATATAGGATTATGTTTTACGAATGCGTAGAAAGAGATTCATGCCGGTCGCATGTTACACCATATGTAAGAAGGAGAGGCATGTCGGTCGCATGACTTATCGACAAAAGAGTTCCATAACTTATATCTTTAACAATATTACATTATTTTGTGGAGTTGAATTTGATGGAATTAAATATTTAACTATTTTAAAAATAATAGATTATATTATTACATAAAATTTTGTAGATAGTTATAGACAATGGCGGAGCTAGAAAATTTATCTACGGGTGTCAACATATATTTTCAAACAAAAAATCATATAAATTTAATTTATAAAAATATCATTACACATATTTATATTAAAGATATATCATAAGCTTTTATTAATATATATATATATATATAATATCATAAGTTATTCATAATTTCAAAAAAAAATTTATCATTGTTTCATTTGTTACAATATTCCATGCTTATTTGTTCACTATTTTATTTGTCATGCTTAGAAAATAATTCACTCGTACATCCTAATTAATGTGTAAATATATGTAAATTAAAATTGTCTAATGAAATATCCGATTTAAAAACACATTATTGTTACATACAAATATTTTTTTAACTATATTTGTTATGTCCATTGAAAAAAATACAAAATATTAATGATGAAAAGATAAATAGAAAAAATAACACATGTAACAATAAATAAAATTAAATAATTTATTGTTAGAATACTAATTACTAATTAATTTTAACTTAAAATGTATGAATCTATTTGATTTTATATCGGGCTAACATTTAATCATTAATATCAAATATATTCTTATTAGATTAGGATTAGATTTATAGTTTATGAGGGTCAAAAATTATCTATAAAGCGAGTCAATTTGTAAATACAACCTAAAATATATATAAAAATGAAAATTCATGGGTGACACCTCTTCTTGCTCACTAGTTCAGCCACTGGTTATAGATTTTGCTGGTTTGTCATATGATCTTATACGAGCATTTAATCCATAATAATAAGATTAATTAATAGGTAGATATTGGATAGAATTTAAGGATATGAATGGTTGTTAACTTAAAAGAAAAACCTAATTAAGGTACTTAATGGATGTAACTTTTGAAATATTTTTGATTTCTTTTTCCCTGAAACCTTGTTGTATCATTTGTTCCAAATGCTTATAAAATAATTAGATCTCTAAAGCTCAAATCACGTTAGTTCTTGTATGTATTGAAATAATGTTGTTGAGATTCTGATAGAGCACTTTGGACTTTATTAAAGATATTAGTTAGCGATCTGCCCTACGGACGGGATTTGAATGCAAGAGTAGAAAAAAATATGTAGAAATGTATAATTTAATAGAGTAGGTAGTTTACTATGGGTAAACTATGAAAATTATATATTTTTATCAAGGATTAACATGTTAACAACTATGACATATGCTCTCCATTTTTTGACATTATAGGCTTCCCAAAATTGGAAAATCTTTACAATAACATGTTGAGAGTTTCGACCCGCTTTCAATCGAACAAAGATGGATGATAAGTTTTTTTATTGATTTGGTGAAAGTTTGAGAAGGTAAAATTTTAGTAGGTGGCAATGCAAAGTTAGAACTACCAAATGATCTATTTAAAAGGAGAAAGAAAAAAGAGAGAGAGAAATTACATTTTTGTTGATTTTAAAGACAATGTATTTTTCGGTTAAAGACTATTTAATTGGTACAATTTGTTATTACTCAGTGTAATTTAATTATGTTTTCATTAAGTATGAAATTATTTTTTACACATATTAAACAGGGAATATGAAGTGACATCATCCACATCTGTTTAAACAAAAAATATGAGGCTAAATCAAATACATTTAAACACATTACAATATTTAACTATTACAAATCATTTTTTTGACTCATTAGAAACTTTTATCTTCACTATATGTGATGCTTATATAAATATCAAGATACTCGTTATCACTATATTCGTTAATAATCTACGTATATTTAATAAATTTAATGTGATACCAGTTCCATAATAGTTTTTTTAAAGAATTTAAGTTTAATGGTTTTTATTTAGTTTTTCAAAAATTAAATAAGTTTAATGCAAAAATCTAATATATTCTTTAACTTCTAAATTAAAATAAAGCTTAAGTAACTTTTCCTCCTCTTTATTGTTTACAAATTTAGATATAAATTATTATATATCTATTTATAAATTCTAAATTCACAAACTATTAGATATATTTGTTTTAGTTTTATTTTTGTTGTATGATATAAAATTATATGAGGTATGTAGATACTCTATAACTTTTTTCTTTGTAATTGTGGTGAATTTATATTTTTGTTAAAATTCATGTATATATATTCATAATTTTTCTTAATTGGGCTATTATATTTTAATTATGAAATAATAAGAGGTATGTCTTCATAGTGTGATATTAATTTAAATACTAAATTAGTAGATATATCCATTAAATTGTGGTTTAACATTTATAATTAGGTTTTAATTATAGTTTAAAATTAAAAATTTGTTATAAAGGTGAATAATGATGGGATTCTAAGAAGAGAGCAACATTTTACCTTTTTATATATTTGGGCATTTAATAATCGTTCTTTCAATCATGTAAATGTATTATATATCCGTATGGATAACGGTTTGCAAGTGATAAAGGTATTACTAATTCTTCAAATAAATAGAAAAAATATTTGGTCTAATTAATGAAGCTACATAATCAAGAAATTCGTTATTGGCCCACCATTATTTCTAAATTTTTTTGTTTATATTTTCACATATTTTTCAGATAAGCATCAAATCTCAACAACTTATGAACCCACCAAGCACTAAAACAGTAACAATACACTTCAATAATTTTTGCATATTGGTGTCAACCAAATTTGACCACTAAACGTTGATTAAGATGTATATTCAATTGATTAATTATGATTAAATGAAATTTCTATAGTTTTGGTGTTATTGATACAACTTGTTTAAGAATAATCAAAGGAGAATTATAATTAGATTACTTAGAGAAACATTTAAACTAATGAAAGTCGTGGTCTGATGGTCCAACTATAAACTTGATTAAGAGTTACGTGAAAGTGACTAAAAGATTTTTCAAGATACGAATCTGTTTGATTCACATTAGCTTTATATCCACAAAAAAGTACAAATCATTGGCTACTTCTACTTGGCTAGGATTTGGGCCGATAATTTCTATCCAAATTTTTGTGTTCTATTTTCTTTAATCAATCAAATTTTTTCAATGATTCAAGCATTAATTTTTATTTATTTGGCTCGATTTCTCTGATTATATATATCGTCAACAAAAACTATAGTAAATAAACAAGTCTTTCATGTCAACCTTCTTCAAAAGAAATGGAAAATATAGATACAAATTCACTATTTTGAAAAACAGATCAAATTAAACAAAAACTGGACTTCTAAAGATCATATAATATTTGATCAAAAATAAATTAATAATTTTGGTCGAGTATCACCACCTAAATTGAACGATGACGAGATTGAAAACATATTTAAAAAAACACCAAAAATATAAAGCAGCAATAAATCAGCTAAACAAACTCTAGAAAAACATTTAACATCCAAAACAAATACAATGATCTCTGTCGAAGTTCGAATCCAGGATTTCAGAAATTCCTATAATATTATTTAGGATTTTAGAAAGATTTAGATTATAAATCAAATTTTGTCGATTCAATTACTGGATTTCAAAAGCCCACGAAGTAATGTCATAACCTATAAAATCTGTAAATCATATTTTTAATGTTGTATAAAGGGCCCTCAAAATGGTTCTTAAAGTTTATTAAATAGCACTTGATAATCAACAAAGTTCAATCAAAAACACACATGGAAAGTACAAAGAAAATAACACAACCTTATTGAAATATCAAACCAGAGCCTCGTAGTCTATATTCAACAATCTCATCAAAAGTTTTAGCCATTTGAGGAGTAAGATGATTCTTCCAATCACCAACTTCACCTTTCCTAAAAGAACACATTAGAATCTATCCCAATTCTCGTTGTCCCATTCTTATTAACCTCCAAGTTTCTCAAATTCCTCAAACTACACAACTTCAAAATCTCCTCCACCGATCCACTCTCTT
This sequence comes from Lepidium didymum, assembly GCA_963920545.1. Classification (NCBI taxonomy): domain Eukaryota; kingdom Viridiplantae; phylum Streptophyta; class Magnoliopsida; order Brassicales; family Brassicaceae; genus Lepidium; species Lepidium didymum. Next base: position 1,066,543 of record OY986982.1, read on the forward strand.
CTTCTTCCTTAGTAAATGGACAATTCAAAAACTCTGCAAGCCTCTTAACTTGAACATGAGGCTCCTCGATGATCACTTCATACTTCATGAAGAGAACATTCTCTTTATCTTCTAAGCTACCTTTCCAATATCCCAATACATGTTCCCAATAAGGTCCATACAAGAGAACTCCACTGCAATATCCACCAAACATGAGCTCAAAAGTGGCTTGATCCATCTTTGTTCGATGCAACATGTTTCTATAATGCCATCCAGAAACAAACGTATCTTTAATATTTCTACACACATATACGATTTTGCAAGGTGAAGAAGCTTTTGTGGTAACTTCACGCAATGCTTGTAAGTGCATGTGTGTAGAAAAGATCCTAGGTGAAGGAAGTTTTGTGAGATCTGGAGTTTGGTTATTAGCATATAACTCAAATCTCTAGAAATGGAACAAGGTCATGAGGATTTTGTGAGAGCAAAGGATGAAGTTGTGGATTTTGTCAATATTTTTCTCTATGTAAAACTGCATAAACTAGAGATTTGAGCCAAGTAGTACCACCTTTAGGCAAAGAAGCAAGGATTACATCTTTATCTCGTGGCTTGAAGTGTTTTTTGGACGTCAAGTACAGCTTGAAGTGTGTTTGGATAGTACCAACAACCTTTGTAGTTATAGAGATCATAACCCATGAAGTCTTTACCTGAAGGTAGAGAAGAGATCAATTTTTTGGTTTCTAGGCTAACATTGTCGTCTTTCATGTAGTTTGGAAGGTGAGGTTCTTGGGACGCCTCCATTGTGATTTGGAGGTCAGTGAAAAAATGTGAAGATGAAAAAGAGCTATTTGATCTTGATGCTTTGAACAATTATGTCTTACATGTTTAATAACTCTTATACTTTGTAGACAAGTGTTTTAAGGTTTTTGCACGAAATTTAATCATTGGTGGAACCTAAGCCACACAAGATAAGAATCTTATCTTGAAGAGATTGTGTTGGAAAGATACAAAAGAAGTGACTCACTCTCTAGTCATATTTGTAAGAAGTAATCCAGTTTAACATAAACACCATAAACATTATATAAGCACTTAAAGTTCCGAACTATTCAAAGACTTCTCTTCTCAATTTCTCAATCGATTCAACGAGTCTACAGATCAACAAGTCATGAGTCTGCTAATTGTGAGATAGGGAGAGCCATTTGAATGTTCATGATACTGATTATAGGGACACTCAAACCCATAATACTATATTATTACTTTCTCAAATTCTAATATTACCACTAAATCATATCCGCATGGACTTTATATCTTGTTTTCAAGATAAGTGCAAAAATAAATAAAAATTACGATAAAACTAATGGGATTAATACAATCATACATTTTATACGACATAGGATCGTTTCGGGCCACTATTAAAACGTGTACAAACCTTAGACACTTGTCTCTTCTCTAGAAACAAAATATAGTATATATCTAACTTGTAATGAAATGAAATTGTCTTAAATAAAAACAAAACTCTCTTCTCACTATGAAGTAGTAAGTGAAGTATAAGTCTAATAGGCCCAAAAAAGTAAAATAATTATGAAAACTATATATCTAGTAGGCCCATAAAAGTAATTATGGGCCTACTTACTTGGACTTGGTAATGGCCTATCAACTATCGGCAGTTCAATAATCTAGTCGCCTAATAACCTATTCTTGGGTTAATATCCTTTTATTCGTCTCCACTTTATAAAAGAGTTTCTGACAAAAGAGCTTAAAACCAATCTGTTATTGATTCTCGAGAATTACATTCGTTGTATTGAAAATCAGTTCTGTTTTCTCTCAGGTAAACAAGTACGATCATGCAATGCTTTACTTTCAATCGAATTTGTTTCCTCTGTTTGATTATTTCCTTTGTATATCTCTAATCTTTTGTTTCATGTTTATCTGTATTTGATGATTTGAGAAATTTAGATCAGTATGTATTGCTTTGTGATATTCAATTTAAAGTTTCTTCCTTTTTTTGGTTTATAGATTACCCATCTGAAAAAATATGGAAGAAGTTAATCGAGAAATCAGACAAAGAGTTGCTTTTGTCCTGATCGATGGTTTGGGAGATGTATCAATACCAAAATTAGGCAACAAAACTCCATTACAAGCAGCAAATATACCTAATCTTGATGCAATTGCATCAGCTGGAATCAATGGTCTTATGGATCCAGTGGAAGTCGGATTAGGTTGTGGTAGTGACACAGCTCATCTCTCTCTCATGGGTTATGATCCAAGAGTGTATTACAGAGGACGTGGTGCGTTTGAGTCTATGGGTGCAGGATTAGCAATGTCACCAGGTGACGTAGCTTTTAAGGTCAGTTTGCTTACACTTTGTGTTGTACATTCTTTGTCATTCTTATAGGTTTTGACATTGTGGAACTATTTTCATTATTATGCAGTCTAATTTTGCAACTTTGGATGAGAAATCTGGAGTAGTTGTTAGTAGAAGAGCTGATCGGCATTTTGAAGAAGAAGGACCTATACTTTGTGCAGCTCTTGATGGTATGAAGCTTCCATCTTTCCCTGCGTATGAAGTGAGAGTCAGGTACTACATCTGTCTTCTTTCTCTTTATGAATTCGATTTTGGGTTTGGGTTTGGGTTTTGGCTAAAGCTATATGTCTTCTATATAGATATGCAACGGAACATAGATGTGGAGTAGTTGTAAAAGGGCCAAGACTTAGTGGGAATATATCTGGAACAGATCCATTGAAGGATAATCGTTTGCTTCTTGAAGCTAAACCTTTGGATGAATCAGAAGAAGCCATTCACACAGCTAAAGTCGTTAATGAACTATCCAAAGAGATTTCGCGCATTCTTGTTTCTCACCCGGTTAATGCCAAGAGAGTTGAACAAGGCAAGAATATCGCCAATCTTGTCCTTCTTCGAGGCTGTGGTATTCGAATCGAGGTCTGTGTTTAGTAATTTATTGACTCTTACAAATGCTTTTAGTTAATCCTTTTGCTCCATGTATTTATCTGGTGAGAGTTTTGCTTATAAAGGTACCTCCTTTTCAAGAGAAGCACGGGTTGTGGCCGTGTATGGTAGCACCAACAAAGATTATAGCTGGGCTTGGTATGTCCCTTGGTATTGACATTCTCGAAGCTCGAGGAGCCACTGGAGATTACAGGACGCTTCTCACATCAAAAGCAACTGCTATAGCCAATGCGCTCTCAGCTCCCTTGAAGCCCTGCCCAAATGTCTTTGTGCCGGGAGAGGATGGGCATAAACCGGGAAGATCAGATGGTTACGATTTTGGATTCCTTCACATAAAGGTGAAGTTCTTTTTCTAACACAGAACATAAGATTTTCTTTCTCATTTCTTATGGAATTTCATAATTTTTGTAGGCTATAGATGATGCAGGTCATGACAAGGCGACGATGTTTAAAGTTAAAGGCTTGGAAGCTGTGGATAAGGCGATACGTCAACTTGCTAAGCTTCTATGGCAAGTTGAATCTTCAACAAATTATCAGTACTTTTTGTGTGTGACCGGCGATCATTCCACTCCAGTTGAGTATGGAGACCACAGTTTTGAACCCGTGCCATTCACTATGTGTCGGTTAAATGACTTTGTGAGCGCAGTTGGAGGAGAATCAGCCTTATTAGAGACGTCTTTGGAGCCTTTTTCACTTCCAAAAATTGTGGAATCCAATGAAGATGTCAGTGGCAAAGAGGCAGATGGTGCAAGAAGGGAAGTCCCTCACGCTATTGGTGGAGACTCAGTTGCAGAGTTAAATGAGATTGCAGCTGCAAGAGGATGTCTTGGCCGTTTCCATGGAGGTGAAATGATGGGAATCATCACCAAGTTTCTTAAACTGGATGTATTGGTTTAAATTTCTCTGAAAATCGGATTTTGGAAGTGTAATAAAATATTAACTCTTTTGAGTTATAGTTATTTAAAAGAGCCATTCAAAACTTCTAATAAAAGAAAACATGAACATTGTTCATTTTATTCATACAAGAACAACAACAGACAACAAGATATAAGAACTCACAAGATTGAAGGAAAAACATAATTGAAGCACACAACAACAACATATATAAGAAAAACTTAAAAGCTTGATTCAAGAAGAAAATTTCAGACCAGAACCTTGAAACTTCTCTTCAATGGTTCTATCAATTTTCTCTGCCAAAGACTCACTCAAAGTATCTCTCCATCCTCCACTCTCTCCTTTTCTAAAGAAAGCTTTAGTCTCCATTCCATTTGGCAATTTCCCTTTTCTATTAACTTCCAAATTACTTAAGCTCTCAAAACTACACAACTTCACAATCTCTCTCACTTCTTCTTCTTCAATAAAACCACATCCTAAGAACTCAGCGATTCGCTTCATCTCAACTTCTGTCTGCTTCTTAAGCTCCTCATACGTAACAAACAAGACCTTGTCCGGATTCTTGCGGCTTGCATACCAATACTCCAATATATGATTCCAAAATGGTCCACCTATAAACTTCCCTTCACAAAACGCTTCAACCGCTTTTTCGATTGGATAATCAGCGGTTTCCTCAGGAGCTAGCTTCCTCCCAAAATGCCATAAGGAAACAAACATGTCCTTAGGGTTCCTACAACAATACACAATCTTACATGACGAGCTCTTAACAGATTCAGGCATCGCATCATGTGGTATGTGTGTGTTCATAAGTCTTGGAGTAGGCAAAGCAGAGAAATCGAAATCGGGAGATTCATAGTAAACTCCTTCCAAGAAAGGCACAAGAAGGTGTGGATTTGTAACCAGAAGAGGATGATTACTTGAAGAAACTGGAAACTTGTGTCGGTTAAGAAGAGCAAATACAAGAGCTTTTAACCAAGTGGTACCTGATTTAGGATTAGTGACAAGGATAATGTCGGAATCATTGGCTTCAAAGAGTTTTTGACAGGTCAAAACTCCTTGTAAGATAGCTTGTGTGTGCCAAAATCCTTGGAATTGATACATTTCACTGACTAGCCAACCTTTCTCTTTAGGAAGAGAAGAGATCAGATCTCTTGTTTCTTGTGTTAGATCTTTGTCTCCCAAGTAATCAGGAACTGATGATGGTGAAGACATTGTTGAGAGTTTTTGAAAGATCTTGAAAAGTGTTTAGAGTATGAGATATTTTTGTTTGGATCTATTGCATTTTATGAAGAGTAATGTTTGTGAGTTTTTATAGAAGTATCGAAAGTTTGGCCGACAAGTAAAGAGAACACAGTATTTCCAATGTCTTTTGTGGTCCAAAGATAATACTTTAAGTGAATTGGTCAACACATCACATGCTTGAAGAGCACGTAGGATAATATCTAAAAGAATACCAAAAAGAAAAGAAGAAGAATCACGATTCTTTAGTCAATAAAAAACACAATAATGATATTTTTAGTCAAATATAGTTTTATTATAATTAATAATAATATTATTATTTATTTTCTTGATCGAAATATTATTATTAATGTTATTATTATGTTTTCCGTTTTCTCAAGCATTTTTTTAATTTATTTTCTTGTTCAAATACTAGAACAATAACACCAATTCTCCCAAAATTTTAAAAGAAATTGTATGAAATAACCTTTTTAAATTTTAAATTACATAAAATAGTCATTTTCCTCAATTTTCTATGAAATAGTATTTATAAGTTTTAGATTATGTAAAATACTTTTTTTAATTTTTTTATTATGTGTATGGTAGATATTATTGTTAACTTTGCATGATAAAAATTAAATATAAATTAGAGGCTACTATGTAGAAAAATTCCAAATTTAAATTTATCATGAACACAATTTTTTGAAACCTAGCTTAATATTTTATTACTTTACAAAACCATATTCATCGTACTTGTTATAAAAAAAATGCATTTTTGCTAGTTTTTTTTTTTGAGCTCTTAAATATATATAATGGAGAGGTGTGTATATTAACTAAATTTACTCTATGCAAAAAAAATGATCATTTTTCTATAAAAATTGTGGGAAATGTACTGATCTTGGTTCTTAAGTTGACTACTGAAGAAAATTCGAACCACCATAACCGATAGTCCTGTTCTGAGTAGCATGTTGCAATAGTGAGGAAAAATGTTCACAATGATATGATATTATCATGATTACCAATAACTTTTATTAAATAAGATTTTGAAAATTTGTTATGATAAATATTCATCATCACAACATAGAATCTATTAGAGTATGTTATGTTTAACAAATTTCTTTTTGTTTTTCTAATTCTACATACTAATAAATATATAAATTTTCTTAATGATAAGAAAAATTGTACAAAATTTGTACAATCACAATTTTTAATACTCAATTCTCAAATAGTTAAACGACTTTGTAGCTGAATTACAACAAAACATGCGTTAAGCCGTTAACATTTACATGTATGATTATATATGCAACTAGTAGAATATTATATGATTTGATGCTAATTTGATGACTTGGAATCATCAATATCGTATATATTTGGTAACTTCAAATGATTGTTTCTTTGTTTTAATTTATAAATACATTACCAAAACAAGAAACTACTTATCAAATCATGTCTGACTTTCATGCATAAAGAACAAACAAGTAGGAATTTTTTTTTGTAACATGATTTTCTATTAAATAAGTAGGAATATTATTATTAGTGTGATATCTATCATTCCTTTGACTTAATGTAATAATATCTTGATGGAAAAAATGCACATCTTAATTTTACATTACGTAATGTAATAATAACTTGATTTTCTATAAATCAATACTGAATTTTATATGTAAAAATGTAATAATGTATTATGCATATAAAAGCAACAAAATCTCATTAAAGAAGAAAACTCAAATAAATTGAGAAATAAGTTTAATAAAGCAAAGTCTTAGCAGAAGAATCTAAAATCAGAACCAGTTAGCTTCTGCTCAGTGATTTTATCTATTTCCTCCACAAGTAAATGACTCAAAGTATTTCTCCGCAAGTAAATGACTCAAAGTATTTCTCCATCCTCCAATCTCTCCTTTCCTAAAAAATGCCTTAGTCTCCATTCCATTCATTAACTTCCCCTTCTTATTAACCTCCAACTTGCTTAGATTCTCAAGGCTACACAGCTTTATGATATCTTCCAAAACTTCATTTTTAATCTCTTCCTCTGTGAAAGAACATCCTAAAAACTCTGCAATCTGCACCACACAATCTCGAAGTTGCTCTCTTATCTCTTCATACATAACAAACAAAACCTTTTTCAGGGTTTTGTCGTCTCGCGTTCCAATACTCCAATGCATGATCCCAGAAGGATCCATAAACACTTGAACCTCTACAAAACCCATTCACCATATCCTCCATTGTGCATCCATCCATCTCCTTGAGAATCAAGTTATTCACAAAATGCCAAAAGGAGACAAAAGCATCTTTTGGGTTCCTGCAGCAATACACAACTTTACAAGAAGAGTCCTTAATGGACTTAGGTAATGACCCAATTGGAATATGTGTATTGATTATGAAAGTTGAAACCTTCAATGAAGGGCACGAGGGTGTGAGGGTTGTGATCAAGCAAAGGATGAGACTTGAGAGGAGTTTGGAACTTTTGTCTGTGAATTGAAGCGAAGGCGAGTGCTTTTAACCAAGTTGTACCTGATTTAGGACTGCTTACAAGGATGATATCTGAATCATTAACCTGAAAATTCTTCTGGCTGTAAAGAACACCTTCTAAGATATTTGGTGGGTACCAAAAGCCTTGGTATTGATAGAGAGAATCTGCTAAAAAGCTTCCAGCTTTAGGAAGAGAAGACACCAACTCCACACATTCTTGGTTAAAGTTGGCTTCTGCTAATAACTTAGACAAAGTGGTTTCAGAGTTTGTCATAGTGTATAGTGTTGTTTGAACAATATGCTAGAGAGCACAAGATCCTGCATATATAAATGTATGTAAAATACTATTAATTGAGAATATTTTTAAGAAAATAACAATAAATTTAAAGTTTCCATAATATAATTTTTTTATCCATTCAAATAACAAATCCAAGAATGATAAAATATTTAGTTACCGAAAAAGGTAATCAAATTTGGAAGATTTGATATCCAAAAAAGTAATCAAATTCCCCCCCCCCCCCAAATTTTCAGTAATTAATCAAATTTTGGATATTGAATTGAAGATTTGATATCTAATTATATTTTACAATTATTTTATCTCATTTTTATTTACTCTTATTTTGTAAAATATATATACATGTATACACCTTTTTCTCTAATTTTTTTTTCTGTCAATATTGGACCACAACTGGCCGGCCCATTAACCAAGTTTTTACATAATGTAGGTGGTGAGACTCGATCCCTGATTGTGCAAGTGCGCATGTCTTAGTGGACTTACCGCCTACTACTAGACTAAAGCCACTTGCCCGAAATCTATAACTTTTCCTCATTAAGCACAAATAAATAAACAAGAATCGATAACATGTACTTTCTAGATTATGAAAGATCGAGAAAAAACGTAAGAAAGGCCAAAGGTTTTTTACTCGAATAAGAAAGCAATTGGTAGATTCTATAGACTATAGGCTCCAAATGTATAAAAGGCTTATAACAAAATCCTACACTTTGTCTTGCAGCAGAGAAAATCAAAGTTCCCCAAAAGCAAGTAGCTACATTCATTGGAGATAGTTCATATTAAGTTACTTTTGAATCATTCAACATCAGCACCTCCAAATAAGTATGTTGGTGCATCATCTCCAAGCAGTGGTATATACTCTGATCCTCTCACGTGAACGCTAAAGCAGGCTAATAAAAGAACACAAGAAATAGAATTACACTACTGTTTTTATTTGTATCAAATGCATACATATGAAATTTGTGCTTACCGTTTTCGATTTTGATCACACTTTGAAGCATCACTTCCATCTTTGATTTCATGTCGTAACTGTCATCCATTTTTGGCACAACTAGCATTAGTTCCCTATGAATCTGTCTAACAAACTGGCAAATCCTCTGCGCAAATTCGATTTCACCATCTGATATGCGACCAATTGCCATTCGCATTAGCTCTCCAGTCAAATCCGCAAGCTGTACAAGTAAACACAACAATCAACACAATTTAGAAATCTAAACAGTAGTGAAATCGTTAATGATTATTCACTATATCAAGAGAGTCTAATACCCCAAGAAGATAGTCAAGGATATTAATCTGCAACGGCTCTAAAGAAGAGTCACTAAGTGGTGAGAGTGTAGCGTTAATCTCATCAAGAGTACATAGAGTCCCAGAGATACAGAACTTATAAAATGTTGCAGCTTCAACATATTCCTGCACCTGTAAGTTATCCAAAACACACACTATATTAGTTAAAGTCATTAACCAAAATGGATCCAGATGATCTATATTTCACAAACCCCTGGGGAATAAGCTCGTCTCAGCTTCCAAAAATCAGTCCCTTGAAGCTCTTTCATTAGCCGAGCAAAATGTTGCTCCCTCACTGCTTCTAAATCCTTTCCTGCTTTCTCCAAAACCTCATCTTTGTTGTCTTTACTGAGTCTGACACATTACAACATTGTAAACCAAACAAACAAACAGTAACTTGATGAACACAAACACAACAAGAGGTTTTAATGTTACCTGTGAACCTGAAAGATAACTTTTTTACTGTTCATTGTGATATCACGACTTGCCTTCACTACTCTTTCTCGTTTCTCATTCTACAAAGAAAACAGTCCTTAGAAAACAAGGTAAAAGCATATTCCTTTGTAGACCCAGGCAAGGTTCAAATTTTCTAAACGACGATACACACAAAAACCCACTCTCGACAAAAACATAATTGAAGAATCGAAGTTGCAATAGAAAAGATCAATTATTTACTTCTATACCACGTATCTTACCTACATAACTCAATTTCATGAAGCAAAGTTCAGTCTTTTTAAACGACATAAACTCAGAAACTATCGAGCAGAGGAGGAAAAACTTACGAAGTTATTGAGATAATCAGCGAAAGAAGAGAAAGCATCTTTCATGGAGGATTCAGTACTCATCGTTCTAGCTTTCTTAACCAATTGCTCAGCCCCAGTATCTGCCACCACACAAAATTTCCAAAACCCTCGTTACGAATATACTCTAAACAAGCTGCTCAAATCATGAATAAGAAGCAGGATCTTATTCAGGAGTAAGTGTGTGTATACACATACTTTGATGGAGTCTTTGAGATTTTAATTTGGGAGCCATGAACTTAAAGGCTACTCTCTGGAACGCCAACGAGTAACTCAACATCTGACTCGCTTGTTTCCCGATGCTCGGTTGAAGTCGAAAGGGTTATTCGAGAGGTTTTGATTTTATATTTGTATAATAAAACAACATTGTTAACACATCAGGTGCTGTGGTGTAGTGGTTATCACGTTTGCCTTACACGCAAAAGGTCTCCAGTTCGATCCTGGGCAGCACCAATTTTTTTTAAAAGCTTTTTGTTGTTTTCGGTTCGAATTTAAATTATTAGCACAATAGTTAATATAATAGGAATCAAAATTTCAAAAGTAATCATAGTTAATTTCTGATTGTTTTTATTTAAAAATTGAAAATAACGAAATATTGAAACCGAGCGATTTTTTACGAGAAATCAAAACCGAACTAAGCACGTTCTCATTTTTATGCCAACGGCTAGATCGGACTGCAACTAAAGTGATTGGTAGGACTCAACTAAATCTCTAATCGTTTAAGCTTGTTGGCCAAACCAAAAACAAAACTTCTTAAATAGTTGTTCCAAAAATTAGAAGCTACAAGCTTACACTGAAAAGTCCAAAACTAACAATTCATGAGTTTGAAAACAAGCGGCGTAACATTAGAAGGCACTCATCATGGACCAATAACTAGCAAGCCAACGATGTTTTTAGAGATTGGTGAGAGCTCTCTCTGCTTTGGTCCTTTACCTGAATACAAAAAGTTCTCTGCTTTCTTGAAATAGCCATTTTGCGTGTATTCGAATATCTGAGTTTTTGGAAGACTTGGTGTTACATTTTGATGGTTATTTGAATTCATAAAGATTTACATATTCTTAAACTCGATTGATCTCTGAGAATGCTTAACGTGTAAGCTCTAATTATTCATTCTTATTGTCTACTTGTAGGTAGTACAGAGGAATACTGGAAGAGACACGCTGCTCAAATAATGGCTCTTGAAGTGAAAAATGTTTGTTACTTTAAATGGCTTTAGGAGGCAGACAAAGGTCGTTGTTCTTGTTTCCTGTTGCTTCCTGTGTACTTAAAACACTTCTTTGGGATGGCAAAATATACTTGAGTGATTAACACAACTTTCAAGGCTCTTGACTGGCAAGTAGCTCTTAATCTAGATCTCTTTTACATGAATACACGTTGATTTGCTAGCCAATATCTACAAGCTTGCTTCCATTTAGTAAAAAAGCATTTGTGCTTTGTGATCAGTTAATGTGGGAAGGACTTGGACTAGGAGGCAGTGAACCTGTGGTAACTTAAATATTACCTTGAAATAAAGAATGAAGTAGTATCAACAACACAGATGTTGATAGTTCTTTTGTGGACAGTGAAACCGGAAAGAGGAAAGTTCTTTTAGGGATTGGAGGTGGACATTATGCTCCTCATCACATGGATATAGCTTTGTAAGTTGTCAAGAACTATGATGACCACAACATTAAATCCGTTTACCGACTGATTTTGTTTTGGTTGCTTTCATCAGGAAAGACGATATTTGGGTAGGCCATTTGCTTTCTGGGTACTCATTGCCAATGGAAGATCCATCTCAAACCAAACCAAAGCCTGAAGAGAATTACATTGGTGGAACTTGGAGACAAGCAATCAAAGTAGCATTTGAAGCTACTAAAGCAGCATTTCCCGGAGGCGAAATCTTAGCTCATCTTGACCACAAGTAAAGTCTAGATTCATTCTCCTTCTGATATTGTTAGATCCTTGCATTGGAGTAAGAGTAAAGGTTTTTTGTTTTCTTAATAACAGGAGTTTCAAAAGATGGCAAAAGAAGACCATTACAGAGTTCTTAGCAGAAGAGAGCATCAATTTTGGGAAGCCAAATGATTTCATATGAACTGTGAGAGATCCCTTAAACATGTTTAAGATCTGAGTTTTGGTCTTTTGATTCAGAATCTATCTCAACAGTTACAACCAAGTTGAGACTGAAATTCATCTGTAATCCCTTTTATAGAGTTTTCTTTCAGATATATATGAAAAGAGACAATAAAACATGAAAAAGACAAAAGAAATGTAGAATAAAACAGAAGTTGAATAAGATTTTTTGTTTTTGTCTTTTTCATATTTGAAAGGCTTTCTCAGTGGCTTAGTTGACTTGAGTTATGGTTTCTGACTTTGTCAGTATGTCTGAAGATTCACAAATTACAATTTCAAGATAAGTTTATTTATAAATTATTGAAGATTAAGACCCAGTAAATACATATATAAATAATAACAGTTTTATGATTTTTCTTAAAAATTATAGTCAAATACATCCACTGATAGATTTCAGCAATTACAAATTGGGTCGTTTTCGCACTTTTTGGGAGTGGCTTTTTCCTTTTACTTCACTTCCACGAAGAGAGTAGTGAAAAATTATTATTTGGTGACGTGAGAATCAGACAGAGGACCACTTTGGTTCCTTTGTTTGTTTTTTATATTTTGAGTTTTCTTATGATTTATATTTTGAGCAACTTGTGTTTTGTGTTTGGAGTAAAAACTTATAAAACCATATACTCAAAAGATGTTTGTATCCTATAAGTTTAGAAAACTAAATCACGTAGAAACTGGAGGATTGTAAATTACGTGATTTCTGTCTTCTAGTTCTGAGCATTAAAAGAAAAAAAAAAACAGAACACAGATGACATGATCTAATGCATGCACCTATTAATATTGTCGTAAATTTTTTATTTTACTGACATTGAAAATAATAATTTAATTTTGAGTGAGTTATACACCATTAATAGTTTTGAGTGAATTATACACCATTAATATTGTTAATTTTTAAACCTTCCAATTATTATTTTTCATATGATAGCATTGTATAGAACGCGAAGAAACTGATGGTATAATTGACTTGTCCATAATTTCACTAGGTACCGGGTAGTGAGTTTAAATTCCACTATGCTCCAGTTATAATATTTAGGTTATGAATCGAAACTTGTCGATCCAATAGTTATTTATCGATAAAAAAAATATTGTAGAAAATTATCTATTATTATAAACTTTTATCCAAGTTTAACGGATTAGGATACATAGATTAGATCACTACTAGTATAAAACTATGAGTTATGAATTTGATTTCAATGGGAAAAGAGGTATTATTATATAGTAGATAAAAATAAAAGTATTATCATAAGCCTCATTAGAAAACCTCGAAACATTAATCATCTTTATTCGGAATGTATTGAAACATGATTTTAGACTATCTTCTTAAAATAACAAATGATAAGTTACTAGATTATTAATTTTGAAATGTCTTTGAACTGATGCTTCTAAAAACTACCATAAAATCCACTATAACTGGAAATATTTTAAACTTTCGATTTTCATTAATTTTATAAAATTTATGAAGATAAAAATACAAAAGTCTAAGGGGCCGATTGGTAGGGTTGTAGCTTTGAGTTTTGTGCCTTAGGATTTAAGGTATAAGTTTTTTAGTTGTAAATTTTTTTGCTGTAGATATTTTGATTATAAATTTTTTTGCTTTATGAATTTTTTTTGTAAAATCATAAATTTTAGCTTTGTATTTCTGGTTTTTTTACTGCCAAAATATTATATAAATAAAAATATTATATTCCTAGAGAAATAACATCTAAAAATAAAAGTAGAACATAATTGGTTTAATTTTAGTACTGTGAAAGTTTTTTAACTTTGTGAAACAATGAAAATTATTGTCAATGAGACCCTAAATAGTTTTTAAGAATAGTTTTGGAGAAAATTTGAACAAATCACATTAATTTCTCTAAAATCGTCTAAAATGGTCATCAAATCTAAATTTAATATGTATTGTTTATTTCCAAATGCCCTTTGGTTGAAAAAAAGGTATTAGGCTAAGAGAGTGTTGGAATTACATAAAAATAGTTGAATTAGTATTAGGCTACTAGCCTTAAACCAAAATGATGACAACACTTTGATCAATGAAGAATTATTATTTTTATCAGAATTAATTAAAGATGAAACGTAGGACCCAATATAGCCAACCAAACATAGCCGTCGATTAGTAGGAACAGTTAATAAATTCGCTGTCACGCGCAGATGCTCGCTTAGATCGTACGGTACTCATTAGCTCTCGACTATTTTAATACTATACACCTCCACGTACGCATTCATTTTTTATTTTATTTTTTTGACATAACGACGAAATGAACTTTCTATTTCACTAGCAGGTAATATTTGATGCACACGTGTCATTTCACCAATGGTTGATTTACTTTCGAGAATCATCCTTTTTCGCGATCCCTAAACAAAGCTTAACGATATTTTAGTTCAATATGTAATTATGTTTATCGAGTGTAACGCGACGTACCGTAACAAGGATTTATTTTACAGCCTCGATTTAATGGGTTAAATAAAAATAATTACTCATATTTATAAATTTTTGTTCTTGTGAAATTTATTGCTTTTTTTTTTACCATTTCAGATGTATATTTCACTAGACAGGATTATTGATATTACATTTTTTTTAATGATTTTAAATATGAAACAAATTGGCAACAAGAAATTTATGAAACTAAAGATTGGTGTGACTTAGAACTCACGTCAATATCATTTTTATGTATAATATATGGACTACTAAGTACATTAATTAGTTAAAAATAGCAATTTGGACAACCGTTTTCACGAGGACAAAAAGTAGGAAACAAGATTTGTAATTAAATTAAAATGTAACAAATTTAATTGATTAATTAAGAAAAGAAACATACTAAAGAACAAATTTCAAAAAGAGATAAAAAAAATGAAGAAGAGACAAATAATAAACCGCCTCCCCCAAATTCTTTTGGCAGATAGTTGACTTTTTTATTAGGTTATCTTTATAAATCCCAAAACTTTTTTTAAAAAATAATCTGAATCCTCTAAAATAAAAAGTCAAATCCAGGAGAGAAAAATACTCTCTCAAGGGTACAGTTTTGCAGATCCGATTTCTCCAAAGCTCTAAGCTTTTTTCTTCCCTTTATTTAGTTTCCGGCAAAATCGTATCCGATCTCTGAGAAAAAAGTTTCCATCTTTATGGAATAGTTCAGACACTAGAGATAGAGAGAGTGAGCAAGAAAAAAGGGTACAAATTTTTGCTGGTAATCTCAATAATTATGAAGAGTTTTCAATTTTCCGAGAAAGTTTTCAGTTTTCCCAGGAAAATGAAGAGAGATTAAAGAGCATTGGTAAGTGAATTTTTTTCCTCTTTAGGTTATATAAGATCCTGGTCAAAAGAAAAAGAAAAAAACCTAAGTTCTAATCTTTTCCGGGAAAGTAAATAAAAAAATGAAAATTTCTGTTTTTGCTTTCATTTACAAAAACCCTTTACCGTTTTGTAATTAAATGTTTGTTTTCCATGGTTGAGGAATTTTTATTGTATTGGGTTTGGTTAGTAATTAAATGCAAAACCAAAGGGCAATAAAGATGAAAGAGATTGTGTACCGCTTTTGTTAACTCTTTCTCTCTTCTCTGTGTTCAAATTTATTGCAGAGATAGTGATTTTTAATTGACCTTTGAACATCCTTTTTACATGTTTTCGAGATTTTTGGTATTTTTATTAAAAACAGCCAAAAAAAATCTGGCCTTTCTTCTTAAAGGTTTGGTGTGATCCAAAAAATTTATGTTCTATGGTTCTAGGGTTTATGATCCCTTGAGGTTTTTCTGATTGATTTTGTTGTTAATTGAAGGTTAATGTTAATGGAGTAAGAAGTTTAAGTGAGTGTCTGTATCTGCTGATCAAGTAAGCTTCTTTTGTTTTGTTTTTTTTTCACTGTTTTATGAAAAGATTCTTGTTAAAGTCTTAGTCTTTGATTCATGTTTTAGACTTTTTTGGTTTGGATTCTAGTAACTAGATCTGTTTATATTCCCCCTAGTTTTGTTTTTTGTACTAGATCCAATTGAATATTTTAACTTCTAATTTCTGTGATTCTTCAGTTCTAGATTCTTCTCTCCTGCAAATTCCAATTGCTTATTGATATTCTAGTGAAAAACAGTTGGAAAAACTTCTGATGTTCTCCAATTTCTTATTTTTATTTAGATTGATTTGATTGCATTGCAGCTGTTTGAATAAAAGCTTGTGTAAGCTTTTTATTAAGCTTTCTTCTTTTTGTCCCTTTTTTCTTCCTTTTCTTATGTCATTGCCAAAGATTCTTCATTCTTTGCTTGTAGATAAATTTTTTGCCACATTTGTGTAATATCCTTATCATTGATTTTGAAATTGCTATAACTCTTCTTGAGAACTGTTACAAGTAATCCAGATGAAGCTTAAATTGAAAAATTCTCGCGTATTATTATTATGGCATTTCAGCTTTTATCTATATGTCTTTTTCTTTATATTAGCAAAAAGTTGGAAAGTGTTCATTGTAGTGGTTGATTGCATCTTTTTGCTGTTTTATTATCTGTTTAGAACTCATGATGATTTGTTTTGGACTTGTGGAAAGCAGAAAAAGAATCTTTCACATTTGTGACTGACCAAATTTATGTTATGTATGTATATTTCCATAAGAATATTTTTGCGCAAAGCTTGGTTTGTTTCTGTCATAATCTTACTGACCCATTGCTTCGTTGAACAACTCTTGTATCTAACTCATATGGAGGTTGCTTAAGTATCTAACTTTGAGATCAGCTGATTGATATATAGATTCTATTCTCTTGAATGAAGTTTTCTTATACTTGTCTTCTCCTGTAAAGTTCATTTTGTTCTTTGTTTCTCTTCATTGTGTCTTGCTTGGAAATGCTTGATAGAGATTTTCTCTTGGACATGTAGATCGTTTCTTGCGACTGGTGCTTGAAGATATAGCTCTGGTTTGTTGAAGAACTCTTCTCTTTATGCAAGAGTCTCTCTCTCTTAGAACAATGATAGCAGGTAAAAAGTCTTTGGCTTTTGAATCTTCTA
This sequence comes from Lepidium didymum, assembly GCA_963920545.1. Taxonomy (NCBI): domain Eukaryota; kingdom Viridiplantae; phylum Streptophyta; class Magnoliopsida; order Brassicales; family Brassicaceae; genus Lepidium; species Lepidium didymum. Next base: position 1,083,534 of record OY986982.1, read on the forward strand.
GTCTCTGAGCTTTAAGATTAAAATATCATGGGAACCAATAGTTCAAGCGATTCTTTTCATTCTTCAGATAATGGTCACGCGGTTGGAAACATGGTAGGGGGTTGCAAAGATGAATCTAAGCTTCATCAGTGCCTTGAAGAGAACTGGGAAGATGCAAAGCTAAAGATCTCAGAAAATGGGAAGAGCAACAACAATTCTTGTGAGCTATACTATGATACAAGAAGTGGTGACGACTGGGATAAAGAGAGTGTAGGAAACATTATGGATTCGCATTCATCTGGAGATTCTAATGGGGCTGAAAATAAAATCCGAGATACTATTCATGATCTTGCTGCTGACGGCGATTCACCTGAGAAGGTTGATCCAGTTTTCTACATGGACAAGAATGTTACTGCTTGTGACTTACCTGAGATTGTTGTTTGTTTCAAGGAGGATAGTTACCATGTTGTCAAAGATATATGTGTAGATGAAGGTGTGCCTGTTCAGGAGAAGTTCTTATTCGGCGAGAAGGATTCTGTAAAGTGTAGCGCAAACTCAAACCAGTGTGGCTCAGAGGATTTGAAGAATGCAGATAAAACAAATGTGAATTCTTCAGAAACTAAGTCCTCAGAAGACAGTCACAGCAATGCAGATAAGACAGATTTGAATTCTTCAGAAACTAAGTCCTCGGAAGAAAGTCACAGTAAGGTTGATGAATCTGAGTTTTGTAATGATCATAAAACAGACAAAGAAGTTGAAGAATCTTCAAAAGAAGATTTTGCTGATGCTGAAGGTTCTAACAATTGCAATCAAGACTCTTTGATTGTGACAGACGAAGTCAAGTCTTTTCCCGTACACACGTTACATCAATCTGGAATGTCTACTGAAATAGAATCTGAAGAGAATTTGAAGGATGAAGTAGAAGTTTCATCGGAGGATGTCTTGAACGAAACTTTAACCTTGGGAGATATTCTATCAAGAGAAGATAAACGAAACTCTCTTAACCACCACAACAGTAGCAATAGACTGGACGAGAAATCTCCTTCTCAACTTCAGGCAATACAACACTATCAAATGAATTTGCAGTTTGTTGTTTCAAATTTTCTAACTTTTTAATGTTTAAGTGCAGGACAAAGAGAAAGGAAGCCACAAAACCAAAGATCTTGAAACAGAGCAGCCAAAAACAGCAGAGGAGCCAAAAATAGCAGAGGAAAAGCTTACAACTACCTCTCAAGAACCAATTAAAACTTGCAACGACCTTGAAAAGCCTGAAACTGAGAATCATGAGCAAAAATGCTTAGTGGAAAACACTAGTGCAGAAGATAAACTTTTGTCAAGCAGATTTGGAGAGACAAGTTTCTCTGCAGCAGAATCAGTTTCAATATCAGGTCATATAACATACTCCGGACCCATTGCATTCTCTGGAAGCCTCTCTGTTCGATCTGATGCAAGCACAACTAGTGGAAGATCCTTCGCTTTCCCCATGTATTGTTTTGTTTCTTCATCTCATCACTTTGTTAGAGTAAAAAGGAAAAACCTTTTGCTGATTCTTTGATGGTTTTATATACAGATTGCAATCAGAATGGAACAGTAGTCCTGTAAGAATGGCAAAAGCTGACAAAAGAAGACAAAAAGGAGGATGGAGACACATACTTCTCTGCTGTAGATACTCTTGATGTCTCTCCTCCATGAATTAGTCCTAAAGCTTGAAGCACAGAGAAAGAAGAAGAATGATTATGAAACTTACTTTCTTTAAATGGAGTGCCTTTTTTTTAATACTTCAAGTAAATATATTTTATTCTTTTTTGGGTGAGTGATTTATAGTTATGCCATGGTGTGTAATTGGCATTTTGGTAGTTTATTGTTTTGGGTTTGACAGTTTAGGTCTTCACAGTTTGGCCTCACAATGGTTGTGTAATGTAGCCGATGGGTTTATCATAGTTGTTCAATGAAAAGTCTTTTACAGATTCAATTATACAATGGAGAGGTTTTGGATTGACTTAGTTACTTTCTGACTGAGTAAAAAACAACACCAAAACAAAGATTCTGGATAACAATACAATGCAGAAGATGCTTGAATCTATAACTCAAACCAATTAGTAATAATAACCGGAAAATTTCAATCATATATCATAGCTATAACAGAATATGTTATGCTTATACTCTCAAAACAAAACTTGGACAAAAACAACTGAGAAACACGAGAGAACAATAATATAAATGATTTTGGAAAAACTGAGTATTGGAGAAACGGAAATTACTCAGCCATGTCTTCATCATAGGCTTCTTCTTCCTCTTCTTTACTTAGGTCAAGGTCAGCAAGCAACTCTTCAATTGGCACAGTTGGCGCACCTTCTTCTCCATCTGTCATTGAAGCAGTCTCAGAAGCTTGATAATCCTTGTCCTTGTACAGAGATATGTTGAACCTTAGCTCAGGGTTTTCTTCAAGGTCCCTTTTAAACTGTTCGTATTCCTGGTCACCCTTCTCTGGATCAATCCTGCCTCTTGAATCATCCATTTCCATTGGAAGCCTCTTCAGCTTCCAGTTACGAGATTTCTTCTGCTTCCTCTCTCTCTGCTCCTCGTAACTTTTCTTTATTAGAATAGCTTCAGGAAGCCCATTTTTCACACTTAGACGGTATTTCTCCATCTCGTTGTCGTTCACATTGGCCCCGTAAAGGTCATAGCCCAGAGCTACATCACCTGGTTTCAGGATGTGTCCCAGATGAGTTTGGACATAGAACATCTTACCAATGTCTGACTCACGGGCTACTTGGACATAGGAGAGAGCGTACTTTTGGCCACCAACAGTAGCTTCACTAACAGGTGGTTCAACATCAAACACAAAGTACTTCACAAGCTGTCTACTTGTGAGTGCAGATCCGAACCCGGATCTCCAGTACTGTCTTGCGTCCAAGAATGCACACCTTAGAGTTCTAGGATCGAGCAGAGTGATGTTATCAGATACTTTTGTGCATATCACAAGTGGACCAAGGTTTCCTAAGCCGCTAGCAACTTTTGAAGGCAAACATATGAGATCCTCACGGCAAACAGGACAGATTTTAACAGAGTAAGTGTACTTGTAGTTGTACAAACTGCTCTTGACATCATGAGACACCAGTTGTTGGTCCTGACGATATTCAATGGGGACAACTTTCCGCAGAAACTCCACAAAGCTATTAGCATGACTTTTATTCCCAAAGAAGAAATCAATCCCCTGATCAACCTGCTGAATTCTAATCGCACGTGAAGCTGCATCGTGCCTAAGAATCAACTGCTCCAGATAAAAGAAAGTACGCCTATGGGAAACATGCTGCCTAAGCTGCACGGAGGCAACCCACTGATCAGGATTAGCTTGAAACCTCGAACACGACTCACACAGATTATCTCTAACTGTATACTCCACAGGATAAGATTGCTCAAGAACAGCACCATTAAGAACTTCAGCTTGAACAGTCAACTTAACCTTAATCCTCTTGGAATGCGGCTCAGTCCAAACGAATTCTGCGTTCTTCAGCTTCACTTTATTGAGATTCTTCAACCTCTTGATACAAAACGTCAAGAGCTCTTTCGATTCCCATTGAGCTTTGATCCAAGTTTTTGGTGGCTGTAAGTAACAAGTGCATTCAGGACAATAGAAAATCTGAATACTCTTCTGTAAACCTTCCGTTATATCAACTTCAGAACGAAGACAATTCACACACATATTAGCTGCGTTTGGTGCCATGGGAACACCACACTTGCAACACAAAACACTTCCAATGGTTTGTGGAACCTTAAACATGCCTGATTCATCCATTGCTGACATCATCTGTAAACATCAAAATAATGATGAAATATCAATAAACACAGATTCAAATTCGATAACAACACAAAAGTATATTCTGGAATTCTGAAAATCGGCGAATAACTCGATTGAAACAAACTGATTCCGATTGCTTAGCCTAGGTTAAAAATTTCTACGATACGACGGAAAATCGCAGGGAGATTGATACAAACCTTAGAGAAGAAATAAACGAGAATGATGAAAAGTGAGAAACGTTGCTAACCCACGAAGAATTTAATCGGCGGGCTTGAGAGAACGAAGGCGGCGAAGAGCAGAGGCGGTAAAGGTTTTTTCTTAAAACCTAAATTGTTTTTTTTAACTTTCTTAGAAAAAACCCATTTAGAGTTGGGCTTGGGCTTATGTATGCAGTACATTTTAAGTTCTTTGAGAGGTTAACAAGAAAAAGAATATTAAATTTTGACCAAATTATTATTACTACTTGTGAAATGATGAATTTTTAAAATTTTAAATTATGATTCTGAATTGGTAACTCAAAGCAAGAAAGTTTTACATCGATGGATACAGTATTTTAGCAATATAAGAAAATTCAGTTGATGGGATAGTCAAAGATTTAAGAAAAAATAGTCATGGTCAAACTATATAAAAAAACAAAAGAGAAAGGCCAATAAAAGTTTTTAATGTTTTATATCCTTAAAAATCTTGTATAATAGATTTTTTTTTCTTTTCTTTTCTTTTTTTTTTCTGGCTGAGTGACTTTATCCACAAGTATTTTTTTATTATTATCACTAGTTACGCAACTAATTGAAATTGAAAACTAATAGAAAAACAAAAATATATATCTAACTATTTGGTATGAGCAATATCATGTCTCATATCATTTGTAAGGAAAGAAGTAAATGTGACGATAAATTGTACAAAAATCCTAAAAATGATAGTTTTAAATGATTCACCAACGCTTTTTAGTTGGAAGAATTTGCAAGATTGAGGAGTCATTTCAGATTTTTTTATTTTTATTTGATTTTTAGATCGTTGAATTACAAAATATATTTTCTCATTCGTAAAATTAGAGATTGGGCTTGTAATTCTTTATTTGTAAATTTTAATTACGAGAGTGGAGAATAGAAATTAAAGTTGATAAAAAAAATTATTTGAATAAACACTTCTCTTTTGTGGGAGATGGCCTACCATGTTTGCCTTAGGTATATGGTGGGCTTGGAAATGGCGATGCAAGAATATCTTTGAACCATCTAAAACATAGTGTGATAAGATTACCAGAGACCTCACAGCCGAGGTGACACGAAGCAACGAGCTCGTGAAGAAGGCTTCACGGTCACATGGCAAAGATCAGTAGAAATGATTGACTGGAAGAGATCAGATGAAGGTTGGATAAAGATAAATACATATGGGGCATCGAGGGGTAACCTTGGACGCGCAACAGCTGGTGGTATACTTAGAGACTCAAATGGTACGTGGTTGAATTGTTTTGCCCTGAATATTGGGATTTTTATAGTTCCTTTGGCTGAGCTTTGGGGTGTCTATTACGGATTACTCATAGTTTGGGAGCATAACTTTAGACGTCTGGAGGTAGAGATCGATTCCAAGTTGATTGTGGACCTCCTTAAGATAGGGAGTAATGAATTTCACTCCATTTATTTTCTGACACGGTTGTGTTACGGCTTGATAACTCAGGATTGGATTGTCCGATTTCGCCATATTTATCGAGAAGCCAACCGCCTTGCGGACGGTTTGGCTAATTTTGCTTTTAATTTACCTCCAAGATTAGTTTTATTGGATACATTTCTCGAGGAGTTATGTTCACCTCTCGAGGAAGATACTACTAGGGTTTTATGCCCGAGATATTTTGGTTAATTTTTTTTGTCTTATAATAAAATTCTTTAAGGCCCTTGAGCTCGTTTTTCGACAAAAAAAAAGCACTTTTCTTTTGTTATATTATTACTAGTTTATTATTTTATGGTTTAAGAGTTTAGAGTTTCTAGCCGAGTTCTTCTCAGTCTGGTGGTTAGGATAATCCAGGTAATGACTATGATATCTAGGGTTTGATTCTTCTCCTCTACAAGTTGGTAGATTAAATAAAAATTTTAAAGGTTGGACTAGGCTATAGATCGGGCCTTGTCGATCCAATATTGACAAAAAATAGAGTTTAGGGTTTCTAAGAGTATGGACTCACATGCATGTAAGAATGTCGGCTAATGTAAGAATATCTCCAACCCACCTCTATTTTTGACTCTAAATGCTATTTTAGAATAAATTCACTTCATCTCACTTATACTTTTGACTCTAAAATAGTGAAATGCTATTTTTTCCTCTATATATAGGGGAATACTATTTTTTTCTTCTATTTTAGAGGTGACCTTTTAGAGTAAAAATAGAATATATTTATAATAATCCTTTTTAGAGTAAGAAATAGAGAAATACATTGGACTAAAACACATCTCTATTATGCATTTCTTCTATTTAAAAAAAATAATAGAGAAATACATTGAAGATTATCTGATGGATGAGTTTTTTTTTTTGTCAACATTGGGCCACAACAGGCCGGCCCATTAGCCAATTTTCTATCTAATGGATGAGTTTATAATTAAAAAATTTGATTTCATTCGAGTATACATTACTTTTTGATGCATGCATCCTCCTTTTGGTTTACATTGCTAATGCACTTTGTTTAAGACGAATCTTTCATGTCTTCTTTAGAGTTTTTCTGATCTTTTACAATCTTTTAATTTCAGTTTGAGAGTTCCAAGTTTTTCCCACAAATCAATGGCATTTGGTCAAACTTATAAGCCACTTGGGTCAACCTCTTTTCCCTGTTCCAAGACATTTGTCTCAAGTTTTGGCTATTTCAAGACCATACTGTCTCGCTGTCCTTTGCTATTCTATTTATTTACTCTCAACTAGATAACGAGTATTTTGTAAGAATCAACGTCTGTTTTCTGTAGAATCTATTAATCCATTCTTTTGTTATTGATAAACTTTGATCTATAATATAAAATATGTATCACTTTAAATAATATTATGTGAAGATTATACAACTCTTAGAAATCAAATTCTAGTAGAGAAAGTTGTGAAGTTGGACTTAATCATTTAACAAAACTACTTTCTCAAACTCTTGAAAATATTACATACAAATACGCGTCGAAAAAGGTTCGAATCTAAGAACTCCCACACTTCTCAAAATTTTGCTCAATCATTAGATTACGCTTGTGCAAGTATATTTATTCTATATTTAGCCAAATTCTAATAATAATTGTTCATGTTTTTTGGTTTTGTTTTGGGATTGGACAAAGAACAAAGTTAACTTGTTTTGCCAAAATTAAGACCAACACAATTGTTTGATATCAAAAACAAATCAGCCTAATTTCGTGATAAGTTGATTCAGTGATATGGTAGTCCACCTACTAATTATATCATGAATAAAAATTTAATGAGATCAGCCAAAAATATCCATGTTTTTTGCTAAACAATTCATTACTAAACTACAAAATTTTTGACAATTATTCAGGTCTTTTATTTTTTCAAATAAATAAAAATTTGAAACATAACTACTCATTTGTTTTACTAAAAAAAATAGTGAACATAATATTAGTATCATTTAATGATTTAAAACTAAAATATCAATTCTTAAATCTATTTAAAAATCTAGAATATAATACAGTATAATGTTGTGATGGAATAATCCAATCATATCCTAGTAAATCTTGCTTATTGGAACCATATGATATATAAAATCCAAGCTCAATGTTGTATTCATGCGACTTAGGTCATTCTTTTTGTTTCTTTTTATTGTTAAGTCACAGAAAGACAAAAATAAAACAGATTTCGCAGGTTTTACGTAGTTTGTTTAGTCCTATAATAGTCTGATCATATCTGATCTTCATTTGTTTTCAAAACAGTAAAATCGTGATCCGATAGTGATGATGCTAGATCAGATTGATCAGTATTAATTTTTGTCATTAATCATAATGGCCTAAAGAAAACCGCATCAAATTTTGTAGGTGAAACTCCATCTTTGACCTTAATCTACATGGAAACTCTTGAACGGATAAAATATTTTAACCCTCTAAAATAGTTTATGTAACCACTTTAAACATTGCACTTAATTATGTTGACTTTATATTTAAATAGTAAATTTTCACTGACTAAGCCAAATTAAACACGTTGTTAAACGATTTAAGAGAAATTATTAACTCTCATAGTTTTCTTTTCGTTCATGAAATTTGGTGTTAATAACTTAACGGGGTTAATAACTTCTTCTAACAAGGTTAATAATATATGTTAAGTTACTTATAGACGAGACTATTTTGGTTTTTTTTTTTTGTCAATACTGGGCAACAACTGACCGGCCCATTAGCCAAGTTCCTACATAATGTAGACGATGGAACTCGATCTTGGTTGTACAAGTACGCATGTCTTAGTGGACTTTACCGCCTACCACTTGACTAAAGACCATTTGCAGATTATTTTGGCTTAGTCAAAGAAAATTTATGATTTAAATCTAAACTTAATATAAGTAGAAGATTTTAAAGTGGATGTGTAGAAGTTGTACCTTTAACAAAATCCACTAGACCACATAGGTTAATTAGCTAATTGAAGTTAAGTGATTAAGATATTTAGAGTTGAAACGTTTTAAGACTTAGATAAGCACAGTGATGATATTAGCAAAGGTGCTTCGTAACAAACTAGAAAGTGATGTTCTCATCTTCACCCATTTGGGAAGTGATTTAAAGTAAGTTACTTAGGCGTGTGAATGTCCAAAATGTTAGAGAAAATAGATGAGTGTTTAGGCAAATATGATGTGATCTTCTCAACTACTTTGTTTATACCTACTCACTAAAAAAGAGATGCACGCATAAACAAAATATAAATCATATCTCAATATCTTAAGCTTAAATCTTTGAACACCTTTTTTATAAAAAAAAAAGCATGAATATTTAGCTATTTCAAGAAATATACTACATGTTATAGAAATAATACAAACAAAATGTTAGCTTACAGATGAACATAATTTTATTCGAAAAAAATGATTTAGTATCATTATGATATCATCTAGTACATATTTCAATAGGATGAGTGAGATCTTCTGAGATATGTCATAGTAATTTACAAATAAGACTACAAAAATTAAAAAAAATTCGACAACTAGATATGTCAAAAATTTGTTTATATTAGATATTTCCGATAGATTTTTAATAGTCAAAAACAGATTGTTAGAAATAAATTGTGGAAAAAAATCCGTCTTGAATGTGAAATGCAGTTTAATATTGGCTCTCTCTAGCACATATATCTTGTATAAAATGATAAATCATTTGTAATTTTGCTATTCAAAAATTGAAGAATGGAAAATTGTAGATAAAGGACAAGAAAGTTTGACTAAGTAGTAGGTGTTTATTTTTGTAATTTTTTTTTTACCGATATTTGTTTTCAAGTATATGTATAATTTAGGATGATAGAATTTAAAATTTTAGTTACAAGTCGAAATTTTGTAGATCTAATTGTTCGACAAAATAATAGTAGTAGATAAAGAACGTGGGGAATAAGAGAAGAGAGGCTAAGACTTGACAAATTAGGTTTGATGAAGTATGATGCCAAACTTATGTTTGTTCCAAGACAAACAACCCCGAGAACGAGCCTCAATGGCGTGAAACCCTTTTTTACATCTTGACATGATAATTAAATTTTATATATTTTTAATAAATAGTATCTTCAACCTTTTTTGAAAATCTCACTTTTGTGTTTCGTGCACTCTCTATCTTACATACACACAATAACATATTATATCTTAATATAATAACTATATATAGATGGATACATACATATTCATGTCTTATTATAGTTCCTTTTGGTTTGATATAAAAGAAGAGAAGAAGAAAGAAGAAAGATAACTCAGAAACAAGAGCTTATCATTGAGCTAAACTCACTTGAAGACTATGAAGCTAATTAAAGCCGTCTTGCTTTTTGCCTTAGCCATATTATTGCTTCTAACTCCAACTTCTTCTCTGCGACTCAATCCTCACTACTCATCTCCTAGCCAAGGTCATCAACTTTTTCTTTAAAACCATAAAGTTTTGAATATCAATTAAGTCCATAGAAGTTAGAGTAAGTTTTTGGTCAAATTGTTAAGTGTCATATCTGCTATTTTTTTCATTTAATCGAGTTCGACTCCTGAAAGTTATGTTTGCCTCATATAATATTGTAAAGGGTTTGACTATAGATCGAAATATTATCGATCAAAAACAAAAAAAAAAAAACTATCAACTGACCTTAGTTGCAACTATTCAGGTTCAAGTGAAGAGATTGTTATGAAAACGGTGTCTCGGAAGCTCATGATCATCTCTAGTGAACATGTTAATGTAAGAGATTGATATGTTTGTATTTGTATATCCTTAAAATTCCAATTTGAGTTTGTGAAAAATTTCTAATTAAATTTTCTCTTTTGCAAATAAATAGGTGATGAAGTCAACAGTTCATGTAGGTTCAAGTGAACAACTTCAAGTCACTTCTTCAGGTAAAATAATTTTTAAATTGCAAATGATAAGCTTTTTTGCACTATATAATTTAATAAACATTTCATCTTCCATTTTTCATAAAATATAAATCGGTAATTAGCAAATTTATAACTTAACTTAAGCAGTGTTAAGCATTATACTTAAAAGAAGTACAATACATATAAAAGTCAAACATGTGAATCTTTGACCATGTCAGAAGAAGTCTTTTTCTAAAAATTTGTTTTTAGTTGCAGGAAAATCTAAGGATGAAGAAAAGAAACTAAGTGAAGAAGAAGAGGAGAAGAATACTTTATCGAAATATCTATCAATGGATTATCCAAAGTTTAGAAGAAGAAGACCAGTTCATAATTCTCTACCACGAAGTCCATAAAACATTATATTATATTATATTTACGAATAATTATTACAAGTTTTAGTTAGATTATAATCAGTTATTTATATATTTGTTAGGATGGTTATTGGTTTATTGGTTGTTAAAGTAAATGTAGTTAGTTTCTTTTGGGAGCATTTGAAGAACAAGTTTTGGCGATATTATTGTAAATAATGGAACATGTTCATGTTTTTTTCATTACTTCAGCAGATATATAAATTAAATAATGATAATGGCCGACAATAATTGAGCAAAACCCCAAATATTGGTTTGGGGTTTGAGCTTATTTGCTCTTCGTTTCACGCAGTATAACATGATGCTTGAATTATTCTATTAATTATGCTTAAGAGTTAAGACTAACGAGTCCACGTACATATTGACAAATTTCCAAATATATTTTATTTTTGACAATCTGTTTTTTTATTATAAATTAATTCATTTATTATAAAAGAGACCGAATTTAATCTGGGATATAAAGTTACACAAAAAAATATTTCTAGAAAGCTCTCTGACACGAAATTTAACTTTGTAATTTATATTCTGAGGATTAGAGAAAATGAGAACTCAAGAAGTAGCTGTGAATATCTGGTTTTTTGAATATTTTTACGACTGTTTTCAATCTGATAGTTAGGATGATTCAGCTAATGATTTGGTACCAAGGTTTGATTCCTACCCACTGTATTATGGTATCTTAAAAATTGGATTATAAAAATAGATTTGAAACTATAGATCGAGTCTTGAGTCTTATAGATCGAATCTTGTTAATCTAATTATTAAAAATATATATATATATTTTTTTACGATTTCTGAATAGTTTGCCGCTATAAATACCTCGAAAACTCTAAAATACCTCAAATTTTGTGTGGAGAGAATAAAATCTCCTTTGAGTTTTCTAGCTAGTTTATTCTTGACAATTAATAACTACTTATTTATGTAAAATCATTGGAACTAAAAGTATATGTTAAGAAAATTTACAAATTTATCTGTAGTTTATGTTTTGATCCGTATATACAACTCTAGTATCTAAAAATATACTATTAATTTAGTTATTAATTTCTTGTTGGAATGTTTCTATAATCTTTATTTATATTATGTATTTAGAGAAAAATATATATTTTTGGAATGTCATAAAGTTTTGTATCTAGAGTAAAATTTATACTATTATGTTTATATAATCTTTATTTATATAGTTATTTAGAGTAAATTTTTAATGAGGTAAAAAAAATATTATAAAAACAAAACAAAAACAGACAAGCCCATCTAATATTAGTTTTTTTTTTTCTTTTTTTCGTGTGAATTTCATCAAATCACAAGCAATAAGCCCTAAATTTATCTTGTGCAACAAGTCAGAATCAAACTCTTAATTTAACCATTCTTTATTTATCTTCTTACAAATTTCGAGCCCTTTTTCTGTCTCTCAAAGTTTTCAAACAAAACAAAAATTGAATAATGGTAAGAGAAGAACATAACAAAGAAAAAAATGCATTCCCATCATGTTCTGGGAAAATCTCATCTCCATTTAACACAATTTTCTTAATCTCAAACGCAATCTTCCTTGTTATAGCTATTTTCTGGTTTGTAACAGTCATAACATTACATTACAATACCGATGAATGTAATCGATTCGCGACAAGTCCTGGAATCTTCGTCAGTTTCTTTTTGCTCCATTTGTCTATGACTGGATTCTACGCAGCTTACTTCAAATCAGATTGTTTATTCAGAATTCATTTCTTCCTCTTCTTCTTGTGGATGATAGTGATTTTGGCTAAAGCTGTATTCGCCTCCATTCTTCATAAGGAGACCAATCCTAGGTTGTTCCCTGGTTCTAAGATCCAAGAGTTTAGGATTGAAGATTACTCAGGATGGGTTCGTAGATTGGTGATCAAGGATGATGAATGGTATCGTACTAGAAGATGTTTTGTTAAGAACAATATTTGTAGCACGTTAAGCCAAAACATGACAGCTTCTGAGTTTTATCAAATGGATTTAACTCCTATACAGGTACGTAAGAACATAAGCTATATATATATACATGAAAACATGCTATTTTCGATGGAATAATATCCGTCTGGAACAACCATTTAATTATCGGATATAGGTCATCGTAAATAGATATTTGTCGAGATTTGGACAGAAGAATCTAGTATTAACGAGTTTTTCTCGACTGAAAAATCCATGTACAATATGTCTGAAACAACTATTCTCTACGGATTTTACACGGATTTAGTTGCCAAGTATATTCGGAATAGAAATCTATCAAAAATTCTTGACAATTTTAAATAGTTTTGATGGAATACCATCGGTTTTAGTTTTTTTTTTTTTTTTTCTAAAAGAGGTTACAATACAATTTTGATTTAGAAAAAATACAATAAAATTTCTATTAATTAATAAGGTTGAGACTATATTAAGACTGCGATTTTTTATTAATCTATATTGATTACTAATTTATCGATATAATAATTGAACAAATTTCAATTTAGGAAAAAAAATTGTATTAATTTGTAGAATTTATTAATGAATGGAGTTTTAATTTAAAGAAGTGTTTTTATAGTTACAACTACACCAAAACAAATGTAGCATTAACCTGTTTTGATTTCGGTTTGGTGTTACTGTTTAAATCATATAAATCCAATCAACTAATGCTTTTATTTCATTTATATTTTTGGACAGTCGGGTTGCTGCAAGCCACCACTTTCATGTGGACTACGTTACGAGAAACCAAATATGTGGAAGGTTTCAAAACATTATAAAAATTTAGAAGAAGATTGCAGGCGATGGGACAATTCTGCAGACACATTATGTTTCGATTGCAATTCATGTAAAGCTGTGACTATTGCAGATTTACGAAAGTATACATTTTCCTTTAAACTTAATTTTATTCATATCATTAATAGTCTTTTTGTCGACATTAACGGTTTGTTTGCTTGGTTAAGGATTCTTCGACACACTCAGAAATAGATTTATAAACAATTTTGTTTGAGTTGGTTAATGTAGCTTCCTTCTTTTGGGCTTCATCTCCTAGTAATATCTCTGTATTCCGTTGGTTTTATTATATTATCAAAGTTTTCTTCCTATGTAATTCGAACAGTATGTTCTCTATATAATGCTATTTTGTGAAGAAAAGAAAAAACAATTTTGTTTGAGTGTAAAAATAATAATAATTTTTTTAATATTATTTTACTTTTCTTATAATTTATATGTTAAACCAGTTTAATTAAATTAAATCGAATGGATGATGGAAGTCAAAGCTTTCCTATGGTAAATGTTATGTTTGATTTCTCTTCAGATAACAGAAGTAAAGATGACTATGTAGAGAATCTAAAGATTGTGAATTCCCTGATTGGCGGATGCTCTTTCTTTACTTCTCGCCTGTGATGTTAGATGTTTGGCTTGTGATTTTTCATCTCTAGACAATTTTTAACCAAGAGTGTAACCTTTTATTATATTAATGAAATTTGAAGATCAACAAAAAGCAAACCGAATGGATGAACAATAAACTAAAAATGGTTAGCTTGCAATCAAAATTAAAATTGATTTAATCTTTATTAATTAATCCATTTCAAGATTGGCTAACGAATACAGAAACATGCAACCGGCATGTATGCTCTTCTGTTTCCTTTTATCTCAAACATTCAAATTTCCAATCTCTAAAAACACAATCCTCGATATTTTTTTCCTCCGAAATCACACTTTTTAGACATCTTACAAGAAAGGCAAAGATAGTATCATGGCGATGTCGATCTCCGGAGCTATGCTTAATGGTTTGAGTTCATCTTTCGTGATTAGCCGTGGCAAAAGAAGCAATATAGGTGGTGTAGCTTTCATGAAAGTTGGCCGGAAGAATGTGATCATTAATGTACCTCAGCACAAGAAGTTGTGGGTTCCAACAGCTATCAAAGGTGATGAAGACTCAAAGCTCGACCCCAAATGGCTCGATGATGCCTCGTAAGTCTTTATATGTGTATAAATATTTAATTTGTTTTTATGATAAGATGGTTATCAATGAAATTCAAACCTATACATAGTATGTGTTGTTGACACCTAAAAAAGATAAGAAGAACTTGTTGACACAATATAGAGATGCACCGCGCACGCATACGTGATCCAATGGTAAAATTAGAATTTGGGAGGTTAGTAATGTGTTATCTTGGGTTGGAGTATCCATTTCGCATGATATTAGTGGTATTCACATGGCGACTTCAAAATTAGTCAGGATTCATTTATCTGTTGACCCATGGACTCGTAGAAACGACTCATAAGAAAAATCTCTAGTTGATCTAGAGTTTTTGATGTTTATGATGTTTCTGTTGAATCGGATACCGAGTCATAAAAAAATATACATTGAGAAACATATTTTACGAGATACCTTATGTAAGAATATAAACATTCAGTTTGTTAATTGTAATAATTTTGTAAACTTGTCACACAAAACAGACAGAAAGCTTCGGAGTATGTGAAGGAGAAGGGAAGTCAAGTGCGAGAAGTGTCTGCTCGAAAAGGACAAGAGGCTAAAGATCAAATGGAGAGAGCAAAAGAGTTCATTGCTGAGAAAGCTAGTGAAGCAATCGACAATGTAGCTGAATTTGCTCTGATTGCTTCAGATTTTGTGACAGAGACAGGCAAAGAAACGAAGAAAGAATCTGCTTCATTGATAGAGAAAGCTAAAGATTGTATCGTTGAGATAACAGGTGAAGTCATTGATATTGCGACGAATATAAGCAAGAAAATGGCTAAGTACGTCGGAGATAAAGCAACGGAGGCTAAAAAAGCCATATTGCCTCCAAAACCTTAATTATATTGGAACACTATTTATGTATGAGGCAATGTAGCAAAAACAATGTTTTATTATGTGAGATAATTAAACAAAAAGTTGAAAATTATTTTATGTTATTTTGAGTAGATTTCATATTTAATATGTTTGATGACCGGAGTTAGTACAATGAAATAGATTTATTTGAAATTAGACAAAAGATTTTGTATTATGAATTTACGGGGTCTAGACGACGAAATCCAAACCAAACAATAACAACAATATCAATAGTCTGATTGGTAATCGTTTTTGTTGTTTTGAAAAACAAAAATCTTTGTAAAATATTAAAATTAAACCAATCATACTATAATTTGTTTTGAACTTTAGAGTATGATTGATTTAATTTCAATCTTTTACTAAGATTTTTGTTTTTCAAAATATCGAAACCATTTGTCAATTAGACTATTGATTTTATTGTTATTGTTTGGGTTAGACTTTATCGTCGTCTAGACCCAATAAATTCATAATACAAAAATAAACTATAATATAATTAATTTAAATCAATTTCTTACAAAGATTTTTATTTTTAAAAGCAATTGCCAATCAAACTCCAAATTTGTGTAAAAATTTAAAGATTAGAAGTTAAATAACAAATAATTTGAACAAAAGATCAAACACTTCCATAAATCCTTTCCAATACACTTCTTTAGAAACATTTTGTTTATTTTTTGGGTTCAGTTCAATTTGATTTTCGGTTTAATATATCGGTTTGTGGTTCAATTTATATAGATTACAATAACCAGCAAGCGTCACTATATTAGAGGCGACTATTTTTGACTGACTCTTTCTGAGGTTTTTTTTCTCTCTGCTCCGTCCTTCAGATCTTCATTTTCCGGTGAGGTTTCATCTGTTTGTTGATTTTTTAGTCAATTACCTCACTAATTTGCTTTTAACATTTTTTTGTTGTTCTAGTTTTCTGAGTTTATTAATTTTTTCTCTTCCTTACGGGTTCTTATTGAAAGTCCCCGTCTTTCTCCCGATTTTGATTTGTTAGTTCAATTCTTCTTCGATTCATCTTGAAAATTCTGGAATGGGTTTCTACAATATTTGGAACCCTAGTTTAAAACTCCATCTGGGCCAAAGAATTGCAAAACCTAGTTTTGAGATTAGCACACTTTGTTTAAGTATGTGACTCGCAGCGATCTTCATACTTTTGTTGCAGTTCGTCTTAAAGTATAAGCATTTAGTCTCCTCTGAACCAATTTAATTACCGTTTTTTGCAGATTTTTAGTATTTTTTTAGGGAGAAATTCTGTCAAAGGTTCTGCTCTAACATGGTAAGTTCATTGCAAACTAATTTATACTACTATCATTGCTATATGATTCTAGTTAATTCTTGGTTAAATCAAAACAAGCTTAGTTCAGTTTTCAATTTTCTATGTTTTTTTTGGTTCAGTCTGGAAGAAAGGAAACGGTTTTAGATTTGGCTAAGTTTGTGGACAAGGGTGTGCAAGTTAAGCTCACTGGTGGTAGACAAGGTAAAATGAGCTCTTAGGATTATGCAAAGATGATAAATTTTACAGTTTCTTCGAGATCTGATTGTTGCTATGTGTGTGTGTGTGTTTTTTTTCTGCAGTCACTGGAACCCTTAAGGGCTACGATCAATTGCTTAACCTTGTTCTTGATGAAGCAGTGGAATTCGTTAGAGGTATCCTTTTCCTTGCATTATCTTTACGCATTTTCAAATTGTTCTTCACAGCTCTACCTATTGCATTGATCTTGTTAGGCTGTTTTCCTCCTTTCTATAGAATGAGTAGTTAAAGCCTCTGGATACATTTCTAAAAGTGGAATCCACCAATAAACAAGAGAATTCTCTGTTATCTCATTTGATTCCATTACTCTGGTGCATACACCATTAATCAGATTAGATAGGTGGGAAGAGAAGTGATTGCTTAATCGTTATGCTGTGATTATGACCCTGGTTTTATGTTATATTCAGATCACGATGATCCTTTGAAGACCACTGACCAGACAAGACGCCTTGGTTTAATCGTGTGACTCCTTAACATTTTATTTCACTACTTCAAGTGGAATCCTATATAATGCAAATACGACCGATGTTGCTTGTGATGGATCTTCAGAGTTTAGATTCTAATTCAGCATGTTTATTGTCTGGTTATTGTAGGTTTGCAGAGGAACAGCTGTGATGCTTGTCTCACCGACCGATGGCACTGAAGAAATTGCTAACCCATTTGTTCAACCAGAAGCTGTCTAGAGATGTTCTTCTCAAACATGAAGACCCTCTATTAGTTTAACTTGTCGATTTAGAGAGTATTTTATCTGACTCTCTGTGTGATCTCTTAAACATATAAGTTTTTATTTGAAACTATTTGCAATATCCAGGTCTTCTTGTTATATTTGTTATCTTAAGAAATTACATTCCTTTTATACTCATTTCTATTTGGAACCTTCTTTGCGAATCCAAAATATCAAAAACCTGGACCAAATCGGAAAACTGAATGCGCAAGCCATGGATTTGTAGTGATATGAGCAATTCGGAGAGTTGTACAGAGCATTTCTTTACAGTTTATGGCAGCATTTCTTCACAGTTTACGGCGGAGACTGGAGATGATGAAGTCAGTAACGCCAAAGCTCAAGCTTTTTGGATCAGTCTTCACGTTAAGGTGTTTTTACAGCTCCACCGATCAATCTCTGCTTCTTAATGAATTCACTAGACTTTGTTACCGGAGAGACCTTCCCAGAGCTCTGAGAGCAATGGATTCGTTGCAAAATCATGGTCTTTGGGCAGACTCTGAGACTTACTCTGAGCTCATCAAGTGTTGCTTATCTCATAAAGCTGTTCACGAAGGGAATCTCGTTTGTCAGCATTTGTACTTCAATGGTCATCAACCAATGATCTTTTTGGTTAATATTCTGATCAATATGTACGTAAAGTTCAATCTTTTGGATACTGCTCACCAACTGTTCGATCGGTTGCCTCAAAGGAATGTTGTTTCCTGGACTACTATGATCGCTGCTTATTCTAAGTGCAAACTTCACAAGAAGGCTTTAGAGCTATTGGTTTTGATGCTGGAAGACGGTGTGAGGCCTAATGTTTATACTTACTCCTCTGTGTTAAGAGCTTGCAACCATATATTTGAAATTAGAATGCTTCATTGTGGGATTATTAAGGAGGGATTGGAGTCTGACGTTTTTGTAAGGAGTGCTTTGATTGATGTATATTCTAAACTGGGTGAGCCTGAGGATGCTCTTTTGGTTTTCGATGAGATGGTCACTGGTGACGCGATTGTTTGGAACTCGATCATTGCTGGCTTTGCTCAGAACAGTAAAAGTGATGTAGCTCTGGATCTTTTTAAGAGGATGAAGAGAGCTGGTTTTATTGCGGAGCAGGCTACCTTGACTAGTGTATTAAGGGCTTGCACTGGTTTGGCTCTGTTGGAGTTGGGGATGCAAGCCCATGTTCATATCGTGAAATATGACCAAGACTTGATACTCAACAACGCACTCGTGGATATGTACTGCAAATGTGGAAGCTTGGAGGATGCACAGCGTGTGTTCAACCACATGAAGGAGAGAGATGTGATCTCATGGAGCACAATGATTTCAGGGTTGGCACAAAATGGTTATAGCCAGGAAGCACTAAAGTTGTTTGAGCGTATGAAATCTTCTGGGACAAAGCCAAACTACATTACGATTGTTGGGGTTCTCTTTGCTTGCAGCCATGCAGGGCTTCTGGAAGATGGTTGGTACTACTTCAGATCAATGAAGAAACTTTATGGAATCAATCCTGGGAGAGAACACTACGGCTGCATGATTGATCTACTTGGAAAAGCTGGAAAGCTCGACGATGCAGTGAAGTTGTTAAATGAGATGGAGTGTGAGCCAGATGCTGTGACATGGAGAACTCTGCTTGGTGCTTGTCGTGTTCAGGGAAACATGATGCTAGCAGAATATACAGCTAAAAAGGTCATAGAACACGACCCCGAGGATGCAGGGACTTACACGTTGTTGTCTAACATATATGCAAACTCTCAGAAATGGAACAGTGTTGAAGAAATCCGAACACGCATGAGAGACAGAGGAATCAGGAAAGAACCTGGATGTAGCTGGATTGAAGTAAACAAACAGATCCATGCTTTTATCATTGGAGACAATTCTCATCCACAGATAGTTGAAGTCAATAAGAAGCTGAACCAATTGATCCACAGATTGATTAGCTTTGGTTATGTTCCTGAAACAAACTTTGTTCTAAAAGATCTTGAAGGAGAACAAATGGAAGAGTCTCTTAGACATCACAGTGAGAAACTGGCTTTAGCCTTTGGCTTGATGACATTATCTATTGGGAAAGTCATTAGGATCAGGAAGAATCTGAGAATATGTGGGGATTGTCATGTGTTTTGCAAACTCGCATCAAAGCACGAAAATCGCAGTATAGTTATAAGAGATCCAATCCGTTACCATCATTTTCAGGATGGTAAATGTTCTTGTAGTGACTACTGGTAACAAGCCCACTCCAGCAAATTCCTTTGAATTCAAAAAGTAGGCCTACTCGACAACATATGATGAAGACAGAGATCGTACAACAGCAATATACAGTAATTTTGTCACTTTCTCTTCACCATTCACGATCTGTTCGTTTTCTGACATTGTACAACTGATGAGTTACAAGTGGCGTTAGTGATGAGATCACGATCTCATGTGAAGGACAAGTGACACAAAGAACTTTTTTGCAGATTCAAAACTGCATATTTTTTTCTTTTTCATTGATTAAATAGAAACAACAAGCAAATAACAATTGACGCACAACTCCTAACTTACAGGAAATGAGAAAGTGGAGATAATAGTTCGATAGACCAAATCTCTTAATTAACAAACTGAACAAAAGATGATTAAATTGCATAAAAGAGATAAAACCATAATTCGGTTTGCTGATTCAAATTGAGACATATCGGTTTGGTTTATCGTGACTGCATCAGTTAGCCACTGTGAAGAAGAAGCAGAGGTCAAAGCGTGAGAATAACAGAGGCAAGGCAGTGGTGACTAAGCAAAGTGGCTAGGAGTATCTGATTGTAACAGAAGGTCTTAAGGAGCCTAAGACTCAGATGGAAGAGGCTCTCCTATCTCTTATGTTATCCTAGTATTTTATCTAAACGAAGCCGTTTATTAATCCCAGTATGTTGGAACAGCAAACATTATGTATTTAAGTTCTGAACCCTAGATATACAAGAACTTATGTGTAATTAGGTGTCTGCTTCTTGTATGCAAAAGGACGATTTTACCCCTGTTTTAGGTGCACCGCTTCATCCCCTGCAAAACTTCTTATTCCTTGGGCATTTAAGAGAATTGTGGTGTGTTAGACCTTAAGAAAATGTATAGCCGGTAAATGAGTTGTTAGCTAATATGATTAAGAAATCTATGTTTAAGAAACTTATGAATGTTTGTAGGGTAAATCAACCACAGGTTGTATTTCTATGCTTTGTAGCTCTGGGAAGCAATGACAGTCAGTGATTGGTTGTCTTCTTGTTATTGCTTTGCTTCTATTTAGACTTCAAACGGCCCAAGCTCACGCAACTTGTTGACAATAAAGTAGAAACCATACATGCAGTCTTGGCAAAAGCATTGCTGGCTTGATGCATTCAGTTGTCACAACTCCTAATGGTTGGGTTGATTTCTGAGGTGAAATAGACCTTCCAGTGACCATAACAAGAGCAGAGACGTGGGAGACAGTTCCATTGTATTATGTCCCTTATAAAGAAGAGCTATGTAAAACTCTTTTTATTGATTGATAAACTAATGTATACAGAGGTTCACGAGGGACAACCATCGATGCCCTTTACAATTCTGTTTGTTCCCTATTAATACAGAGTTCCTATCGTATTATAATCAGCCCATATTTCTCAAAAGTATTATAATCAATTCCTAAACTCTCTCTGCCGCTTCATCTTCCTTTCTATTTATGTCTTACTCTTAAATCCTTTCTTTCTCTTATTCTATTCTCCCGTTACTAAACCTTCGAGGAGACCGTGGTTATGGCAGAAACGAGAGCCCAGAGCTTGCTCGAGGTTAACAAGCAACTGGAAGAGCTTAAAACGACTCACGGAAGCAGCTGGAAGAGCTAAAACTAGCTCAGGCGAAACAAACGGATGCGACCGATTCTCTGAAAGCTGGGTTCGCCAATCAGTTCTTGGACCTTCACAATCTCATCGGCGAACTCTGAAGACCACTGAGGAGACAAGACGCCTTGGCTCAATCGTATGATTCCTTAACATTCTATTTCACTACTTCAATTGGAATCTTAATGCAAATATACCACCGTTGTTTCATCTAGTTACATTTTGGCATCTTGTTGCTTGTAATGGATTTTCAAAGTTATTCTAAATCACGATGATTTCGTCTGGTTTTTAGGTTTGCGGCTGTCTAAAGACGTTCTTCTCAAACATTAAAACCCTCTATTAGTTTAACTAGGCAATTTTAGAGAGTATTTTATCTGACTCTCTTTTTGATGTTGGAAACATATGAGTTTATTTTGAAACCATTTGGAACATCTTAGCTCATGGTCTCGTGTCTTGCTATCTTAAGAAATTACATTCCGTTATATACATTCCTATTTGGAACCTTTTTGCTAACTCCGAAATCCCAAAAACCTGAACCAAATCGGAAAACCGAATGAATCCATGGACTTGTCGTGATTTGAGCAATTCGAGAGTTGTTCAGAGCGTTAAAGTAACAATGTAATAGTGTAAAATGGTGAAGAAGTTTGTCTCGAGGTGAGTCGTTTTTAAATAAAAAATCTATTTGTTGAGTTAATGGGAAGACACTAGTGCACATGGTCATATGGATGATGAATTATAATTTATGATGCTTAATCTCTCTTTGTTTTTATTATTTTCAGACAAAAATCATTATAATAGTCAAAAGTGTTCAAAGCTGAATCATAATGGAGACAAGATCTTTTATGTCCAAAGTGGTTCAATCTCATTATATATTACTCTCAAAGTGCCATCTTAGTCGCTTTATTCATTCGTTACCTAATGGGCTTCATAATTAAATTGGTTTTATTTTGAAGCTTTTAATTAAATAGTTAAATTCGTTTTTTTTTTGTTTCCAAGTTAATCTCATACCAAAATTTTATCTTATTAATTCATCTTTTACAAAATTTATAATTTTTGTTGTAGTTATTTTAAAAATATTTTGTTAATTTCTACGTTAGATGATTTTAAAAGATTTATAAAAAAAAATCCTTAATTTATTAAATAATTTTAAACTGGAAATTTTTTTTTTATCTCAAAAAGTAGTCATGTGAATAAATTCTTTGTTGGGGTATTTTAAATTATTTATAAAATTGAACTTGATTTTTAATTACTTTATTGTGTTTATGGGCTTTTTTTGTTAATTATAAGACCCAATATGTAGAACCCATGTTATCAATACAAAAACCACGTCGGTATTCTCTCATCTTATGCCACGTATCATTCCTACATCGGACGGTCAAGATTCAATATAGTATATAATCAAACATCTCTGTTGGTCTGTTCTAGATTATTCCAAAGATGGGGTCATATTGGGACGATGATGAATGTTCCCTTCTACTATTTTTACCTGTCAATTTGTGACTCTATTTACTTCCTTTATTTTCTCTTTAATGTTTTTGTTTTATTTTGCAGAGTTTTTATATATTCAATTTTTTTAAACCTTTTATTGGTGAGATCGCACGTCTTTTCCACAGTGATTCATAAATAAATAAAAATCAGCAGGGAACATGTACTATTTATATATTTTTGCATTATTATATAATGGGAGAACGTTCTATTTTCACCAAGGAAGTTTGCATATAGCACCAATTACACCAACTGTTGACATCATAATTTAATTGCACTACACTCCAAAGTTCTCAACCCGATTGCACCAAAAGTATGTGTTCATGAGTCCAATACCACACACGTGTTAGATAAGTGACAAAACCAATGGTTTGCAATTAACGTAAACCATGAAATCAAACTTAAACTCATATTAAACCAAAATTAGGTCCAATTGAAGACCCGTTTAAGTAGTCGTGACCCGAAAACATTACCTTGGATATCCAAATCCCTTTGCGAACCCAGAAAATCGATTCAAAACATCAATTACGATTTAGAACCCCGAACCCAGGAAATCGATTCCGAAATTCGAACCGTGGAGGAGAAATTCTCGAACCCAGGAGAAGAAACGGCCGATAAAGACGGTAGTGGTTATATCACCATTGACGAGCTTCAGCAAGCCTGCACAGAATTTGGTTTCGGTGACACACCAAATTGACCAAATCTTCAATTGACTTTTCTTATTTAGATTCAGGTTTCAATGTGTGTAACAAGCATCTGAGCAAAGTAAAATCACAAAAGCAAAATGTGTCTGAACAACCTGTTTTTAATCCTCTGTTTTATTCTTGCCGCTAGCTTGAGCCATGTCTCTGAATCACAAACATGTGGGTGTTCTCTGATTTTCACTCCTAATGGTGCTTACGATAGAAACCGTCGTTTCATTCTCTCAACTTTTGCTTCCAACGTCAGTTCTCAGGACAATCGCTCCTACAACAACTCGGTGGGTGAAGGTCTTGGAAGGATCTATGCAATTATTTCAAAATCAAAACATGCAATTTTTTAATCCAAAACCTGCAATTTTTGTTTGATTTTTGTTTGAGAAAATGAGTTGAGTCGGGTTGATTTGTATGGGTATGCGTATTTAGATCCGCCTGGGTCGGTTTGTGAAATAGTCGTCGGTTTATTCTCGATGACAGTTAAGACACAAATCATTTAATTTATGCAATCGGATTGAAAACTTTGGATTGTGGTGCAATTAGATTACAATGTCAACAGTTGATGTAATTGGTGCTATATACAAACTTTAGTGGTGGAAATAGAACGTTCTCCCTTATATAATCGTTTGTGTAATAATTAGATTCCAAGTAATATATAGCTATTTTCTAACTATTTGTAGTTTAATCTTAAATATCGTCGACGAATTTAAAAAACTTACCATAGATCTGCCACTTGTCTACTTCACTTTCAACTTTAGAAGCAAATATGAAAAGAAAAAGAAAAAAATAAGATATGAAAAATTTAATGTAAGATTAAAAATAGAAATTTACGAAAATATTGTAAGGATATTAAAAATTATCTGTTACTGATAAAGAAAATATGATTTGATTTTAGATTTGATGAAGAAAACAAAAATTAATTATTAGAGTTTTTAAAACAGATATTTTGTTTCTCAGAACTACATATGTAAAGTAAATAATTACGAAAACACCCAAATCACAACGTAGCAGAGTTAGAGTTAGGTCTGGTCATAAAACCCAAAATTTAAATTAAAATTGATCCAAAAAAAAATTAAATTGGAATTTGATAAAATATCTAAATAGATCTTAAATTTATATACCCGAAAATCTGTATCCAAATTTAAACCAGAATCGAATAAAAAACTAAATAGATACCCGATATATTTTTGTTAAATTTAAACTTTTTCAGTATTTTTTCTATTAAATCTATACTAATTTTGAAGTTTTATAAATTTAGATAAAAATATCCGAATTCGAACTCGATCTATAGCTGAAACCAATCCTACCCAAAAAATAAAAATATTTGAATGGATCTTAAATTTATGGAACCAAAAATCTAAAACTCGAATAGAGCCGATCCGAACCTGAACGGATACCCAAATGTCCAGACCTAAGCATAGTATTAAAAAATAATGATAACAAAATTAATTAAGGTTATTTATTTAAAACTAAATAATATAAAATAATACGATGACGTGTCATAAGGATAGATATAAGATTAATAAATCTGAACAAATAGGTTACTGAAAAAAAATTACACAAACCATGGTTAAGTGATTTAACCAGAGTAAGAGTTCTTTACGAGATCAGAGTTAAAAAGCCTTCTTCGGAGGTGAATCAACGAAGGAGACAAAGCGAAATACACAGAGAGAAAGAGGCGGCTAGGGATCAGTGGTTTCTTCACTGAGTTTTTGATTCTTTTCTCCTTCGATTCCTTGCCTCCATTTATGCCTCTTCTATAGATTCTCTTCTTCCATGTGCGTACTTTTGTTTTTGAAGACGATGATGCCTTTCAATTGACGAAACTCCTTCCTGCGTTTGTTTCGTCTGATGTTTCTGGGTTTTGATTTTCTCAGATCTTATGTTTCTTTTCCGGTGAGTTTTTATTTTGTTTTATCGTTATGTTTGCTTTTTTAAAGGTCATTGATTTGTTCTTGTTTATGTTTTTGAAGTTTCTGTATTTCGTTTCTCATGATTTTGATTTTTTTATGTATTTGGTAAGATTTTTGTGACATTTGTTGAAGAGGGTATGTGAAATTTTTTGGATCAGGATCTAAAATCTGTGGATTAGTGTTTTTAGAAAGATTAGGAATTTTTCTTTGTGCTAGAGATGTGATTGTTTATGTCAGATCTGCTAGATTTGGTGATATTGATTTTGATATGATCAGTTATGGTCGAGATGATGAAGTTAGTAACGGCAAAGCTCAAACTTTTCTGGATCAGTCTTTACGTTATGGTATTTTTACAGCTCAACCGATCAATCTCTTCTTTTTGATGTGATGTTTTTGCAGATTTTTTCAATCATGGCTTGCCTGATGTAGTGATTGGATCAAATTCATCCTCATAGCTCGAGTTTTTGCGGCAGACTGGCTCTCGTTATCTGTTTATAGAAGCTCTGTGTGTTCTCTGCGTTTCATGATCGCTCTAGCTATCATCTGCTTCTGCTGCTCTGTCAGGCTCGTGTTGGTTTCAGACAAAGGCACTGGTCTTTCTTCGGCTGCTGCTTCTGCTGTTCACCACAAGAAGCCTTTGGTTTCTTCTTCAGTTTCATGTCGAGGAAGTTAGACAGTCCTGTTCAGACACAAATGGCAGTGGCGGTATTTAAGACTCCCCTTAATGGGGCTAGTAAGATGGATGGGAAGCAGCATAAAAATCAACATCTACAGAGGCAATCCTCGGGGCGAAGAGTTTTTGTGCAAACCGAAACTGGTTGTGTTTTGGGGATGGAGTTGGATCGTAGTGACAATGTTCATACTGTCAAAAGAAGGCTTCAAATTGCTCTTAATTACCCCACTGAGGAAAGCTCTCTGACTTATGGAGATTTGGTGTTGACGAATGACATGAGTGCTGTGAGGAACGATTCCCCACTTCTCCTGAAACGTAATTTTATGCACAGGAGCTCGTCCACTCCTTGTCTTTCACCTACTGGGAAGGATCTGCAACAGAAAGACCGAAGCGGTCCTATAGAGATACTAGGACATTCGGATTGCTTTTCGATTGTGAAACATATGGTGAAAGACATTGTGAAGGCGATGAAGATGGGTGTTGAACCACTCCCTGTTCATAGCGGACTTGGAGGTGCATACTATTTTAGAAACAAAAGGGGTGAGAGTGTTGCGATTGTCAAGCCAACGGATGAAGAGCCGTTTGCACCTAACAATCCAAAAGGCTTTGTGGGGAAAGCCCTTGGGCAACCTGGCTTAAAGTCATCAGTACGAGTTGGGGAAACTGGGTTTAGAGAAGTTGCAGCTTATCTTCTTGATAAAAGTCGCTTTGCTAATGTGCCTCCTACTGCTCTCGTGAAGATTACTCATTCGGTATTCAATGTCAATGATGAGGTGAAGGGGAACAAGCCTCGGGAGAAGAAGCTGGTTAGTAAGATTGCTTCTTTCCAGAAGTTTGTGGCTCATGATTTTGATGCCAGCGATCATGGTACCTCAAGCTTTCCTGTAGCCTCTGTGCACCGCATTGGCATATTGGACATAAGGATCTTCAACACAGACCGTCATGGTGGAAATCTTTTGGTGAAGAAGCTCGATGGAGTCGGGACGTTTGGTGAAGTGGAGCTTATTCCGATAGACCATGGCCTCTGCTTGCCAGAAACCTTAGAGGATCCTTATTTCGAGTGGATTCATTGGCCTCAGGCATCATTACCTTTCTCTGATGAAGAGCTTGATTACATACAAAGTCTAGATCCAGTGAAGGACTGTGACATGCTTAGAAGAGAACTTCCTATGATTAGAGAGGCGTGTCTTCGTGTTCTTATTCTCTGTACTATATTCCTCAAAGAAGCTGCTGCTTATGGGCTGTGTCTAGCCGAGATTGGTGAGATGATGACTCGAGAATTTAGACCAGGAGAAGAGGAGCCAAGTGATCTGGAGGTTTTGTGTATTGAAGCCAAGAGATCTGTCACTGAACGAGATGTGTTCTCTCCAAGGTCAGATGTAGTAGGAGAAGCAGAGTTTCAGTTTGATCTAGACTGTGATGACCTGGAATCAGTTTACAGCTCCAAGATACAACTAACCGATGACTATTTCACCAAAAACCCTTTTTCAAATGGACGTTCATCGCTCGGGAAGCTCGAAGAAAGCATCAAGGAAGAAGAAGATGAAGAAGAAGAGGACAAAACTGAAAGTGCTGTCCCCATGATCACCACCATAAACGATGGCTTTTTTAGTTCTGCTGCTTTTCATGGCAAAGCTCCATCTCTTTCAAAGCTTTCGACTTCAATGAAAAACACACATCTTAGTGACACGGCAAGGAAAAACTCAAAACCCTTAACCAGAGGCAAATCAGAGAACACATCTTCTGGTCACAAAAGTGCAAATGAACAGCTTCCAGCTAGTGCAAGCTTTGTGAAACTAGCAGACATGAAAGAAGACGAGTGGGTTCTGTTCCTGGAGAGGTTCCAAGAGTTGCTTGGACCGGCTTTTGCAAAACGCAAAACCGCAACACTAAACAAGAGACAGAGACTTGGCACTTCCTGCCAGTTTTGATGAGGGTCATATAGGTAAAAAGTAAAACTCTAAAGAGAGAAAGTTAAAGAGACAGAATCTACAGTTTGTAACATGAAACTGGAGGCTTCCTCTTCGGTTCTATGGTAGTAAAAAGAACAAATAGTGTTTACTTTCAGAAGGTTTGGCTTATGACAAGCGACAAGGTGAAGCAAAAGGGGTTTGGTTTTTTTTTTTTTAATGGCTTTGTAAATATTCTTTCTTTTACTTTTCTCTTTGTGATATCTTCTTTGTTTTTTTTGGCCCCATTGTCACCTTCTCTTGTGTTTTTTCTTTGGTATGTCCTTGTAACTTGGCCTTGTCTTATAAATAATATTAGTCTTCTATAAGTATTCATGTCTGGTGGTTGTAACTTGGTCTTGTCTTAGAGACAATACTAGTTTTCTATAAAGCCAATAATTGTCACCTAGGATAACTACATTATGTGTCTTAGCAGAGAAACATAGAATACATGTTTTTTGTTAGTAACATTCGGGCGAACTTGACAAATCTCAAAGTTCATCGACTATTTACATACTATATTAAATATATAATTTTTAATAGACTAAGATCTTGGCACCATACTCATGGAGACTATCATCCAAACAAGTGTAGCACCAATTAATCATAAACAATAGTACGATATTTGAGTGAGATTCGAATCTGAACATCTGCAAGTTTACGTTATGAGATCTAGATTGTCATTCATTAATCCAATCATTGTTGCTAAAAAAAACTGTTTTTGGTTTCAAACAAATAATCAAGGCCTTCAAGAGTTGAGATTCTTTTGCCTATTAACGAACGACATTTCACCATTCAAGTTTTAGCCAAATCTTTGAATTGCTTGATAATGTTATAGAGAAAAGACAAGAGAAAGTGGTAAAAGTGTAAGCGTGATGGTCCAAAAGAATGGTTTTTGGTACCGATCGAAGACAGCTGCACAGAAAGCGAAATGGCTATCGACCCATTTTTTCTATTATCCACTTATCCGATCAGGTTATGTCCAAAGTTGTCAAAAGTTCAAAGTATCATACCAAATTTCGACCCAACAAAACGATGAAACCTAAATGGGACCCAATTTGTGATGTGATTTACGGATCTTTCATTTTTATATTCGTCCTTTAGATAAGACATCATCAAATTAAACGTAACATTCCACTTTCTTACGTGGTACTTCTTTATGTACTGTCAAGAGGCATATTACTATTTACATTTTCATAAAGTTTCTATATATATATATATATATGGTATTGTTTATATCCGAGATGAATGGTTGGTCATACTTTTAATGATTCTTTTAAGTTCTAAGTAATTGTCATACAAATGTTTTGATGGTGTTCCATGCGATTGGTTTCTAGACTAAAGAGTTTTCTTTGTTGACTTAATGGCATTTTCTTCAGTTTTTCTGAGTTTTATATATGTAAGATTTTTGTTGGGAGATTAATGAAATCGATCCAAATCGAATCGAGATCGATCAAGACTAAAAAACGAAATTAAGATTCAATATGAAAATATTGTGGATATGTCAATATCTTTAACTAGATGATCATATGTGTTGTACATGAGATATTTTATATGAAAAATAAATATGCATTTATAGTTATTTATATTTATTTATAATATTTATATATGATATTTCAGTTTATAATAATGATTTGTGTTGTACACAAAATATATTTTTTGATTTTTGTTTACTAAGTTTTTGATGCATTAAAATATTTGTATATAATTTTGTTTACTCGTGTTAAGTTTTTAGATCTGTGTCATTAAATTTTTTGATTTTGTGTTCATTTAGATTTTTAGACTCGTGTTCATTTAAATTTTTATAGATCTACGTTCATTTAGGTTTTTAGACCCGTATTCATTATGGATTTTAGATCCGTATTCATTTAGATTATTAGACATGTGTTCATTTAGATTCATAAAACCGTTATCATCAAATAATGTTATTGTTTTATGTATATTATAAATTATTTATTATTAAATTAAATAGAAAAGAAATTTTTTACCATTTAAAATATAAATGAATTTGTTTGAAAAAATGATGAAATGTTTTTTACTAATAAATAAATAATTTTTATAATTTGTACTTATTGTAAATTAATAATAATAAGTTCAGAAACTTAGTCTTCATATATTAAGTACAAATAAAATTCATACATATTACTTAAATATGGTGAGATAACAAAAATCATAAAATGAAAGTCATAAAAATATTAATTTATATGAATAATCCGAGAGATAAGTATTAAAAATATTGTAGTATGTGTATATTAGTAATTTTGAAAACTAATTTAGAATATAATACGAATTTCTTGAAGATAAGTTAATATCAATGTATACAATAATATATTTTATAAAAGAAAAAATTAAATATTATATATTTTAAATTCATCACTACAAACATATTAAAAAAATATTAAAAAATATTCTAGAATTAGTAAATTTTGAATTATACTAAATTTAGAGTCTATCGACAATGCCATAATTAGAATTTATTTCAGAATGCTAAACTTAACCTTATAAAATCTCTAAACAAAAAGATTAATTTCTAATAGCATATGATGTAATGTCCCATGTCATACTAAAATTATTTATATAAAAAGTTACCTTTATAATATGGAGGATAAGTAATATATTGACATATCTACAATGCATCTTGATTTCGTTACTAATTTTGGTGTATCTTGATTCTGGTTTGGGTCGATTCCATTAATCTTCCAATAATTTTTGACGAAAACGTAAAAGAGAAAAGCATGTAAGGTATGCCTCCAAGGCATTTAGAGTTAACAACTGTTAATGCGAAAATTCACAACAAACAAGATTTAACGAAGAAACAAAAACAAATTAAAGGTCTAATTTCTATAGGACCATTTTCTATTCGAACTCCCACTTTCTTTAATTATTGTTTGCAACAAAGAAAGTCACAAGTGATATATTGATATCTACATTTGGAGTGAATTAGTGTCAGAAGCATTCTTCTTGGATCACGTAATATTCGATTCGAGAGTTATGTCTAGCTATCTCGTCCCGAGTTCTCAAACCAATTGGCCTTGAGTTCGCTCACACCCACGAATAACAACTTTTTGTACATTTAAATGTTTTTCCTTTTTACCTTTAATGTTCACTTATTACTTTCATAAATCTTGTGTTTAGTTTTGACAATATATAGAGTTTAAAGATTTGAGCAAAAAGTTATATTATTAAGATGCGAGTTTGATTTCTCATTAATTATTAGTTGACAATAAAAAAGAGCTTGATTTCTCATTATTACTCTCTCTATCTTTGCTTTAACCTTTGTTTTAATCAAATTTTCACTGTATATGTGTCTATAAAAAGATTCTCTTTCTATTTAATGAACAAGTTTAAGAACAATTAACTCTTGCTATGAAGATTATCCTCTTGCTAGCAAGTTGAAATATTTCTTATGTGTAAATAAACTTCTAATGTTTTTCTATTACGCTTCATGTGCAAAGCAATGGAAACTATTTTGAATGAGTAAGATTAACGTTTGTCCTACCAATACAATTAAAAAGGACATAAATTGTAATTATGCTTTTCTTTTCTTTTTAGCTTTGGATATGATTTATATCGACAACTTGGTCATCGTTTGGTACATGAATTGATGTGAATGTAATAAATATATCAATTCTCTAATCGGACAAAATAATCATACAATGACCACTTCTTTGTTTTAATCTTGCACATAATTAACACGCATAAAATATTGAGCACGTCGTTTTCTGGAATTGATTACTAAAGAATCTAAACTATATTTGACAGTACATGGTATAAATGTATTCTTTTGAACTGCATCGACAAGATATGATGGAATCGAAGTCCAGATAACTGATCTATTAGTGGATACATGGAACCACCAAAGCATTGAGAATAAGTTATTTTTGATATCTTCAAACAAAATCATAGAAAATAAAATAAATATATGGAAAAAGGGATAAGACAATATCGCAAGACAAAAAAATTCATTGATTAAAACTGTAAATTCAAATGACTAATTTACCATTATACAGGTATACGTTAGGTGTGTTAACTAATGTAATACTAAAGGAAAAAAATGTACAGGAAAGTTGATTTAGTTCTCCAATAGCTACAAAAATAATTATTTCGACTAATTTTATTACTAAAAATATTAGTCTGATTTATTTTATATACAATTATTATTAAGAATTTGTAGTTTTTTGGATAAGTTATTAAGACTATGTTATGTAATGATTAGTAACTAAATTGTTATTTAATTTTTCTGTCATAAAGTATTGTAGCGTTTTAATTACGAATATAAATTTATAACAGTTATATTACAACAATTTATATATCATAATAATTTGTGATAAAATATGTGTTATTACAACAAAGTATAAAGCCTCAATATATTTTAATATATATTGTGAATATAACCGTCCCTAAAGACTTTTTTTTTCAAGTCCATTTTCAATTATGATCGTCTTGTAGTAGTAGATATATTGATAGGAATGCAACACTCTATCTCTTAGCAAAACTCTCTTAATGGATAGTTCTGCTTCGACCATATCAATAATGCAAAACTCTCTCCGTCACATTTGAGATCACAAAGTATGCATACCAACTCTGAGTTAAAAGCCCATTAAGCTAGTCTTTTAGGTAGCAAACTAGCAATACTATTTTTATTTATTTCAGAGGCATTATATTAAATATAATTGGCAACCACCAATTTATACCTTGAACGATGGATTTATGAGTTTCCATTGTTTGATTTAGTTTACAAAACAACTGTTGTTGAAATATTCAAACATGTGTCTTTTACCTTTCTCCTCTTAGACACGTTTGACCATTCTCATCATTTAGTGCTTATAAATAGATTTGTTCTCTTGTCTTTGCTCTCACCTATTTTCACATTTTCTTCTCTTCCTTTGTTCCATCGGTACTTCTTCATACTCTTTCTCGTTTTCATTTTCAAGCTTTCTTTGTTTTTAGATTCTTTCATCATGTTTGTGTAATTACTGATAGATTAATCATTGTTGTTCATTCTCACGCAGCTCCAAATTCAAACACAAGCGCCTTTAGGTAACATTACTGATTATTTTGGTGCAGTTCATGAATTTTCCTAAAGATTTTTTACGATTAAGCTTAATCAATATAGATTGAAGAATGTCGGAAGTCATATTTAAGAACAGTTGATGAACAGTGAATCACATTTATTGAAGCTCGTGAACCATATCTTAAAAGTGAATTCTCTTGTTGAGTGTAAACCTCTAGATAGCGATAAGAACATTAAATGACTAAAGATGCATTGAATATATATATATATATATATATATATATATATATATATATATATATATATATATATATATATGTATATCAAATTTCTTCTATATATGTATGTTCAACTCAATAAAAAAAACATTTAGTGGGTTATATTAATATATAAAGCTAATTAATAGCTTATACTTTCAAGGTATTGATTACTATATGGTAGTTGAAAAAAATGTAGTTTATCTTTTTCCGAATTCAATTCTAGATAGTCTTAGTGTCATAAAGTTTAAATCATATATCCATTTTATCGATCTAGTTGATAATAAAATATGATGTTTTTTATACACTATACACTGTTGAAAAAGTTGCAAGTGGCATTTAGTCTAGTGGCAGGCGGTAAGTCCACTAAAGACAACACACTTACACAACCAGGGATCGAGTCCCACCGCCTATATTATGTAGGAATTTGGCTAATAAGTCAACCAGTTGTGGCCCAATATTGACCAAAAAAAAAAATATACTATTGAAGTTACCTATTCGTAGTACCCAATATATATAGTTAAGATCTAAAATAAATTTGTGTAGTTGATGAGCAGTAGTTTACATTTATTGTAACCTCGTGAACCATATCTCAAACAACTACGGTTTAGTATATTTTTAAAACATGTTTTAGTCGTAAATATGTTTTACAACGCCATGGTTGGTAATAGTCATTAAGATAATGTCCTGAATTTATAGTTTCTTAAGGCATTAAAACTTTCAACGAAATGTTAGGTAATAGTTATTCAGATAATACCTAAATTAGTTTCCTTGTGTATAAAAAGTTGGTGAATTTAATGTTTAGCTCATATTTAGATTTGTTAACAATAGTTAAACTATATATAGTTTTGTTTTTTTTTTTTTGCATGGTGTACTATTACCATTTTGGTTTATCTAAATGGATTATAATTAAACTTTTTCATAGTCGTGATCTTCAATTTGCAGGTTTAATTTATTCTTTTTCTTCTTTTTCTTTTTTCTCTAAACCGAAAAAAGAAAAAGAAAAGAAAAATGGGTTTGCCTTCGTTTCCAAAGTTGTATTTTCTATTGCTCTTTGTTGGTTTTCTTACCATTTCAACATCGACGCCATTAAAAGAAGAACCAAAGCTTTTTGGTGGGAATTTTCCGGCTTTGTATGTTATTGGAGATTCATTGGTTGATGCAGGAAACAATAATAATCTTCCGACGAGAGTTAGAGCAAATTTTGCACCTTATGGTTCTGACTTTGAAGGAGGCAAACCCACCGGCCGTTTTTGCAATGGCAAAACTATTGCTGATTTTATTGGTAAGAACAAATTGAATTACGGATAACGTTATATATTCCTAACTCTTTTAGGAAGTTTTATGTTTTTTGTTTTCATGCAAATAAAATATATTACTAGTAGTTTAGGCCATGGGTTGGTTCTGGTCGCTCCTAGTTTAATCCTAGGTGGAAAGGATGCTTTATGTCATATCTATTTAGTATTAGCAACGGTTGGTATCAAGCTTGAGGGATTATGACCTAATTCAAACATCCCGGTTAACATTTTTTTCTGAAAAAATGAGAACATTTTATTACAAAGAAATTAGCTTATCTCGAATGGAGATATCTATCGGAAATATGTTTCTTACAGATTTCTGACTGAAATATTACTCGATGCTAGATTATTGGGGGAAATAAACCCATTGGAAATTTCTGATGCTATGAAAATAATGTTAATGGAATGATAGTTTGCTTATATAAATTTCTGGTAGAAAATTTAAAATAACTAAATAATTTTAATTTTTAAAATTTGAATTATTGAATTAGTTTTGAATGTTTTCGTGTTATTTTTATTTGATTTAGCTACCTATTATGGGCTTCCTTTGGCTCCTGCTTATTTGGGATTATCTGAAGAACAGAAGAACAAAATGTCAACTGGATTTAACTATGCTTCTGCTAGTTGTGGAGTTTTTCCCGAGACAGGAAAAGTTATGGTAAGTTTTAAATTCTACAAAAGAAAAGATCTTTGCAATAATGTGTGGGAAAACTTATTTGATTCTTTCTATGAATATAGGGAAAATGTCTCTCAATGAGTGTCCAAGTAGATCTATTCAATCAGACCATCGAGACGAACCTGAAGAAGATGTTCAAGACACCATTAGAGCTTAGTAAACATTTGTCTGAATCATTGTTCATGATAGCTATTGGCGTTAATGATTACGCATTCTTCTTTAGGCTAACGACGAATGTGAATGAGTTTGCAAACCGGCTTCTTCATGAGTACTTGATACAAATAGAGGTAAGTAAAAACCAACGACATAGAAAACCTAAAGCCGCCTCCACCAATGTGGTTTAATGGTATTACTGGAATTTGATAAAATAGTAATGTGTTATCTCATGTTCAAATGTTTCTAGAAACAATATCACATTCCCGCACGGGATTGTGGTATTCACATAGTTACACTGGCTTTAGGATTAGACAAATCTTATGGTTCGTTGAGCCGTTGAACCAGTTTGGGAGAGATATCCCAGACTGGTCTGGAGTTCTTGGTGTTCATAGTGGTTCTGTTAAACCAGATTATTCGAGTCATAGAAAAATTCCGGAAGCATAACAAAATTTGATTGTTTGCTTCAAATTTTAAAATACATTATATTTGACTAAAGATTTTGATTGTTTTTGTTACAGAGATTACATAATTTAGGAGCAAGAAAGTTCTTCATCAACAACGTTAAACCATTAGGATGTTACCCAAATATGATAACTCAGATTTTGCAACGTGGAACTTGCAACAATTTGGTTAACCTTGCGGTCCGAAACTTCAATGAAAAGCTTAGCATGAGCTTGTCCGATATGAAGAAAAAATTCATCAACACTTCCTTTTTATACTCCGATTACTACAATTTCATGATGGAACTAAGAGATCCTTCAAAAAATCAAGCTAGTCCAAATCCATTGAACAAGACAAGTCCGTGTTGTCCAGCCATTTATGATGGAGGTTTAACCACAAGCTGCATGCCCACTTCTAAGGCGTGTAAGACACCAGACAACTACATTTTCTTTGATCCATTTCATCCTACTCAATTAGCCAATTCTAAGTATGCAACTGCTTGTTTCAATGGGACAAAAGTTTGTCATGTTGTATAAGATTGATCACTGATTTTGGCTTTTATTTTGCAATTTTTTTTCTAAGAAAAACATCAATTTGTTGTTGGTGTTGTTAAATTATTTTTCTCATCATCAATCTTTGAAATAATTTGCAATAGGAACTTTTATGATTATCACTTTGGCATATATGTAATCAGTGGCGGACCCAGAAAAATTATTTATCGGGTCATAATATAATAAAATAATAAAGTAATTTAAAATATATATATATATATATATATATATATTGTTTCATAGATAGTAAGTGATAAATACTATATAAAAATATAATCGATAAAAACATCAATATAGTGGTTAGCATGATTCAGCTAATGATTTATGCATCAAAAGTTTGATCTCTTCCCACTACTTATAGTAGATTAAAAATAGATTTAAAAGTGTAGAGTTTACCTATTGATCGGACCTTGTCGATTTAATTGTTGACAAAAAGAATATATTAAAAATTAAATTATTTTCAAATAAGGGAGTTATTGAATAAAGTAATTGTGTGTTTATGAGAGTATAAAAAAAATTCTTAAAAAAGAATTAGTGAGTTGATTAAATGGATATTTTGCTAGTTATTAAAATTTAGTTAATTGTATGGGTGTCAAAATAAGAATGTAGTTGAATTTGGTTACAATAAAACATAAATGTTTCATATAACTTTTTTTTTTCAAAATAAAAAAAAAAAATTCAAAACTGAAGGGGGTTTCAATTGAACCCCTTCCCATTACCTTGGGTCCGCCTCTGTATGTAATCTTTGGATCCGAGTTTTCGGGTACAAAATCTAAAACCATAAGTAAAGTAAAGTCGGAAATTTCATATTAAAGCGTAAAAGGATTAGAAACTAAGCTCGGTAAAATTTTTAGGTGAGGCCGAGCAGAGGGCTCAACATGCAAGCATTATACACCGATCCATGTCTCAACCTGACCATCTTTATTGTACCTCCAATGTTCACAATTGGACAAACCAAAAAGAAATTAGAAAACAAGACAATAAATTTTATTCTAATCTAAAATTAGAAAATAAGCAATTAATGATTTTGTCTCCTGGTTCCAAGGAATCTGATATTAACTCAGTCTACAAAACATTAGCTGTTGAAAGATTCAGACATGTTTCCTATACAATTGTTTCTCTAATTAACTATTTTTATCAATTAATGCTATAAATAGATTTTATTGTCTCTATCTTTCTTATATATAAATATCCAGTATTTTTATGTTTTCTGTCACTTCAACTCATTCTCTTCATTTAATGCTCTCACTTCCCAAAACACAAGTGCAAAAAGGTAGCCTTACTCATTTCACAATTTTCAATAAGAAACACTAATTAAACTCATCATATCATTTAGAGTTAAGCTTCATTATATAAAATTCTTATTGTTTTGGAAACGAAATGCTTGTTTAGCTACTATCTATCATTTGTGTTTGTGTGAATTTAGTTCATTTTAAAATTTTGCTTGATGCATAATTAAAAATTTAGTGTATGTAATGCATGATGCTTTCTAAAACATTGTGATTTTTGATTTGCAGGGTTTACTTTTTATGTTTTCGTCTCTAATTAATTCAGATAAAGTAATCAAAGAAATGGGTTTTCAATCTTCTCTAAAATCATACATTCTTTTGCTCTTCATCCTCTCTTTTCTCAATGTTGCCACCATTGACTCATCAAGGCTATTAAAAGAAGAAGATGTACTTTTTGGTGGAAAGTTTCCGGCTCTTTATGTTTTTGGAGATTCATTGGTTGATACAGGAAATAATAATCATCTTCCCACTGTATTCAAAGCTAATTACCCACCTTATGGTTCTGACTTTAAAAAGCAATGCTACCGGCCGTTTTACCAATGGCAAAACAATTGCTGATTATACTGGTAAGAACGTAAAATATACTTGTGAAGGTTTTTTATTCATAAGATTTCTGTTTTGAGCCAACACGGTTGTGATATAGTAGTAGAGCGAAAATGATTTAGAACAGCGGTAATACGCTGCTTTGGTTTGAATCTCCCTCACTATACTATGTGCGGTATTTAAAGAATTTTATACATAGCTCTACTAGCCTCCATGTAGCTGAATTTAGAATAGTGGTAGTAGGGTACTAAAGTTTGTACCACTTGAGTTATCAGAAAAAATAATGTTTTGTTACAATTTCATAGAACTCCTTAAATAAGCAAATGAAAATTAGACAAAAGGTTATCGGAATGATAATTTGTTTATATTTCTGATGATATTTAAAACATACAAAATATAATTAATTTCTCAAAATTTGTATTATTGAATTTTAAACATTGATTTTTTTTTGGTTGGAAATTCAGCTATTATTATGGGCTTCCTTTAGTTCCTGTTTATTTGGAATTACCTGACACTCAAAGGGATATCATTTTAACTGGATTTAACTATGCTTCTGCTGGCTGCGGGATTCGTTCTCTCACTGGTAAAGCAAAGGTAAGTTTCGATATATTACCAAAAAATGCTCTGTTTGCAATTTATTAGGTTTGAAACCAGATATAATCGGTTTTTGGTTTGTGTGTCTCGGCATTTGGTTTTTGATCTTCAGGTTGGGATAGTAATTTTTCGAGTTTATGTCCATTGTGTCTTACATATTTCTATTTTATGCCGGCTTTTGTATTCCAGCTCTATATTCCTCTCGAGTTTTTCAATATATGAATCTTCAAACAGAAAGAAAAAAAAACGTTTAGCAAAGTTTTGAATTTAATAATGTATAATTTAATTTTGATAAAGCAAATTAAACTGATCCAAACCATACATATAATAAACCAATAGCTGAAATCATTCTTAGTTAATATTGTTGAAAGTTTTGAATTTTTTATAACATTAGAGTTCGATCCCTTCTCACCATATGTGGAGGATTAAAAAGGACTTTAGATGTCTATGAATATAATTTTGTCGATCTAATTATTGACCAAAAAAAAAAATTAATTAAATATACAAACATTTAGTCCGACCACACATGCATGGTCCATTAATAGTACTTGAATTTGGGAAGTAGTAATATGCTATTTCGGATTTGGGTGTCCTTGAAAATTAAATCACATTCACATGCGGCATTAAAGGTATTAGTCGGATCTTATGCCTCGTTGACCCATAATTTCGTTGAACTAACTCGAGAGAAAAATCTGTTATTGGTCTGAATCTCTCATGGTGCTTATAATGCTTATGTTTTC
This sequence comes from Lepidium didymum, assembly GCA_963920545.1. Taxonomy (NCBI): domain Eukaryota; kingdom Viridiplantae; phylum Streptophyta; class Magnoliopsida; order Brassicales; family Brassicaceae; genus Lepidium; species Lepidium didymum. Next base: position 1,123,351 of record OY986982.1, read on the forward strand.
CATTGAATCTGATTATTCGAGTTATATAAAAAAAAACAATTAGCCCTCATTTTACTTTTGTTTTCTTTTTGATTATTAATCAAGAAAATTTGGATGTTGTTGCAGAGCTTACATAAATCAGGAGCAAGAAAGTTCTTCATCAATAACATGAAACCATTAGGATGTTACCCAACCAGAGTAGTTAAGGCCATTCACGTGGAAGCTGCGACGTAAATTTAAACCGTGCGATCAACACTTTCAACGACAAGCTTAAAAGCAGTCTATCTCTTATGAAGACCAAACTAAACCACACTTCATTCTTATACTCTGATTACTACAACTTCATGTTGGGAGTAAGAGGACCTGAGATCAATCAAGGTCAAACAAGTCTAGTGAACATAACTGCTCCATGTTGTCCTATAAATTTTAATGGACGTTCAAAGAAAAGTTGTAAGCGAGGCTCTGCCGCTTGTAAGACACCAGACTCTTCTCACATTTTCTTCGACTCGCGTAATCCGACTCAGTTGACAAATTTCATGTACTCTATTGAGTGTTTCGACGAGAGAAGAATTTGCAAGGTGGTTTGAATGATTAAGTGGTTTAACTTCTAAGTTTGCCATAATGTTTTTTTCTTCTTTTTTTAAATAAACACCAAATTATTAGTTGTTGTTTATTGCTTTTGCAGTCAATTTCTTTGAAATATATTGTTAACAAGTCTTGGTGATTTTGAATATTCAATTCAGTGTGATTAATTTTTCATTGATTTCTCCGAGGTGATCGTATCAATCAATGTTGAAAAAATGGGCAAAAATATAAAGATTCTTTTTGCTTAACTGGTTTATAAATGTCAAGATCGTATGAATTAATTAAGTCATTAACTGAATCAGTAAAACCTTATTTATTTATTTTTTTTTTGTCAAAGAAGTAAAACCTTATTCATAACCCAATCCTACCTATAAATCTTTTACTTTTTAACTTCCACTTGCAATGAAGTAGTGTCGAACTCCAATGCTTGAACCAATAACATATAAATACCAGACTGAGAAGAACTCGACATCAATTAACTTGTTTATGAATATCAAAAACTGGTTTATAAATATTTTGAAAGTTATTTTAATAAGAAATGCTAAACATAGATAAGGTCTCAAGACACTCCAGAATTTAAATTGACAAAATATATATTTAAACTATTGTTATATGCAAATTTAATTGGAGACTTATTATTTATTTTTTTGTTAAAAATTGGGGATCTTTTACAATTATATCTTACATGTACAAATATCAATGATAAATAAAGCACTAAAATCTGATTTTACATTTAAAACACTGATATCATACCTTTACCTTTCTTTTATGCTACTGATTTATATAACAAAAAAGTTACATTCATTAAAAATAAATTGTTTTCAAAAAGAAAAACAAAGAAAGAAGTCAAGATTCATACACATACAAAAGTTTCATAGATTCAAAATTTTTAGTTTACACGTAAACACACATTAACTAAGCCAATACAACATAAAGAAGCTAGATACGCAAATTACACCATATGTAATTAAAGACAAACATATTTTCATTTCATATTATAAGGTTATATATCTATTAATTAGATATATTAATATGTAAAAGCTAGCATGTTTGACATTATATTTTAGATTAAATTCAGGATTATAATCAGTTGTTCTTGGGAGGATGATGCTTAGCTCTCCAATAATCAGCCGTATAAGCAACTAGTCCATCTTCTTCAACATTTTTGGTTGATTTTTTCTCTGTTTCTCTATCTCCTCTCTTCATCGTATTTTCTTCTTTTTCTCCATTTTTCGTCATCAGTTTTCTTCCTCGAATCATCTTCTTCATCACATCAACATATTCAATCTTCTGCTTTTAACAAATTTTTTAAAACATTTAGTGAATAATTAGTTATTTGTTTACAGGAAAAGACAAAATCTATGTTCTTCTTCACATATATATGCACACTAAACAACATAAAAACTTTCTTTGTTTACTTTTATCAAATGAGAACTCTTTAGATAATTCGAGAATCTAATAAAAAACAGTGTTATGAAAACAATTAGATTATATATTTTCATGAAAGTAGTAGAATGAAATATAAATGAACTAAAATATTTATCTAATATTGCATGACTGATAAGAAAATCGTAAAAATTGTTGTATGAGTAAAAACAATTCTCTATACCGACGACCTAGCCATAAAAAAATTTGTGGTTATGTCTCAGCTGTGAATAAAGATTTTTTTACTAGGGTTTGAAATGGAAAAAAAAAACGCTTATGTTGCATGTTTCTCAAGTTGTAGATTTTGAACATATATCTGTATCATATTTACCTTTGTTGGAAGAGAAATATTGGATCAAACTATGCAACATAGGAAAATTGTTTAAGACAATTTGAATTCCTAGTGCGCCAAATCTTAATTGGTTGTCGGCCTTTTAAGAAAACATTCAAATAGATTATGGGCTCTTAAATATGTCTTTGTTTGCTATTGGCTGCAAAAACATGAGGCTCATTAAGCCCATGAACCAAAGAATTTGTTCTAGTTTGGTGTTCTCTTCTAGCTTTGGTTTTTGGCCGAAAATGCAAAGAAATTTTTTTGAAACTCAATATTTTTGATTTTCACATTGATTTCGGTCATAAATCCGAATCAATGACTTGCCATATGTGGTTTTGATCGATTCTATATAAGAACGAAAACGTCTAGGAATTGATCACTTGATTTTTTCTCATCATTCTAAATTGTAAGTTTTATTTTTGTGTGTGTTCAAAGTAGAATTTTTAGGTTCGAGGAAATCGTGGTCTATGATGATTGTATCTTGGTATTCAAGTTTCTCTATCACAGTCTCACTGCGGGAGATTCATTGGATTCAGGAAAGAAATCTGATCTCGATTTCATCCTTTTCAGTTTTCTAGCTTTAGTTTTAATTTTACTTTTGTATTTTTTAAAGTTTTTAATCGGAATTTGGATTTGCAATCATGTAAGATCACTCTAAGTGACTTTGAAATAAAGAGACTAACAACCTTAGCATTCGAAACAAAGTCAGGGCTTGATTGTTGATTGCCAACTTCTACTGATGAGGAAAACAAAGGAAAAAAACAATTAGGTTATCACACTCAAGCAGTAATTGAAGCAAGATTAAAGCCTTGAAGTAAAACTAAAACCTTAATGTATGTATGTATATAATTATAAACTCAAACTAAGAGTAATATAAATAGTGTAAAGAGTGAAATTAAAGAGAAACACAAACCATGAAGTGAATATCGAAAGGAGAAACATAAAAGAAGAATGGTCAAAACGCATAAAATCTTTGACAAAGTAGCCATTATCACTCTCTTTCTCTCTATCCAAAGCTTGATATCTTCTTTTATATCTCTGATTATGTTATTTAGCAAATTAAGGAGGAAGGCGAATTATTAAAACAAAGAGCTTGCGTCTATATATAGAAGATATTTGACCATATGTTTTATGTTAATGTATCTATAATTAGCCCATAACCATGTGTCTCTGTTAACGTGTAATGTATGGATTCTTACAATGAAAAGTTTTACTTGTGATTATTTACGATCTCTGCCATAACGTCCATATTCAAGCCACTCCAATAAATATAATACATATTCGCCTCCATAGAAGTGGTTCAGTGGCTGAAGTGATATTGGTCTAGTGGCATGTGGTAAATCTATTAAAAGCAAACACTATCTCATATTTGGATTTCAAGTCCTATTGCCTATATTATGTAAGAATTTGACTAATGGGCCGCCAGTTGTAACCTACTATTGACCAAAAAAAAATGAAGTAGTCCAGTGGTAATACTGAAATTTAGAAGATAATAATATGTTATACTAAGTTTGAATATTTCTTAAAACAAAATTACACTCGCATGCAGTATTAAAAGTATTCGCGTAGTTTTTTTTGATCTCGAGATTAATCGGATTTCATAATTTTTTGATATGTAGATCCGTTGAACCGATTCAGGAAAACAATTTCTAGCTAATCTAGCTTTTGGTGCTTAAAGTATTTTTGTTGAACCGGATTATCCGAATTATCTATATATATATATATAAATCTTGGCACATAGGAAGTCAAAATTATGTCAACAACACTTGTTAAATTTGCACAAATTTCTATTTTATATTCGAGTATTCTCGCAAATTGATAAAACAAAGGGAGACGAGTCTCAAGCACATGTTTTTCATTTTGTGGAAATCAATTTGTCAATCTCAATGTCCTAATTTCTATTTCCGTTTTTTTTTGTTTTTTTAAAATCACTATATAAATATCTCATAATCATTTATGAAATAATCCTTGGTAATTATTGTACGGACAACATAGAAGAATAAACTATAATTACTACACTTTTTTTTTCTCTGACAATATGAACTTTATTATGAAGGTTATATTTCATTATTCATCTCTCTTAAAATTCAAGAAACTATTACATCTGGTAAGAAAAATCAGTTGAATAATATGCAATAATTTGCTTTGAAAAAAACATCTAGACATCGGAGAAAGGAGACTAAACTGTGGTCCGAACCGAGATTTGTAAACAAAAAAAACAACATTACGTAAATTGTAATTCATAAAAATTTGTGCTTGGTGCTTGTCTACCTTCACACCGGTTTACGATAAACCACTCTCTTTCAACATTGTTTATGTATACTAATCATAATATCGTATATTTACATTTATATTTTTGTGTTACTAACTTAATATGTATAGATGATTATATTAAACCCAATATACATATTTGACATATGTTTTTTCTCGTTATTAATCCTTTTTTGGGGCAAGCTTCTGTCATTGGTCATTATTATACACTACAGAAAAAAATTTATATTGGTACTAAATATTTCGTCAGAATAATACATATTTCGTCACAATATAAAAATATTGTTACGAAGTTGTGACAATTTGTAAATGGTTACAATATAAGTGTCACAAATGCATATTGATAACAATAACGTCACAATATAAAGATATTGTTACGAAATTGTGACAATTTGTAAATGGTTACAATACAAGAATCACAAATGCATATTGATAACAAAAACATCATAATATACTTGTGACGAATGAATTTAGTAACAATTTTGTCACAAATCGTTACAGAACATAGTTACAATGATTCGTAACAAAATTGTATATAAAATGTCACAAATTATTACTAATACTCATAGTCACAATATAATTGTCACAATGCCTGAATTTTTGTGTAGTGATATAACATTTCCAAAAAAAATACAAATAATTTGTAAACTTTACAGCTTGTTTTGATTATATTTTTGATTAAAAATCCACAGATTCCAAGTTTGGACCCGAAAAAAAAATCAATACTTTTTTTCATAAGAAATGAAAAATTGCGAAATAAGTAGAAGAGAGAAAGAAGTCGGTAACTACATATGATTTTGATTAAATTAATTAATAGGTATGAAGTTTATAACCTATGATTTCGATATTTCCAATAATTGGCAATCGTGTATCTTCGTTAAACTCAACATTGTAGTGTTTTATTTAGTCCACATGATCCCTTCCATCAAGACCTTTGCATCATTTCTATATCAATAAAGTTTTAATAATATCATTTTTGTATTGATATGAGTTAGTTTACTATTTGTTCGTCTGATTTAGTGAACACTGAAAATACTTGGGTTTTAAGTATTCAAGTCGCCAAATTTTGTAAATTTAGCTTATATTTCTAACAAATACAAATCAGACCTATATTAAAAATAAGATCTGATCAATGGAATAAACTCTATTAAGCAAGGAGAACTGCATAAGTAAAGTTAACATTATTATATATTTAAACTTTTGAATAACAAAAATAAACAATCGAGCTAAAACATAACGTTTTCTTATCATTCTAGCTAATTATATTTTCTTATTAAAAGTAAATTGTCAAAAGTAGATTCTATAGGTTTATGTGAAAGCTTGTATTATCATTGATAGGTAGAGGACAATTATAAATAAAAATAAGAATATACGAAAGTTCACTACAAGAAAACACATGATTTGCGATGGCAAAAAACATTGTAGGGCCGTCGCAGTCGTTGCAGGGCCGTCGCAAATAAGTAAATTGCTACGGCTCCTCTACGTTGTCAAAAACGTCGCAAATCGTGTGTCGCAAATCCAAAACGTCGCAAAAACGTCGCAGATATTGCGACGGAAGGTACGACGTCGCAGACCTGCGACGTACAGAGCAATCGCAGAGTCGTCGCAGGCCTGCGACGTTTTTGCAACGTCATGACTGCGACGTTTTTGCGACGTTATTCCTGCGACGTTTTCCTGCGACGTCTTTGCGACGTTAACTCTGCGACGTATATCTTGCGACGTCATTGCGACATATACACTGCGACGTTGTTGCGATGTTATAGGTGCGACGTCGTTGGGACGTTTTTTTTTTTTTTTAACTTTTTTGTAATTATTTATTTTATTTTATTCCAATTAATTTTTAAATTATTTAGAATTTTTTTTAAAAGAAATAGATTAAAATAAAAGTATTAATACAATGTTTACAAAAAAAAAAAAAAAAAAAAACTAAAACTCGGGTGAGATATCGAGGTTCGGGTCCGAGGGGTCCGGGGTGTGATCTGGACATAAGCTCCGGTTAGGTTCACCAGAACTCGATCCAGTCTGAACACCCATCTGGTTCAGCTGAGCAGCAATGTCCGGGTCTTTGGCGGCCAACATGGAAAAAAGGTGTGAGAACTGGGCGATGTTGAACTGCAGAGAGGAGATGAGTTTATCCTGCTCTTGCATCTTCGAATCCTGAGCGTGCAACTTTTCTTCCATCTCGACCATTTTTGCTGTATCGGCAGGCGGTTGATATTGGGAACTCTGAGAGCCGGTGCTCAGCTCGATCTGTGAGTCCAAAGAGCAACCGGTCTCGTATACTCTCCCCTTTTTACGGGGAGCAACCTGGTAAGAAAAAACAATTAAACATTATTTTTACAATTTCAAATGGAATAAACAACATAGAGAGACAAAAACTTTACCTCAGCATAAATGTGGTTCTTCTGTGCGGTTGATAGCACAGTAGAACCGGTACTCTCGTCCCCCCTGTCTTGGGTCAACTGCTGCATCTTCGCAGTGACCTTGTTGTACAACCGCTCCGCCTTTTTGTCGATGAAGACCCCGGCTTTGTTCCGTTTGGTCTGGTAGAGTGTCTCTACCAGATCAGGATGAGTATCCCCCGTCTCTTCTTGCTGAAAAATGTTTAAAAAAATCAATTGTAATAAAAAAATGATTCGTAATAAATTTTAAAAAAATATAAATGTAAGATATTACCAATTTCCGAGCTCGGGCCTTGAACGAAAGTTGGCCCGAGCAATGTCGATGTGGACCGTCGCCATTAGGATCAGACAATCGAGCCGCCCGCGCACTTGCACTTTTCTGCTCCGACCTCGGGTCCTGCCAATAGCGGACAAGACCCTCCCAAACTGCGGTGTTGAACCACCGCGGCATTGCTTGATCGCCCTGTGCCCGCCATTTGGCCTTCCAACGCCCAACCTGATCGCACAATCGACTCTTCAGAACCTCCTCGAATTTCATACGGACATCGCCCGTAATCGAGGGGCTCCAATGGTATCGTTGCTACAAAAAAAAATAGTTAAATTAATGTAAAAAGGTATTTAAAGAAATTAAAATAATTTAACAAACTTACCGCGAATGTCTTGAACCACCTATCGACGATGTGGTTGGGGACCTGGAAAAAATTTGCGTGCGGTTCCGTGAAATCTCTCTCGAAGATTTCCCGCACGGCTGTCGCCAACACCTGATCGTCGTTGAACCTACAATTTTATTCCCAAAATTAATATATATTTGATTAACAAAATCTTAAAGTCATAATTGTATAGATTAGGAAAATACCATAGAGTTCCCGGTGGGCGCTGCGGATGAAGAGTTTTCAGACCTTTGCGGGTTTCGTCATTCAGAATATCCTCAATCGACATCCCCGCAATGACATCCGCTGGAAGCGGCTGATAGACGGGAGTCGGAGGAGGCTCTGAATATGTGTCCCGCACGGGAGTGTAACCCGGCTGAGAGCCGGAGCTATAACCCGGAGTGTCGGGTAAAGAACGTGAGGCAGGGGATGCCTGAGAACCGGGTGGAGTACGGGGGTTATTTCTCCCACCCTCAGAGAGGTACCTAGTATAATGATTATGTCGTCCGGACATCTAGAATTACATGTCCGGACTCGATGTTAAATTTTTTTTAAATGGTTAAAATCGTTTTATTAAATTCTAATCGCAATTAAAAAGTTTTTCCCCGTCTAAAGTAGTTTTAACATTGTTTAAAAATTTCAAAAATTTGAATAAAAATTACGAAAGCGTTTTGAAAATCAAAAATGTTAAGAAAAATTTCAAAATCATTTTTAAAAATCAAAAAACGTTTTTAAAAATTCAAAAATGTAAATAAAAATTACAAAAGCGTTTTTAAAAATCAAAAAACGTGAATAAAAATTCAAAAAATGTGAATAAAAATTACAAAAGCGTTTTTAAAAATAAAAAAATGTTAAAAAAAAATTCAAAATCATTTTTAAAAATCAAAAAACGTTATTACAAATTCAAAAAATGTGAATAAAAATTACAGAAGCGTTTTAAAAATCAAAAATGTTAAGAAAAATTTCAAAATCATTTTTAAAAATCAAAAAACGTGAATAAAAATTCAAAAAATGTGAATAAAAATTACAAAAACGTTTTTAAAAATCAAAAATGTTAAGAAAAATTCAAAATCAGTTTTAAAAATCAAAAAACGTGAATAAAATTTTGTAGATCTAAAATCTAATCCCTAAATCCAAAACTACAACGAATGGCAACCTAAATCTACATTTCAAGGCTTAACTCTAAGAAATTGACAATGGAAATACATACCTTTTATCCTTTTGTCGTGGAGGTGGAAAAGGAGAAGAAAATCTAAAAGAGATGAGAAATGTAGGATGTAAGAAAAATGGTGGAACGATTCGAAGGAAGAAGAGAAGAAGAACTAGTCACTTACCTAGAGGGAGACTCGGCCGCAGAAGAGGAGAGGAGAGGGAGACGAATCTCGGCCGCGGAAGAGGAGAGGAGAGGAGAGGAGGCTCGGCCGCGGAAGAGGAGCGGAGAGGAGAGGAGGCTCGGCAGCGGAAGAGGAGAGGAGAGGAGAGGAGGCTCGGCCGCGGAAGAGGAGAGGAGAGGAGAGGAAGTGAAGTCGGCCGCGGAAGAGGAGAGGAGAGGAGGGAGAAGACTTAGGTGAAAATAGTAAAGGGAGAAGACTAAATCAGCAGCTCTATTTTTAATTTAAACCCTGAGATCTGCGATGGAACTGCGATGGAAATTATAATGACATCGTAATTCCATCGCAGAATTGCGATGCACCTGCGACGTCAGATTAGGGTTTTCGCCCAGAACGTCGCAGATCCATCGCAGGGTTGCGCGATGGAATTGCGATGTCATTATCGTTTTGGACGCACACGTCGCAGTGCCATCGCAAAGCTGCGACGTCTCTGCGACGTTTTGGACGCAGACGTCGCAGAGCCATCGCAAATCCACTTATTTTTTTTTAAAAAAATCTTACATTACTTGATTTAAATAAAATTACATGGTAAAATCACTTCACTCAGAGTCTTCGTCTTCTGTGTTTTCTTCTTCATCTGTCTCCTCGAACTCGTCAGAATTAGCAATTTCCCCCTCTGATTCTTCTTGGACAATGTCTTCTGTACCTTGTTGTGCATGTATGATATATTCGGTTGATTCAACAGCTATGCATACATCTGATCCTCTTTCTTGTTGCATAACCACATCGTCGACCACCCCTACAATACGACCTCTTGGATTGACTTTTATTACAGATAGCCACGTCTCCCTTTTTTGCTTTATACGGGGATATGAGATAAAACACACTTGTTCTGCTTGACATGCTAGAATAAAAGGATCAAACTTCGAATATGTGTGGCTTGCATTTACATCGGTTACCCCTAAATGGTTAATACGCACTCCTCGACCAGCCGTTGTACATCCATTTTTCACCTACACGAATAAATTAGATATAAAAACGTGTTGTCCTACTTTAATTGTGAATTATATTCCGATTGCGATCTTACGTACGTAGTAATTCAACCATCCGGTAAAATCACGTTCTTTAAAGGTTTCGTACTCGCTTTCACTTAAATTAGGAAAGCCTTCTCGAATTTCTCTGTCGAATTCACTGCGTAGTAAAGAATGTCGTAAGCATTAATTCAAATTTATCAAATTAATTACTAGTTAATAAGTACATACCTTTCAAACGGTACTATCTCTTCACAATTCCTCAAGATATAGTTGTGCGCTACACGAGAGTACGTGTGATTTTCCCAATAATCTTCTTTAATTTTGCCAGCAAGTCTTCCAATCTGAGTGAAGATATCTGGAACTGCAATGGCATATGTTGGTTTAATCCCTCCATCATCATATCGTCCTACCTGAGTTCTTTTGGTGTTAACAGTCGGACTAAAGTAATATGATGTGAAATGAGATGTTTCCTCGGTCAAGCTTCCTGCAACGATCGATCCTTCGACCTTGGCTTGATTTTTGACCTTTCTTTTCAGATGACCCATGAATCGCTCAAAAGGGTACATCCATCGAAATTGTACAGGCCCACCTAGAGCTGCTTCATGAGGTAAGTGGATTGGTAGATGTTCCATCACGTCAAAAAAAGAGGGCGGAAATATTTTTTCCAAGTTACAAAGCAACACTGCAATATTACTGTCTAGTTGAGCAATTCTGGCCTCTGTTAGTGTTCGTGTACACAGATCCCTAAAGAATGCTCCGATACCTACAAGTCATAAATACAGATTATACACATATAAATATTCGTGTTTTACAACACACATGATAAATAAAATGCTAATATTTTACGTGAGTACCTGCAATTGCTTCGTGGACATTCGTGGGTAAAAGCTCGAGCAAGGCAAATGGCAGTAGTCGCTGCATGAATACGTGGCAATCATGACTCTTCATACCAGATATTTTTTTCCCTTGCTCTATACATCGGGAGAATTTGGAGACGTAGCCGTCGGGAAAATTGACATCTGAAGATATCCAATTAAACAATGCCTGTCGCGCTTCTCCGCTCAAACGATAGCTGGGAATCGGTTGTTTTCCATCCCGTGTAATATGTAATTCGCTTCTCGAACATATCTCAGCGATGTCTAACCTTGATTTCAAATTGTCCTTACTCTTTCCCTCCACATTCAAAATCGTGTTCATAATGTTATCAAAAAAGTTTTTAACGATGTGCATCGGATCGAGGTTGTGACGTAGTAAGAGATCTTTCCAATAAGGGAGTTCCCAAAAGATACTCTTTTTGTGCCAGTTATGAGATTTTGTATATCCGTCAGGCATGTTTCCTGGAGTGTGCCAATTGCCCCCACGTTTACATGTTTCCTCAGCACCATAATAATCAATCTGCTGCAAGATCTCATCCCCAGACATATATGTTGGTGGAGGAATGCGCACAACCTTGTTCTTCTTGAACAGTTTCTTGTTCCTCCGGTATGAGTGGTGCATAGAAAGAAACCGACAGTGACAATCAAACCAGCATGATTTCTTACCATGCTTTAATTGAAATGCATCAGTCCATTCCATACAGTATGGACAAGATAACCTTCCATGAGTTGTCCACCCAGATAACATTCCGTATGCGGGAAAGTCACTTATCGTCCACAATAAAACTGCATGCATCTTGAAATTCTGCTTCTGCGATAAATCATATGTGCGAACTCCTCTATACCATAACTGTTTCAACTCGTGAACCAAAGGTTGCAGGAACACATCAAGAGATCGCCTTGGATGACTAGGACATGGCACTAGAATGGTCATAAACAAGAATTCACTTTGCATGCACATCTCAGGTGGAAGATTGTATGGCGTCAATATGACAGGCCATAACGAATACTGTCTTCCCGACAAACCAAATGGACTAAATCCGTCGGTGTATAAACCAAGATAAACATTTCTAGACTCTTTCGCAAAGTCAGAATGTACCGTCTGGAAGTGCTTTGCATCTGACGGATGTGTAACCTCCCCATCATTTGTGCTGTGTTCTGCGTGCCATCTCATAGCCGCTGATGTCCTTTCCGACTGGTATAGTCGCTTCAATCTATCAGTGATTGGCAAATACCACATACGTTTGTATGGCACTCGATTCCTTCCACCTGTTGCTCGATACCTTGGCTTCCCGCAAAAACGACATTCCTGTAACTTATCATCGTCTTTCCAAAAAATCATACAATTGTCAATGCATACATCAATCATCTCTGATGGTAATCCGAGACCCGCAACTAACTTCTGCATTTCATAGTAACTTTCAGCTGAATTATTATCTGCTGGCAGATACTCGTTAAACGCATCCACTAATTGGTTCATAGTTCTCTCGGTTATGTTTCCTTCACTTTTTATAGACATCAACCTAGATGCTAATGATAGTTTAGATAAACCTTCTCTACATCCTTCATAGATAGGTTGATTAGCAGCATCAAGCATATCATAGAACTGTTTCGCTTCAGCGTTAGGTTCTTCAAAAGTATTTTCACTACCTACTGGAATAGATCCATGATATGCATCTGTGACCATATCATGGTACCTATTACCTAGTAGATGCTCGTAACTTTCAAACATAGTTTCGCCATAATTATAATTACTATTACCACTAGGTAGATCATCACCAGCACTCATACTACTACTCCCGGCACCCAGGCTATACCCCTCCCCATGTGAAAACCACACATAATAGTTCGGAGTAAATCCTCTATTATATACGTGTCGTTTCACCATATCAACATTCACATATTTGGTGTTCCCACATTTTACACATGGACAGAATATGTTACCGTCATTTGGAGAAAATGGGTTATTTGCCGCCTGGTTTATAAATGCTCGTAGCCCATCTCGAAACTCTTTCGTCACTTCTCCCGTCTCTGGATCTTTGCGATTATACATCCATCGTCGTAATGCAAACACTTCATTTTCCGACGTCATTATTTTAGCTTACAGAAAATTGTATTAATACTCAGATTTTTTTTCCTCCCACAATTCTTTATCTCTCTAGTTTTTATCTCTCTAAGTGTTTATGAGATGTTGTGTGAATATACAATCACATGGTGGGGTATTTGTAGGGAATTGAGGAGAATTTGCGATGTACTTGCGATGGATGTCATCCACGTCGCAAAAACATCGCAAAATCGTCGCACAATTGCGATGGCGCAAAACCAACTCAAAAACGTCGCAAATTTGCGATGTCTTTGCGAGGTTACGTAATACGTCGCAATTCCGTTGCAACGACGTCGCAAACTTGCGACGTTTTATTTCCATCGCAAATAGACGTCGCAAATCACATGTTTTCTTGTAGTGGTTAATGAGAGAGATATTAGGAGATGATTGTGTATTATTTACATATCTGATTAATATATCCGTAACAAATTCAATTTATATCAATAACTACACACTTGATGAATGCAACAAATTTGATGTAAGTTCGTGAATTTAGCTATGTATTACATACTATCTTGTGTAGAAAATAACTATATATATTTTATTAGTTCGTATGTTATAACCATGTAACATCCAAGTATATATATACATATATTTATATATATGCAACATATATAAACATATATCAAATGTCCTAAATGCTTAGAAGCAGTTCAATGCCTTGTACCTGCAAGATTTTATTGAGATACTTCAAAAAAAAAAGAACAGATTATGTCGCCATGATTACTGCCAATGGAGCTGGAACCCTAACTAAACCTTTTTATTAAGAAACTAATGAAGCCAACTTAATTAGTTTAATTATCCGATTACATAGTCGCTATCCGGCTTAGTCTATTAGATGACAACAACATTAAAATTTAAAACAATGGTCAATGAATTATATAACATTAAAACAAAACAAATCAATTGTAAATGAAACTCTTAAGAATACATATATACATATAAAATGCTAGGTACCAACCACAAAGACAGCGAAGAGCTTGCCTTTAACTCATTATTTACAACAAGATTATTATATGAAGAGGCCAAATTTGGAAACTACAATGCACAATTATGGCGACATTATGAACTTCATCAAGATAGAAAAATAAAGGAGAGATTTAACAATTACAACAAAATGTACAAAATTTTGCGTATAAATAGATCATCACACATATGTATTTCTCACATCCAAGTTAAAGTTAATTAAAAAGAAAAATCTTAAGCAAATCAAAAAGAAAAAAGATGGCAAAGAACTTCAACTCCATCAGCTTCACTGTTCTCTTGCTTGTCCTCTTGATGGTTTCTACTGGTATTAAATTTAACGACCCACTCAATTCTATATTTTCTGTTGTAATCTGATAAACAAAGTTCAATTAACCTATTGTGCATACATACCGATATAGCACTTTTTCTAATTGTATATTTATCGATGTGTAGAAGTCCCGAAGAGCGAAGCTCAAAAATGCGGACCGTTCATAGGCGAGTGCGGACCAGACCCGTACACAGGTTCGAATGCTGATTGCTTTACTTGTTGCAAAGGCAGATATGGGATTTCTCTAGTCTGTAAAGGAGTTGTTGAGGGAGTCCCCCCGCACTGCCATTGCTACGGATTCTAATGAGGTTTCAAATCTCGAGTTGAAGGGTATCTTTTGTGTTTACTTACTGTTATGTGTGTATGCTTATGTTCAAGTTTCTTTGCTTCCCAAATAAAACATCAAGGAAGTATCTTATTACTGCATGTTTGCTTGCCTTAAGTGTTAGCTCATGCATGTTGTGTGCCCTTGTGTGACCCCTCCTGAATAGTAAACTCATTTTGTGTGTGTTTGTACTTTGTTCGTTATGTTTCTCTTATCAAATTTATGGGATCTTAGTCCAAACACGCGATAAAACCTCTGAACATTGTGTGAAGAGATAATTCACGAGAGGGTCTCCTTGGCGTAGTCACCGGATAAGATTAGGAGTAATTATTAATGGGGAAGGACTAAGAGACCGAGCTAACACATTGCATATATATTCAAGAGATATAAGTCTTCAAGGTTACAATCACATGGCTTAAATTTCCAAGTTTATTAAAAATTAAAACAAACTACAAGTGAAGCGAAAGGGACAAAAATCCAAAACGAAAAAGATAGGAAAATACAAGTCTAAAGTAAAGTAGCAACTTGGTTGGGTATTGAACTAAGATGCCAAATGAATTTCACAGAACATGTTAACTCATACATCTTTTGGTATGGTTTCCTCGTCCCTAAGACGACGAAAGTATCACTACACTACTCTTACCTAGCCAAAATAGTGTTTACACTAGCAAACTATTTTGATATATTTTGATCTTGTGGCCATTATTTTGATCCTATGGACAAGTTTGATATATTTTTTTTTCTCGTGGTCGACTGTGAATTGTTTCCAGATTTAGTGTTGTTCTTAAAATATTGTACCACCTTCATGCTTGTGGCCGAGTTTATCAACTAAAGTTCCGAACACACTTGACACTACCCAATACCTTAATTGATCCTGCAAGATGTTTATGTGTATACCTCAAAATATGTTAGCATCACTACAAATGTATACTCGTAACTAAAACACCACAATATTTGAACTTATTCTGGTACTATAATGATGCCAGGGATTTCGCTACACAAGTTTCTTCTTAAGTTTTTGATTCAAATAGAGGTAAAAGCATTTTTCAGTTTTTTTTTTGTCCTTTTCATTCCTTTAGCATAACATATATTACGCGAGATTATATGATTATATGAAGTCGAACTCTAGTAAGAAAAATGCATAAATAAATTTAACCTTATTATATTTTCAAACTTTGAATAACAAAAATAAACAATCAAGCTAAAACATATTGTTTCTTAGCTAATGATATTTTCTTATTAAAAGTAAACGGGATCAAATAAATTTTGTGGTAGATTCTATAAGTTTATGTGAAAGCTTGCATTATCATTGATAGGTAGAGGACATTATAAACAGAGGTATAGAGCTATACATAGAAATGAGAATTTACAAAGTTAATAAGAGAGATATTAGGAGATGATTGTGTATTATTTACATATGTGAATATATCCGCAACAAATTCAATTTATATCAACAACTGTATAAACCGAATCATCGGATGAGGCCAACTAGTTGTTAAGTGCAGTTGGTGTTGTTATATATACTCTTTCTAGTGGAAACAATGTTTATACGAATGCATATTGATAACAAAAACATCATAATATACTTGTGACGAATGAATTTAGTAACAATTTTGTCACAAATCGTTACAGAACATAGTTACAATGATTCGTAACAAAATTGTATATAAAATGTCACAAATTATTACTAATACTCATAGTCACAATATAATTGTCACAATGCCTGAATTTTTGTGTAGTGATATAACATTTCCAAAAAAAATACAAATAATTTGTAAACTTTACAGCTTGTTTTGATTATATTTTTGATTAAAAATTCACAGATTCCAAGTTTGGACCCGAAAAAAAAATCAATACTTTTTTTCATAAGAAATGAAAAATTGCGAAATAAGTAGAAGAGAGAAAGAAGTCGGTAACTACATATGATTTTGATTAAATTAATTAATAGGTATGAAGTTTATAACCTATGATTTCGATATTTCCAATAATTGGCAATCGTGTATCTTCGTTAAACTCAACATTGTAGTGTTTTATTTAGTCCACATGATCCCTTCCATCAAGACCTTTGCATCATTTCTATATCAATAAAGTTTTAATAATATCATTTTTGTATTGATATGAGTTAGTTTACTATTTGTTCGTCTGATTTAGTGAACACTGAAAATACTTGGGTTTTAAGTATTCAAGTCGCCAAATTTTGTAAATTTAGCTTATATTTCCAACAAATACAAATCAGACCTATATTAAAAATAAGATCTGATCAATGGAATAAACTCTATTAAGCAAGGAGAACTGCATAAGTAAAGTTAACATTATTATATATTTAAACTTTTGAATAACAAAAATAAACAATCGAGCTAAAACATAACGTTTTCTTATCATTCTAGCTAATTATATTTTCTTATTAAAAGTAAATTGTCAAAAGTAGATTCTATAGGTTTATGTGAAAGCTTGTATTATCATTGATAGGTAGAGGACAATTATAAATAAAAATGAGAATATACGAAAGTTCACTACAAGAAAACACATGATTTGCGATGGCAAAAAACATTGCAGGGCCGTCGCAGTCGTTGCAGGGCCGTCGCAAATAAGTAAATTGCTACGGCTCTGCGACGTTGTCAAAAACGTCGCAAATCGTGTGTCGCAAATCCAAAACGTCGCAAAAACGTCGCAGATATTGCGACGGAAGGTACGACGTCGCAGACCTGCGACGTACAGAGCAATCGCAGAGTCGTCGCAGGCCTGCGACGTTTTTGCAACGTCATGACTGCGACGTTTTTGCGACGTTATTCCTGCGACGTCTCTGCGACGTCTTTGCGACGTTAACTCTGCGACGTATATCCTGCGACGTCATTGCGACATATACACTGCGACGTTGTTGCGACGTCTTTCTTGCGACGTCGTTGGGACGTTTTTTTTTTTTTTAATTTTTTTGTAATTATTTATTTTATTTTATTCCAATTAATTTTTAAATTATTTAGAATTTTTTTTAAAAGAAATAGATTAAAATAAAAGTATTAATACAATGTTTACAAACAAAAAAAAAAAAAAAAAAACTAAAACTCGGGTGAGATATCGAGGTTCGGGTCCGAGGGGTCCGGGGTGTGATCTGGACATAAGCTCCGGTTAGGTTCACCAGAACTCGATCCAGTCTGAACACCCATCTGGTTCAGCTGAGCAGCAATGTCCGGGTCTTTGGCGGCCAACGTGGAAAAAAGCTGTGAGAACTGGGCGATGTTGAACTGCAGAGAGGAGATGAGTTTATCCTGCTCTTGCATCTTCGAATCCTGAGCGTGCAACTTTTCTTCCATCTCGACCATTTTTGCTGTATTGGCAGGCGGTTGATATTGGGAACTCTGAGAGCCGGTGCTCAGCTCGATCTGTGAGTCCAAAGAGCGACCGGTCCCGTATACTCTCCCCTTTTTACGGGGAGCAACCTGGTAAGAAAAAACAATTAAACATTATTTTTACAATTTCAAATGGAATAAACAACATAGAGAGACAAAAACTTTACCTCAGCATAAATGTGGTTCTTCTGTGCGGTTGATAGCACAGTAGAACCGGTACTCTCGTCCCCCCCGTCTTGGGTCAACTGCTGCATCTTCGCAGTGACCTTGTTGTACAATCGCTCCGCCTTTTTGTCGATGAAGACCCCGGCTTTGTTCCGTTTGGTCTGGTAGAGTGTCTCTACCAGATCAGGATGAGTATCCCCCGTCTCTTCTTGCTGAAAAATGTTAAAAAAAATCAATTGTAATAAAAAAATGATTCGTAATAAATTTTAAAAAAATATAAACGTAAGATATTACCAATTTCCGAGCTCGGGCCTTGAACGAAAGTTGGCCCGAGCAATGTCGATGTGGACCGTCGCCATTAGGATTAGACAATCGAGCCGCCCGCGCACTTGCACTTTTCTGCTCCGACCTCGGGTCCTGCCAATAGCGGACAAGACCCTCCCAAACTGCGGTGTTGAACCACCGCGGCATTGCTTGATCGCCCTGTGCCCGCCATTTGGCCTTCCAACGCCCAACCTGATCGCACAATCGACTCTTCAGAACCTCCTCGAATTTCATACGGACATCGCCCGTAATCGAGGGGCTCCAATGGTATCGTTGCTACAAAAAAAAAATAGTTAAATTAATGTAAAAAGGTATTTAAAGAAATTAAAATAATTTAACAAACTTACCGCGAATGTCTTGAACCACATATCGACGATGTGGTTGGGGACCTGGAAAAAATTTGCGTGCGGTTCCGTGAAATCTCTCTCGAAGATTTCCCGCACGGCTGTCGCCAACACCTGATCGTCGTTGAACCTACAATTTTATTCCCAAAATTAATATATATTTGATTAACAAAATCTTAAAGTCATAATTGTATAGATTAGGAAAATACCATAGAGTTCCCGGTGGGCGCTGCGGATGAAGAGTTTTCAGACCTTTGCGGGTTTCGTCATTCAGAATATCCTCAATCGACATCCCCGCAATGACATCCGCTGGAAGCGGCTGATAGACGGGAGTCGGAGGAGGCTCTGAATATGTGTCCCGCACGGGAGTGTAACCCGGCTGAGAGCCGGAGCTATAACCCGGAGTGTCGGGTAAAGAACGTGAGGCAGGGGATGCCTGAGAACCGGGTGGAGTACGGGGGTTATTTCTCCCACCCTCAGAGAGGTACCTAGTATAATGATTATGTCGTCCGGACATCTAGAATTACATGTCCGGACTCGATGTTAAATTTTTTTTAAATGGTTAAAATCGTTTTATTAAATTCTAATCGCAATTAAAAAGTTTTTCCCCGTCTAAAGTAGTTTTAACATTGTTTAAAAATTCCAAAAATTTGAATAAAAATTACGAAAGCGTTTTGAAAATCAAAAATGTTAAGAAAAATTTCAAAATCATTTTTAAAAATCAAAAAACGTTTTTAAAAATTCAAAAATGTAAATAAAAATTACAAAAGCGTTTTTAAAAATCAAAAAACGTGAATAAAAATTCAAAAAATGTGAATAAAAATTACAAAAGCGTTTTTAAAAATAAAAAAATGTTAAAAAAAAAATTTAAAATCATTTTTAAAAATCAAAAAACGTTAATACAAATTCAAAAAATGTGAATAAAAATTACAGAAGCGTTTTAAAAATCAAAAATGTTAAGAAAAATTTCAAAATCATTTTTAAAAATCAAAAAACGTGAATAAAAATTTAAAAAATGTGAATAAAAATTACAAAAACGTTTTTAAAAATCAAAAATGTTAAGAAAAATTCAAAATCAGTTTTAAAAATCAAAAAACGTGAATAAAATTTTGTAGATCTAAAATCTAATCCCTAAATCCAAAACTACAACGAATGGCAACCTAAATCTACATTCCAAGGCTTAACTCTAAGAAATTGACAATGGAAATACATACCTTTTATCCTTTTGTCGTGGAGGTGGAAAAGGAGAAGAAAATCTAAAAGAGATGAGAAATGTAGGATGTAAGAAAAATGGTGGAACGATTCGAAGGAAGAAGAGAAGAAGAACTAGTCACTTACCTAGAGGGAGACTCGGCCGCAGAAGAGGAGAGGAGAGGGAGACGAATCTCGGCCGCGGAAGAGGAGAGGAGAGGAGAGGAGGCTCGGCCGCGGAAGAGGAGCGGAGAGGAGAGGAGGCTCGGCAGCGGAAGAGGAGAGGAGAGGAGAGGAGGCTCGGCCGCGGAAGAGGAGAGGAGAGGAGAGGAAGTGAAGTCGGCCGCGGAAGAGGAGAGGAGAGGAGGGAGAAGACTTAGGTGAAAATAGTAAAGGGAGAAGACTAAATCGGCAGCTCTATTTTTAATTTAAACCCCGAGATCTGCGATGGAACTGCGATGGAAATTATAATGACATCGTAATTCCATCGCAGAATTGCGATGCACCTGCGACGTCAGATTAGGGTTTTCGCCCAGAACGTCGCAGATCCATCGCAGGGTTGCGCGATGGAATTGCGATGTCATTATCGTTTTGGACGCACACGTCACAGTGCCATCGCAAAGCTGCGACGTCTCTGCGACGTTTTGGACGCAGACGTCGCAGAGCCATCGCAAATCCACTTATTTTTTTAAAAAAAAATCTTACATTACTTGATTTAAATAAAATTACATGGTAAAATCACTTCACTCAGAGTCTTCGTCTTCTGTGTTTTCTTCTTCATCTGTCTCCTCGAACTCGTCAGAATTAGCAATTTCCCCCTCTGATTCTTCTTGGACAATGTCTTCTGTACCTTGTTGTGCATGTATGATATATTCAGTTGATTCAACAGCTATGCATACATCTGATCCTCTTTCTTGTTGCATAACCACATCGTCGACCACCCCTACAATACGACCTCTTGGATTGACTTTTATTACAGATAGCCACGTCTCCCTTTTTTGCTTTATACGGGGATATGAGATAAAACACACTTGTTCTGCTTGACATGCTAGAATAAAAGGATCAAACTTCGAATATGTGTGGCTTGCATTTACATCGGTTACCCCTAAATGGTTAATACGCACTCCTCGACCAGCCGTTGTACATCCATTTTTCACCTACACGAATAAATTAGATATAAAAACGTGTTGTCCTACTTTAATTGTGAATTATATTCCGATTGCGATCTTACGTACGTAGTAATTCAACCATCCGGTAAAATCACGTTCTTTAAAGGTTTCGTACTCGCTTTCACTTAAATTAGGAAAGCCTTCTCGAATTTCTCTGTCGAATTCACTGCGTAGTAAAGAATGTCGTAAGCATTAATTCAAATTTATCAAATTAATTACTAGTTAATAAGTACATACCTTTCAAACGGTACTATCTCTTCACAATTCCTCAAGATATAGTTGTGCGCTACACGAGAGTACGTGTGATTTTCCCAATAATCTTCTTTAATTTTGCCAGCAAGTCTTCCAATCTGAGTGAAGATATCTGGAACTGCAATGGCATATGTTGGTTTAATCCCTCCATCATCATATCGTCCTACCTGGGTTCTTTTGGTGTTGACAGTCGGACTAAAGTAATATGATGTGAAATGAGATGTTTCCTCGGTCAAGCTTCCTGCAACGATCGATCCTTCGACCTTGGCTTGATTTTTGACCTTTCTTTTCAGATGACCCATGAATCGCTCAAAAGGGTACATCCATCGAAATTGTACAGGCCCACCTAGAGCTGCTTCATGAGGTAAGTGGATTGGTAGATGTTCCATCACGTCAAAAAAAGAGGGCAGAAATATTTTTTCCAAGTTACAAAGCAACACTGCAATATTACTGTCTAGTTGAGCAATTCCGGCCTCTGTTAGTGTTCGTGTACACAGATCCCTAAAGAATGCTCCGATACCTACAAGTCATAAATACAGATTATACACATATAAATATTCGTGTTTTACAACACACATGATAAATAAAATGCTAATATTTTACGTGAGTACCTGCAATTGCTTCGTGGACATTCGTGGGTAAAAGCTCGAGCAAGGCAAATGGCAGTAGTCGCTGCATGAATACGTGGCAATCATGACTCTTCATACCAGATATTTTTTTCCCTTGCTCTATACATCGGGAGAATTTGGAGACGTAGCCATCGGGAAACTTGACATCTGAAGATATCCAATTAAACAATGCCTGTCGCGCTTCTCCGCTCAAACGATAGCTGGGAATCGGTTGTTTTCCATCCCGTGTAATATGTAATTCGTTTCTCGAACATATCTCAGCGATGTCTAACCTTGATTTCAAATTGTCCTTACTCTTTCCCTCCACATTCAAAATCGTGTTCATAATGTTATCAAAAAAGTTTTTAACGATGTGCATCGGATCGAGGTTGTGACGTAGTAAGAGATCTTTCCAATAAGGGAGTTCCCAAAAGATACTCTTTTTGTGCCAGTTATGAGATTCTGTATATCCGTCAGGCATGTTTCCTGGAGTGTGCCAATTGCCCCCACGTTTACATGTTTCCTCAGCACCATAATAATCAATCTGCTGCAAGATCTCATCCCCAGACATATATGTTGGTGGAGGAATGCGCACAACCTTGTTCTTCTTGAACAGTTTCTTGTTCCTCCGGTACGAGTGGTGCATAAAAAGAAATCGACAGTGACAATCAAACCAGCATGATTTCTTACCATGCTTTAATTGAAATGCCTCAGTCCATTCCATACAGTATGGACAAGATAACCTTCCATGAGTTGTCCACCCAGATAACATTCCGTATGCGGGAAAGTCACTTATCGTCCACAATAAAACTGCATGCATCTTGAAATTCTGCTTCTGCGATAAATCATATGTGCGAACTCCTCTATACCATAACTGTTTCAACTCGTGAACCAAAGGTTGCAGGAACACATCAAGAGATCGCCTTGGATGACTAGGACATGGCACTAGAATGGTCATAAACAAGAATTCACTTTGCATGCACATCTCAGGTGGAAGATTGTATGGCGTCAATATGACAGGCCATAACGAATACTGTCTTCCCGACAAACCAAATGGACTAAATCCGTCGGTGTATAAACCAAGATAAACATTTCTAGACTCTTTCGCAAAGTCAGAATGTACCGTCTGGAAGTGCTTCCACGCTTATGCATCTGACGGATGTGTAACCTCCCCATCATTTGTGTTGTGTTCTGCGTGCCATCTCATAGCCGCTGATGTCCTTTCCGACTGGTATAGTCGCTTCAATCTATCAGTGATTGGCAAATACCACATACGTTTGTATGGCACTCGATTCCTTCCACCTGTTGCTCGATACCTTGGCTTCCCGCAAAAACGACATTCCTGTAACTTATCATCGTCTTTCCAAAAAATCATACAATTGTCAATGCATACATCAATCATCTCTGATGGTAATCCGAGACCCGCAACTAACTTCTGCATTTCATAGTAACTTTCAGCTGAATTATTATCTGCTGGCAGATACTCGTTAAACGCATCCACTAATTGGTTCATAGTTCTCTCGGTTATGTTTCCTTCACTTTTTATAGACATCAACCTAGATGCTAATGATAGTTTAGATAAACCTTCTCTACATCCTTCATAGATAGGTTGATTAGCAGCATCAAGCATATCATAGAACTGTTTCGCTTCAGCGTTAGGTTCTTCAAAAGTATTTTCACTACCTACTGGAATAGATCCATGATATGCATCTGTGACCATATCATGGTACCTATTACCTAGTAGATGCTCATAACTTTCAAACATAGTTTCGCCATAATTATAATTACTATTACCACTAGGTAGATCATCACCAGCACTCATACTACTACTCCCGGCACCCAGGCTATACCCCTCCCCATGTGAAAACCACACATAATAGTTCGGAGTAAATCCTCTATTATATACGTGTCGTTTCACCATATCAACATTCACATATTTGGTGTTCCCACATTTTACACATGGACAGAATATGTTACCATCATTTGGAGAAAATGGGTTATTTGCCGCCTGGTTTATAAATGCTCGTAGCCCATCTCGAAACTCTTTCGTCACTTCTCCCGTCTCTGGATCTTTGCGATTATACATCCATCGTCGTAATGCAAACACTTCATTTTCCGACGTCATTATTTTAGCTTACAGAAAATTGTATTAATACTCAGATTTTTTTTCCTCCCACAATTCTTTATCTCTCTAGTTTTTATCTCTCTAAGTGTTTATGAGATGTTGTGTGAATATACAATCACATGGTGGGGTATTTATAGGGAATTGAGGAGAATTTGCGATGTATTTGCGATGGATGTCATCCACGTCGCAAAAACATCGCAAAATCGTCGCACAATTGCGATGGCGCAAAACCAACGCAAAAACGTCGCAAATTTGCGATGTCTTTGCGAGGTTACGTAATACGTCGCAATTCCGTTGCAACGACGTCGCAAACTTGCGACGTTTTATTTCCATTGCAAATAGACGTCGCAAATCACATGTTTTCTTGTAGTGGTTAATGAGAGAGATATTAGGAGATGATTGTGTATTATTTACATATCTGATTAATATATCCGTAACAAATTCAATTTATATCAATAACTACACACTTGATGAATGCAACAAATTTGATGTAAGTTCGTGAATTTCGCTATGTATTACATACTATCTTGTGTAGAAAATAACTATATATATTTTATTAGTTCGTATGTTATAACCATGTAACATCCAAGTATATATATACATATATTTATATATATGCAACATATATAAACATATATCAAATGTCCTAAATGCTTAGAAGCAGTTCAATGCCTTGTACCTGCAAGATTTTATTGAGATACTTCAAAAAAAAAAGAACAGATTATGTCGCCATGATTACTGCCAATGGAGCTGGAACCCTAACTAAACCTTTTTATTAAGAAACTAATGAAGCCAACTTAATTAGTTTAATTATCCGATTACATAGTCGCTATCCGGCTTAGTCTATTAGATGACAACAACATTAAAATTTAAAACAATGGTCAATGAATTATATAACATTAAAACAAAACAAATCAATTGTAAATGAAACTCTTAAGAATACATATATACATATAAAATGCTAGGTACCAACCACAAAGACAGCGAAGAGCTTGCCTTTAACTTATTATTTACAACAAGATTATTATATGAAGAGGCCAAATTTGGAAACTACAATGCACAATTATGGCGACATTATGAACTTCATCAAGATAGAAAAATAAAGGAGAGATTTAACAATTACAACAAAATGTACAAAATTTTGCGTATAAATAGATCATCACACATATGTATTTCTCACATCCAAGTTAAAGTTAATTAAAAAGAAAAATCTTAAGCAAATCAAAAAGAAAAAAGATGGCAAAGAACTTCAACTCCATCAGCTTCACTGTTCTCTTGCTTGTCCTCTTGATGGTTTCTACTGGTATTAAATTTAACGACCCACTCAATTCTATATTTTCTGTTGTAATCTGATAAACAAAGTTCAATTAACCTATTGTGCATACATACCGATATAGCACTTTTTCTAATTGTATATTTATCGATGTGTAGAAGTCCCGAAGAGCGAAGCTCAAAAATGCGGACCGTTCATAGGCGAGTGCGGACCAGACCCATACACAGGTTCGAATGCTGATTGCTTTACTTGTTGCAAAGGCAGATATGGGATTTCTCTAGTCTGTAAAGGAGTTGTTGAGGGAGTCCCCCCGCACTGCCATTGCTACGGATTCTAATGAGGTTTCAAATCTCGAGTTGAAGGGTATCTTTTGTGTTTACTTACTGTTATGTGTGTATGCTTATGTTCAAGTTTCTTTGCTTCCCAAATAAAACATCAAGGAAGTATCTTATTACTGCATGTTTGCTTGCCTTAAGTGTTAGCTCATGCATGTTGTGTGCCCTTGTGTGACCCCTCCTGAATAGTAAACTCATTTTGTGTGTGTTTGTACTTTGTTCGTTATGTTTCTCTTATCAAATTTATGGGATCTTAGTCCAAACACGCGATAAAACCTCTGAACATTGTGTGAAGAGATAATTCACGAGAGGGTCTCCTTGGCGTAGTCACCGGATAAGATTAGGAGTAATTATTAATGGGGAAGGACTAAGAGACCGAGCTAACACATTGCATATATATTCAAGAGATATAAGTCTTCAAGGTTACAATCACATGGCTTAAATTTCCAAGTTTATTAAAAATTAAAACAAACTACAAGTGAAGCGAAAGGGACAAAAATCCAAAACGAAAAAGATAGGAAAATACAAGTCTAAAGTAAAGTAGCAACTTGGTTGGGTATTGAACTAAGATGCCAAATGAATTTCACAGAACATGTTAACTCATACATCTTTTGGTATGGTTTCCTCGTCCCTAAGACGACGATAGTATCACTACACTACTCTTACCTAGCCAAAATAGTGTTTGCACTAGCAAACTATTTGATATATTTTGATCTTGTGGCCATTATTTTGATCCTATGGACAAGTTTGATATATTTTTTTTTCTCGTGGTCGACTGTGAATTGTTTCCAGATTTAGTGTTGTTCTTAAAATATTGTACCCACCTTCATGCTTGTGGCCGAGTTTATCAACTCATGTTCCGAACACACTTGACACTACTCAATACCTTAATTGATCCTGCAAGATGTTAAATATGTTAGCATCACTACAAATATATACTCGTAACTAAAACGCCACAATACTTGAACTTCTTCTGGTACTATAGTGATGCCAGGGATTTCGCTACACAAGTTTCTTCTTAAGTTTTTGATTCAAATAGAGGTAAAAGCATTTTCAGTTTTTTTTTGTTCTTTTCATTCCTATAGCATAACATATATTACGCGAGATTATATGATTATATGAAGTCGAACTTTGGTAAAGAAAACTGCATAAATAAATTTAACATTATCATATTTTCAAACTTTGAATAACAAAAATAAAGAATCAAGCTAAAACATAATGTTTCTTAATATTTTAGCTAATGATATTTATTAAAAGTAAACGGGATCAAATAAATTTTGTGGTAGATTCTATAAGTTTATGTGAAAGCTTGCATTATCATTGATAGGTAGAGGACATTATAAACAGAGGTACAGAGCTATACATAGAAATGAGAATTTACAAAGTTAATAAGAGAGATATTAGGAGATGATTGTGTATTATTTACATATGTGAATATATCCGCAACAAATTCAATTTATATCAACAACTGTATAAACCGAATCATCGGATGAAGCCAACTAGTTGTTAAGTGCAGTTGTTGGTCAGCAGCAATTACAGCCAATGGAGCTGGAATCCTAAATAAACCTTTTATTAAGGAACTAATGAAGCCAACTTAATTAATTTAATTATCCCATTAAATAGTCGCTAAGATTCTGCTTTCTCTATTAAATGATAACAATAAAACAGTTGTTCTTGAATAACTACGAATAAATAATATAAAAAGCGATGTTACAACAACAAAGACACGACGATCTGGCCTTTGGTTGATTATTTTAAAAAAGAATATTATAAGACGAAGACTAAATTTGGAAAATACAATATACAATTGTGGCGACATTATGAACTTCATCAAGTATGAAAAATAATTGAGACATTTAAAATTTATTAAAAAATGTACAAAATTTCGCGTATAAATAGATCATCATACATGTCTGTTTCTCACATCCAAGTTAAAGTTAATTAAAACGAAAAATCTTAAGCAAAACGAAAAGAAAAGAGATGGCAAAGAACTTCAACTCAATCAGCTTCACTGTTCTCTTGCTTGTCCTCTTGATGGCTTCTACTGGTATTATACTTAATGATCCACTCTATTCTATATTTTTGTTGTGCTCTCTATCATACATTTAAATACTTACTACAAAAAGATTGTGTTATTCTGAAGGAATTTTTTTGGACTTTAATTAGTCATAAATTTGTGAATCTGTAAATTTTTGAATAATTTATTGTGATTATATTATGTACTGCGTTGGGACGAAGTTATTATTCGATTTATTCGTCCCAAGTATTTGGCGTTTTAGTTACGAGTATACATTTGTGATATTTATTTTGTAACTATTTACAAATTGTCATAAATTCATAACAATATTTTTTTTATATTGTGACGAAATATGCGTGTTATTATCTCTCAATAATTTTCTTTTGTAATAAATTATATATATTGACGTGTAGAAATCTCGAAGAGCGAAGCTCAGCAATGCCCCACATTCTTAGGCGAATGCGGACTGGACCCGTTCACAGGCTCAATTAATGCTGATTGCTTAGCTTGTTGCAGAGCCAAATTCGGGAGTGCTGTAGTCTGTAAAGGAGTTGTTGAGGGAGTCCCTAAGCACTGCCATTGCTACGGATTCTAATGAGCTTTCAAATCACGAAGTAAAGTGTAAGCTCATGCATGTAGTGTGTCCCTTGTGACCCCTCGTGAATAATAAAATCTCATTTCGTGTGTGTTTTGTACTTTGTTCTTCCTGCATGTTTCTCAGATCAAATTTATGGGGCCTTAGTACAAACTCGCAATAGAACATTATATGAAGAGATAATGTTAGAGAGGATCTCCCTAACGTAGTCACCAAATATGATTATTAATAGGGAAGGACTAAGAGACCGAGCTAATACACACAAGACACAATGTATAATCAAGAGATTTTTCCATATAACTAACTAACTAAGTCTTCAAAGTATCCGCCGGAGAAAATCTTCTTCAATTCAATTACATGGCTTAAATTGTCAAGTTTATTAGAGCATCTCCATGAAAGAGTTTTTCTATAAGTTTATTAACTTAAAAGTAGATAATAAAAATAAAGCATAATAATATTTAGTTGCCATAATTTCTTTAAAATACGAACAGTTCTTTTGATAATATAGTTTACAGTTTATCGGAAAAAAAATTTCTTTAAAAAGTAGAGAACTTTCTTAAGAAACTTTTGCAATTAAATATTATATATTATTTATTTTAAGTTAAGAAATTCATCGAAAATATTATGAATAGAAATGCTCTTAGAAAACAAAGTTGTTAATTGAATTAAGATGCCAAATGAACCGAATACTGAAATAATCAAAATATTAGAATCAAACGGTTTTTTGTCAAAAACCGAATACATGTTTTGGGTTTAGTTTTTTGGTTTCAATTTTTATGTCCGACACTAATCAATACACTGCTCTTTTTTTCTTTTCTTTTCAACCATCAATACACTGCTCTTTTTTTCTTTTCTTTTCAACCATCAATACACTGCTCTTAAGTTGTTAGAATAGTGTTGACAAAAATAAAAATAAATAAAGCTATTTTATTGATATGGGCCTATTTATGCGAACATTCCCCGAGCAATAATCTTTCATTTGACTTTATACGGGCAATAAGGGTTTAACTTAGAGGCCCAATAGGCCCTTAGATCTGGATTTTCAGCAACTGCATTGACTCGCACCTTTGAATGCGTAGGTTCAACTGTTTAGGTGTATGGGCTCGTTTGCGTGCGTGCGGTTAGAGTTACGGGTTAATTATTATTTTTCTACTCGAGCAGAGGCGCGTGTGACTCAAACGGATAATCCTACGGTTTTGATGAAATGGCTTCACGTAGACCTCACAATCTCAAAACACCATTCTTTTTACGCTTTCTTCTAGAAACCTCTACTCACTCTCCTTAAACCTCTTTAATAGGGTTTTTAGGTTACTTTTTGTTCCAACTACAACAACTCTTCTCTCTTTCAAGAGATTGAGATTAAAGTTTCAATCTTTCCTTCACTGTTTTCAATTCTCCCTCTATCTAATGGCTCCTGCTTTGAGTAGAAGCCTATACACAAGTCCTTTAACTTCAGTTCCAATTACTCCTGTTTCTTCTCGTCTCACCCATCTGAGAAGTGCGTTTCTTCCTCGTGGCGGCAGTTTGAGAGCCAGCGTTTCCTGTAGCTGGAATCTAGAGAAGAGATGTAATCGCTTCGCCGTAAAGTGTGACGCTGCAGTTGCGGAGAAAGAGACGACTGAAGAAGGTTCCGGTGAGAAGTTTGAGTACCAAGCTGAGGTTAGTTTCTCTTTTTATTCTCTAATGTTTAGAACTTTATTTCCTGGGTATCTCTAAACTTGATTTGAATTTGAAGTTTTAAGATTTAATTGTGAAAAATCTTATTTGTAGGTTAGTCGATTGTTGGATTTGATTGTTCACAGCTTATACAGTCACAAGGAGGTATTTTTGAGGGAGCTTGTAAGGTGAATCAAATTTATTGATTTACTAAACTGATTTGTGTATTTCTGTTAAAAAAATATGATTTTGAATGTGTTCGTATGTATTCAGTAATGCAAGTGATGCTTTGGATAAGCTGAGGTTCTTGAGTGTAACAGAGCCATCTCTGCTTGGAGATGGTGGAGAGCTTGAGATAAGGATCAAGCAAGATCCTGATAACGGCACTATCACCATAACGTACAAGAGAATTCTGTTTTATTTACTTTGTGTATTAACAATTACATAAAACTGTTTAGTGAATGAGATTTGATGTGAATATGCAGCGATACTGGTATTGGAATGACAAAGGAAGAACTTATAGATTGCCTTGGAACCATTGCTCAAAGTGGCACTTCGAAATTCTTGAAGGCTCTTAAGGTAATTTCTTTTTCTATCTCATTGAAATTTAGTTCTTATTTAATCAATTTTGATTTGAGTTCATTGTCTTAATATATCTATCTCTTTATTCAGGAAAACAAGGACCTTGGGGCTGATAATGGTTTGATTGGGCAGTTTGGTGTTGGGTTTTACTCTGCTTTCTTAGTTGCTGAAAAGGTGAAGACTTTCTACTTATGTTGCTTAGTGTCTTCTGGTTAAAGTATTTCTTAGGAGGAGTGGACTTACTATTGTCTCTGCTTTCAGATTGTTGTGTCTACCAAAAGCCCCAAATCTGACAAGCAATATGTTTGGGAATCGGTAGCTGATAGTAGCTCATATGTAATCAGAGAAGAAACAGACCCTGACAACATGTTACGCCGTGGAACACAAATCACTTTATATCTAAGGGTACCTTTCTCAATCACTTTTCCATTAGATGCGTCTGAGTATGGAGATCTTTTGTTGTTTATTTGACATTGTATTCCTGGATGCAGGAGGATGATAAATATGAGTTCGCAGAGCCTACAAGGATTAAGAATCTTGTGAAGAATTATTCTCAGTTCGTTGGGTTTCCCATCTTTACATGGCAGGAGAAATCGAGGACTGTAGAGGTAATGATGGTGTATAAAAGCAGTTTTAAGAGTATTCACATTGAAAATTATGGTTTAAAGTTTGTAACTTGTGGTAGGTTGAAGAGGAAGAACCACTTAAAGAAGGAGAAGAGGTAAGAATTTCATGGTTTTACTATGTGCATGATAAGTTGTCCAAAACCAAACACTGTCCTTTGCTTTTCGTATTACTAACATGAAACTTTTACTTATTTGATTCTAGGGTGAGCCAAAGAAGAAAACGACTTCTAAAACTGAGAAGTACTGGGACTGGGAACTAGCAAATGAAACAAAACCGCTATGGGTGAGCCTTGAGCTTTTGACGTGTGTTTTTGTCTACATCCTTTCTGATGTTCCACATGCTTACTTTTGATCATTGGTCTGTGTCTCTGAATAGATGCGAAATGCGAAGGAAGTGGAAAAGGAGGAATACAATGAGTTCTACAAGAAGGCTTTCAGTGAGTTCTTGGATCCACTTGCTCACACACACTTCACAACTGAGGGTGAAGTTGAGTTCAGGAGCATTCTATACATCCCTGGGATGGGTCCTCTTAACAATGAGGATGTTACAAACCCGAAAACAAAGAACATTCGTCTCTATGTGAAACGTGTGTTTATCTCTGATGACTTTGATGGAGAGCTGGTGAGCCTATTCAAATAGTCCTAAAACATATAATTGTTTTGACTCTCTGAAGACCTAAATTACTTCTGGTTCCATTCTGGTTTTACCGTGTTTCACAATTTGTTTGCAGTTCCCGAGATATTTGAGCTTCGTGAAGGGTGTGGTGGATTCAGATGATCTTCCTCTTAATGTTTCCCGTGAAATTCTCCAAGAAAGCAGAATTGTAAGTGTTGCAATAGTTAGTTTTTCAAATGTTCATTGTATACGAATCACACCTCCTAACTATGCTACGTTCCTTGATAATGTTCAGGTAAGAATCATGAGAAAGAGACTCATTAGGAAAACTTTTGACATGATACAAGATATCTCTGAAAGTGAAAACAAAGAGGTTTGTATCTCATTCACAAAATTTGGTTCTCTTAAGCCTTTTTTCAATGCCTGGGATATTAATGTGGTACAAATGATGCCAGGATTACAAAAAATTCTGGGAAAACTTTGGTAGATTCCTTAAATTGGGTTGTATTGAAGACACTGGTAACCACAAGCGTATTACACCGTTACTAAGATTCTTCAGTTCTAAGAATGAAGAGGAACTGACGAGCTTGGATGAATATATCGAGAACATGGGAGAGAACCAAAAGGCGATCTACTACCTTGCGACTGATAGTCTGAAAAGTGCTAAGTCTGCTCCGTTCTTGGAGAAACTAATCCAAAAAGATATCGAGGTATGTGCTTCATAACTTTGGGAAAAGCTGTCTTGGTGCTTCATTGTGGTTTGAATTGTTCTCTTAGCACTGGTTTTATCTAAATTATAGGTTCTATATTTGGTTGAACCAATTGATGAAGTTGCGATTCAGAACTTACAAACCTACAAAGAAAAGAAATTTGTTGATATCAGTAAAGAAGATTTGGAACTTGGTAAGTATTGTTTAGCAATTCCTGCGTTTTTTTTCTCTTCACAATTTGGTTTGTAACAATAGATGTCTATTCTTGCAGGAGATGAAGATGAAGTGAAAGAAAGGGAAACTAAACAAGAGTTTAATCTTCTCTGTGACTGGATTAAACAGCAGCTTGGTGAAAAAGTCGCCAAAGTCCAAGTCTCAAATCGTTTGAGCTCTTCTCCTTGTGTGCTTGTTTCAGGCAAATTCGGATGGTCAGCTAATATGGAAAGGTTAGTACTTTCACAGAAGCTTTATAAAACCCAAAATTGACATCACATGAACTTAATGTGGTTGTTCATGGTCAAAAGGCTAATGAAGGCACAAGCTCTTGGAGACACTTCAAGCTTGGAGTTCATGAGAGGTAGGAGAATACTTGAGATCAATCCAGATCATCCCATCATCAAAGACTTGAATGTAAGCGTTGCGCCATATTCTCTCAGTAATCTCTCTCGTCTTAAAGATCTCGAAGAAAGCCTTTTAACTTTGTGTTCTTTTGGTCCAGGCTGCTTGTAAGAATGCACCTGAGAGCACTGAAGCTATAAGAGTGGTCGATCTGTTATACGATACTGCTATAATCTCAAGTGGATTCACTGTAAGAAATCTAAAATCTTCTAGCTTTCTTGTTTCTCAGTAATAGTCTTGAGCCTTTTACTCACTTTTAATTTGTTGAGCAGCCTGATAGTCCAGCTGAGCTTGGGAACAAGATATATGAGATGATGGCTATGGCTGTTGGAGGAAGATGGGGCAGAGTTGAAGAAGAAGAAGCTACGGAAGAAGAAAGCTCAACTGTGAATGAAGAAGATGACAAAAGTGGAGAAACAGAAGTGATTGAACCATCTGAAGTTAGAGCAGAGAGTGATCCTTGGCAAGATTGATCCTTTTTTCTATGTTTTGTTGTGGAATTTTGACACAAAATGCGATCATCTCTCCATTAGCGTCATGATCGAATATGTGTAGTTTCTATTTACTAATAATTAAAATGATTTTTGAGCAGTTCTGAAAATATTATTACATTTCTTTTGACTAGGACTCATAACTTAACCATTAGTTACTAGTCTTCCAATGGAAACATATCCTATCTTATTTCTTTTGTGATCTACCACAAGAGATATTACATTATTTGACGATCATTACCCAACGATCCTCTTACCTAAATTTTCTCTCAACACACTCATAGCTGCCACGTAATCGTCCAGTTCGACCTTCGGCACACTCTCCACCGGATGTTCCCACCACAATCTCCTACCTTCTTCGTAAGAGTGTGAACTCTTACGAAGATACTTGTCGATCAATGCATCGACGTAGCCAAATCTATAGATCCTACCGCATCGAGAGACTGTTATAATCGCGATTTTTGCACCTTTGAGAACGCTCAATTTAGCGGATTTCTTAAACAATCCACGGCATCGTTTTGAGAATGTTACTTGTCTCTTCTATAATCTCTTGCTCTCTTTTATAATCTCTTTAATCTCTATCTTTTGTCGACCGTTCAAATTTTGACTTTGATCCTTGGACCTCAAGCAAGTGATCAATGAAGTTTCTCTTATTTCTTCCATTACCAAACAAGACTTAGACATGAAAGTATCATTAACTTTTTCTTGGAAGTGGGATTTATAGTTGTTCATGGTTATATATGTTAGCAAAAAAAAAAGAAATATTATTATTTTCATTTATGGTAATTGTGATATTAGATGTATTTGCAACTAACTAATTAACTAACAATTTTCGGAATGATTTCATATATCAAAGGTAGAGTGTTCTTTTATAGCAAATATAAATATATATCCGAAATGTGACTTTCCATTTTACTCGATCCTTGATGAATCAATTTTGATGCATGTAATATTTGATGGTCCTCCCTAGATTGTAAATTAGACTCAATTCATAATCTAACAAATTAAATGGTTGCGTTTATTCTCTAGTATTTTAATGAATTTAGAAATTCTTCTAAACACATGTGTTGTCCAGTATTGATTTTTAAGTTTTATTTAAAATAACTGTTATTGGATTTATTATTTGTAAATTTTATTTAAAATCATCATTTATTAGTTATATCATTTATAAATTTTAATTAAAATACCGTTTATTCAACATTACAGATTTGAATATGTATTTGTTTATAATGAATTTGACTGATTGTGAATTTTTTTTTAAAATATAAAAATTCAAATTCTTACAAAATACTTGTTATTTTGATTTGGCTTTGAAAAATCCACTTTGCATTATTTTAAAATTATACATAGATTTCTAAATCACATGGATTTTTCATGAATATTCGGTAATATTTCCGAAATAAATGGTACATAATTTACAGCAAAAATCTTGACACAATTGAACTCTGTATTGTCCATTATTTGAACAATAAAAAATGGATCGGTAGAGATACCTATAAAATAAGACAAACTAGTTATCTTTTCAATATTGTCAATATATATTTTGACATTATCTTACACGTTTTTTTTCTTCTGAAACATCAAACGTGGTTTGATTGCTTCATTTGTCACCTTGTCCACACAAATAATTTATTATTTTAATATGTAGAGACTCTGTTTCGAAACCAATGTATGGTATGACTTGCTTTTTGACGGCATAATTATTTTAAAATTTTAGTCATAGTTTATATATTTGGTTGATTTGATATGTATATTTAACTTTCTTATACCTAAGAAGTTTATGATAAGATAACAAAAAAATATGAAATTTTTTTTGGATTTGTGAATGATATTATATTTTATGAAAAATCAATCTTCCAAATACCAAACATCCTAGATATAAGTGAAGGTTAATATAGATCATCTATAATAGATGTCATTGTTGAAAGAAAATAAAAGAAAGATAATCAGTCAATTAAAAATCAAACATAAACTGGCATAATTATTCAATTATATTTTCATATCATATTTTCTTATTTCGAATATATTACTAAACTATCATCTATATGCACAATCAAACCATGATTTCTATGCATATATATGTTTCATAAACATTGTTCACATTGAACCATATGTGCACAAAACAAAAGTGGAAACATAAGTAATTCAACCATCCAAAGTTAGAGCAGAAAGTGATCTTTGGCAAGATTGATTTCTTATTTCTTTTCACCTTATAAATATTGATTGATTGGTTTCATTGACATCACTCTTTTATCTATTTTTATTTTTTTGATTAATATATTCTTACAAATACTCATATTGGAGATCTATAAGGACAATATAAGAGATCTGCTCTCTACAAACCAAACATGCTATAAACAAAAGTTTATCAGCACTGACTAAGAATAAAGATTATGTTCCTTTTAAAAACTCTAAGTTACACATTTTCTCCATGTTTGTTTCATTGTTTATAGTATAGTATGATTATATAAATTAGCTTTCAATAGGCCATCGCAAGTCAAGTACCTATGACCTATCTCGGCAACCATA
Source organism: Lepidium didymum (assembly GCA_963920545.1). Classification (NCBI taxonomy): domain Eukaryota; kingdom Viridiplantae; phylum Streptophyta; class Magnoliopsida; order Brassicales; family Brassicaceae; genus Lepidium; species Lepidium didymum. The sequence goes on from OY986982.1 coordinate 1,159,533, forward strand.
TATATGAGATAATTCTTATTATTTAATTTCACCATAAAGTTTTATCATAAAAAAACCAATTGAACTAATTAAGAAAGAAAAGTTATAAAATGCAAAATCTGTGCAAAACAACAATAATAATAAGAATAATAGTAAGAAATAGAAAGATAAAATAGAATCTAATGATTAAGTTTTAAGATATTTAATCAAAAAATATGAATGATTACTAACTACCAACTATTTATCATTTGAAAAAAACTATTGTTAATATTATTTTTGTAATCCTCTGTTTGGTTTTTTTTTTCAATGTAATTTTGAGTTTCCATTTTTCATGCAAATGAAAATTTTCGTACTTATTATGACCAAGTACAGATGATGCTATACATTTTTTTATCTAATGCATGCAATGATGAAATTCCTAATTTTTATGATGAACAAGCAAAACTTAATAATAGATGTCCACAAGGAATTCACAACCGATTCTCCAATTGTTATTATTTTATGTTCTTATTCTCTTTCTTCATATGTTATGTGTCTTGACTTGTTAATCATTTGCTTTAACTTCACAAAATCAACTGAATTTGATAATCAAAGTGAAACTTTCCTTGTTCTAATTCTTCTCTTATTCTTCTCTTGACTTATAAAGAATTTTACTATACAAAGTATAGACATTTCCAGAGGAAAATATCCATTGGAAATTCATCCAAAAAGAAATATTTCTAACAAAATTTGAATGAATTTTATCTGTCGATTCTGAGTTGTCAAATTGACGAATTTTATACGAGTTTTATGATAAAAAATATTCATCAGAAATCTCTTATAAAATTCAGAAAAATTTAATCTGATTTCTTTCTGTCATAATTTGTCGCAAATTCTTATAAATTTTCAGATAGAAAGTATTCTGTCACAAAATATATCACTAAGAAAATGCAATATTTTTTCTGTAGTTAATTGTTTCAATGGCTTAATTAGCATTCTTATCCTCCTTTTCATAGTCTCGTTCAGTTTTGAATATATTCAAGTATTATTTATTCTATTACTACATATGAGTTCTTTATCGTTAATTTTTCATTTTTGATCTAAAGATCAATAATATAATATGGCTTTAAAAGTGCAACATGACGATGTTTTGTACTGTCCATTAAATAACAAAGTATGGATCGGTATATAAATGACAATATAGTTAATAAGACAAATTGATTATCTATTTTTTTTTATTAATACTGGACTATTTTTTTATCAACATTGGATCACTACTAGCCGGCCTATTAAGCAAATTCCTACATAATATAGACTGTGGATTCGATCTCTGGATGTAAGATAGTGTCCGCCTTAAGTTAACTTACCAGATATCACTTCACACATAATTTATTAATTTAAACACTATTTTATAACCCAAATTTATAAAGTTAAAACTATATGATTTGGAGTCTTTTTTCATAATCATTTAAATTTGGAATGGAGATTTGTTAATGGTCCAAATTAGAATATCGATGTAAATATGATGTCTTTAAAAGACAACATTGTGGGGGTGGTACATATTTAAAATTTATTAGTAATTACTATCTATGTATTCTAAAATAATTGTTTTGGTTGGTATAGTATATTGTAATTGTGGTAAGAACGTGTACAACTTTTTTAAAATACCAGATACAAATATATTAAAAATAGTACTACAAAAATAATGATACAATAGACCCAATAACATGGTACACTAGTTTATAATGCTTCAATATTTCTCAATATGCACTAATTTTAGTGCCACCAATCAAAGCCAATAACTAAAACTATGTTCTAACTTGCCTTTTGTGCATAATTATTATTTTATTTGGACAAAATGGTGAGATGTGATAAAAAAATAGTTTAAAATTTGAGATTAAGTTTATATATATGTGTGTGTCCCATGTAGAAAATTGAAAAATAAGTTAAGATTATATGGGTTATGAACAAAATACTATACAAGATATATCTTACGAATGTAAAAAAACTAAATATGCAGACATATTCCGAGATCATCAGTCTGGAGTTCCATCATATCTTCTTTTTGTGGTATACACATTTTATGTTTCATGGATATATTCATGAAATTCCATAAATTGTATTTTTTTTCTTTCATGTTTTAGAATTTTTTTTTAATTTAGAAGGTGGTTTACATATTTTTATGGAAACTTAATTATATTTGATATTTTATAACTATTAAAATTCTGCAGATTCTTATACGATTGGTCAAAATAATTAAAATAAAATGTTAAATGATTTTATTAATAAAAATTTGAATTTTAAAGATACGTCTTTTTAAGTAAAAATAATCTTACATGTTAGGTTTCATCATTGAAATTAAAAGTGCAACTTATTTCTTGTTTTGTATAAAATTCGTACGTATCAAAAATGAAAAATAATGCACGTAGTTTGAGATCTTTATAGCAAATTAGCACCACGACTGTCCTTTTTTCTATATATTTTATATAGAAAAAAATAATAGAGACAAAGAAAATAAGAGTGTGATATTACAAGTTGGCTTTAAAAAATGCATTATTAAGGTTTAAAAAAAGAAAAATCAAAACAGACGAAAAGTGGAAGATGACGAAGATATGTACTAATCTCCATTAAACAATAGAACATGGATCGATAGAGATGGCTATATCATAAGACGAAGTGGTTATCTTTTTTTATTTCTTTTTTCTGCTGTCCATAATTTGATTTGTACTTTTTATTTTATATTTTAATGTTATTATACGCGTTTCTAATGTCATTTACGCGGTTTAATTACTCCAATGAACCTCGTATTACTTATTTATTATTTTAAACCAACTCCATTGAGTTTTTATTTTTACTTTGTTTTTAAATATAGTAATTTTATTTTATCGAAAAATATATAGTAATTTTTATTTTTTGGTTTAAACATGAGTTAGTGGATTCAAAAACCAAATCTTGTTTTAAACATAGGTTAAAGAGATCCGAATCTAGTACGTATTTACTAAAATCTGAATTCTATAGAAAACCATATATATTTACTTTGTGTATTATGATTTATTAACCCAAAATACAATTATATAAAAAATGGGAAAATCCATCTCCGCTGCTTTTTTTACACGTAGTTTGATTTTAGAAAATCTTTTAATCTCACATGATATTTTTTTTTTAAACATTGGATCGACAAGACCCGATCCATAACCTAAATCCCACTCCCCAATAATCCATTTTTAAGTTACTATAATATAGTAGGTAGGAATCGAATCCTGATGCCAAGTCATTAGATGAATCATCTCACATAATATTATTTAATATTTTAAAAAAGAATTTGAAATTTTGAATTTATCAATCTAATTATTAAATAACCAACTGAATTGAAATAAAAATGGAACACTTCTTGAAAATTGTTACGTAAAAGTGTGCACTTATTTTAACTTTTTGACAAAAATGAAAGTGTGGTTCTTTATATTATTGACTCATTGTCAGACAACTTACTATAAAAAATACAAATTTGATACTCTTCTATTTAATTTAATTTGATATTTTAGATTATTTTACATAAATTAAGAAATTATTAAATTTTATATTTGATATAAATAAAACATGTTTTATCACTAATTATAAAATAATGTAACCAATCACAAATCACTCTGTAAAATTTAAAGAGTCAAAAACACTTAAAACACAATAAATTTTGCATAGAAATCTTTAAACATTAACTAAATTGAAACAAATTTTTTTTTTGCTAAAACATCATTTATTATAAAAGAGAGAGAGAGTATATAATAAAACACAGATCCTAGTATCCTCAGCATTCATGTGTACACAAATTTTCGCTCATATATTTGAGTCATTAAAAGACTACTTGCTATAAAAAAACAATTCTTTTTATAATTAATCCTCGTACATTATATATAACAGGTGTTATGTCTGTTTTATATTAGTTAAGAAGTCTTTTGCCCTAAATCTCTAAACTACTCTATGTTTTTTCCTTTTGTAGTTCTGCTCTTTTAGAAAAGGTAAATCTTTGGTTTTGATTTTAATTTTGATAATCTCTTATTAATGGATTCGAGAGATGTTTAGTTATGTTGTTTCTGGGTTTGATAAAGGAGAAGATATGGGAAGAGGCAAAGTGACGATCAAGAAGATCACTAACTCGACGAATCGTCAAGTAACGTTTTCGAAGCGAAGAAAGGGATTGTTGAAGAAAGCAAATGAATTAGCGATTCTTTGTGATGCAGAGGTTGGTGTTATCATCTTCTCAAGCACTGGTAGACTCTACGATTTCTCTAGCTCCAGGTACCTAATTCGTTGACTTTTTTTTTTGTTTATAAGTTCTTTTGATTGATTTGGTTGATGATTGCACTTAGCAATTCTAGATCTCCATTTCTTATTAATGGTTCATTTGGAAACTCATAGATGATGGACGTATATCCCTGATGATGATGACTTGTTTAGGAGAAAAAATTTGTAGATCATCATCAACTTTGTCTAATGATGGCCAAAATTACTTTCTTGGTTTGTTAACTAAATGATTGCAAATTAAGTACTAGGTTTGTTTTCTGAATTTTTGTGTATATTTGTTGTTAGGAAATCGATTGAGATCAAATCAAGGTCGACCAAGATTAAATCAAGGTCGAACCGAGATTACGACAGAATCAAGATTTCTATAAGCAATAGTATATAGATTTTGATTCTTTGTTTTTTTTTTTTTATCTTGAAATTGCATATGATTCATTGAGAGAAGATTTGTTTCGATCTAATTTAATCTGATAATAATCATGATTACGTGATTGACCAAATATATGCAAATTCTATTAAGGATTGTTTTGAAATTCGTAGATTAATAATATGATAAAGTGTGCTATTTCTAGTTTTGTGTGTATACTTCTTACATAATTGAATCTTATCTTGATCCATAATCTCATTCAATTTTGATTTTGTTTGGCTCGTTTTCCCAACATATCTATGTTTTTCTGTTCATTTTGTTGTTGTTGTTTAATCTATGTTCCTATGTTGTTTAATTCAATAGGACTAGATAACTTGAGGTTTATGAAGAGTATAGATTCAGAGGGGATTGTAATGTTTACATTTTGCGGTAACTTTCTTAGAAGAGGAATTGGGGTCAAACTAGTTAAAAATACCTCACTCATCACTCACAAAATTAGTTTGTGGTAAGTGTATTTGGTCAAATAGTTAAATGTTCATTTATGCGGTCCAGAGAATCGTGTTGCTATGCGTAATATTGTTTGGAGCTTAAAAGGTTATAGGGTTATATATCGAAATTTGTTGATCTAACAATCATTAATTAGTAATTTAGTATAAATAGTTATAGTTAGAGAAAATCATTTGTAAATATTGGCAAAATATATATATATATATATATTGTTTTGGCATAATTCCGTATGACTTGTTTTGTGTGACTTTAAAAATCATTTTAAGCGAGTTCTTAAAATTGCCAAATTTTCCCATACCAAAATTCTAAAAATGTCTAAAATTTTTTAAAATATCCGAACATGAATCTAACTTTTTTACGTCTTAATACTTAATTAACAGGTATGTAATAAAAAAAATTACATATAATTTAATATTAATTTTTCCTTTCAAAATCTTCCTAATTATTCTACTTTGTCTTGTGTCTAAGTGGTGTCAAATGAATTCTTGAATCTAAGTTAATTAAGAAGTTGTTAACTATACAAGCTTTATGTAACTTTCTTGCTTTTGATTAAGAGTTTTTATCTAATAAGATTCGACTCTTAACACTACTCGTTTATCTTAATTGGAAACTACTTTGGTGGTTTTATGTAAAACTAAGTGCTGCGTTATCTGATGTTTAATATATTAATACTTATGTCAGGTAATCGTAATACGGCTTTGTTATTAAATTATTCGATTAGAAATCTTGCAATTTTAATGTCTTACATCCAACTTGCTAATTGTTTAATGTTATATAATAACAATAGTGAGCAGAAGCGAATCTTTCTTTTCAAAAATATTTTGAGAAACTGTTTTATTGCCAACGAAAAGCTTTCCATACATAGTGAATCTGCATTTTGGCAGCATGAGATCAGTAATAGAGAGATACAACGATACCAAAGGAGAGATCAAATCAGAAATTAACTTTGCTTCCGAAGCCATGGTACTTCTTTTTTCTTTTCTTTTTACAAAATACTAATCGTTACTAGATAACATATCAGTATTAATAGAAACTTCACTTTTGTTATCTAATTTCAACGATCTAAAACATTGTTTATACTATATTTTAGTACTGGCAAAAAGAAGCTGGGATTCTGAAGCGACAACTACATAATGTCCAGGATAATCACCGGTATAATTTACATCTTCTGAGTTTCTTAAAACACTCTATGTATGTATAGTAACAACTAGAACAAAGAATAAAAAAGACAAACCCATAAAGGATGGTTATTACCTATTAAGGTTTTAGAATGAGACTTCAAGGCGTAAACTTGCAGAGATTATAGGTTTGATGTTCCCTACAAATTTTAAGTATATATTTAGACTAAGTGATTTACATTGTCCAGCAGCTCTCTTGATGAGTTAATGGACCCAAAATTAGTCTGGTGGTAAACACTCGGATCACTAAAATTATAAAAAAAGATTTTAGAATGATGTTGGATTAATTCCTCTAATATCACCATTGTATCTTATTGAGAACTTGGGATATGACTTTTGGTGTCTAGGGTTTTTTTGATATATTGATTTTGTGAGTAAGACACTTTTAGATAATTTTCCTTAAACCCCAATACAAAAATATGCATATTCAAAAGAGTTTGTACTTGATAGGAAAATGATGGGGGAAGATCTCACTGGACTAAGTGTAGAAGATCTAAAAAATTTGGTAACTCAGCTTGAATTGAGGATTCGTGGAGTACGAATGAAAAAGGTTTTGATGCTTTGATATATAAGTCAAACTTTTCGTAATATTTTGGAACTGTCAAAATAATGATTGTATTTTATTTTCTAACAAATATTTCTTGACTTATATATGCAGAATCAAATATTAGTCAATGAAATACAAGAACTCAACCGAGAGGTGAGGACTTTAGTTACTCACATTGAATTTGTACACATGTTTCTCGCATTGCTAATTCTTACTTCTTTTTGGTTCCAGATAAATGCAGTTCACCAAGAGAACTTAGAACTTCGCAAGAAAATAAACCTAATTCACCAACAGAATATGGAACTACATGAAAAGGTATTGTTTTAGATCTTGCAAACTATGTTTAATAAGTGTAAGCATTTTGTGGACCGAGTCTCTTGGAAGAGAAAATATATAAAATAAATAGTAGCTGAATAAATAGATAACAACTTAGGTCTAATGATGTAAACTTGTAAATGTTTTGCTTTGATCCCATTTGGAACTTGAAATACTACGTTTTTCTTGAGTTAATGATTCTAGATTTGGTTGGATGATGCAATGTATCTAGTATGATTTCAAAGATTATGTTCCTTCAAATCTAGATATTTAACATAATATAGAGATGTCCGACAAATTTTTATATTTATGAGATTAGTCGGATTTCACCCAAATTAACTTCAAAAAAATTATATTTGAAAAGCTAAAAAAATTGTTTTTCCTTATTTGAGGATAATGTGCATATTATAGGTTTCAGAGGCTGAGAGTGTGAATAGTGAAAGCAAAACTTCTCTTCTCACAAGTGGTCTAGACAACACTAGCGAACAAGTCCATCTTCAGCTCAACCAACCACAGAATGCTGAAACGTCACAGGAAAAAGTTAACCAAGTTCAATACTTTTCCTTCATTGCATAATAAACTTCGAAGTTATGTTGACTTTGTCGGAATTATATCTCAATTGACTATAGCAGCTTGTCACTTCATATGCAAAGAAACATAAAAATGACAAATTACAGTTTGTTTCTATTTATACACCAACAATATGTAATTTATTTTGTTTGTGTGAGTTTCTTTTTGCTACAAAAATCATGTACACTTTTACACTGCATTGTAGCTTCCATAAATTTAATAGTTGCGCAAAAACTAAGTGACGCAAAGTCTGATGCACACATTATTTTTAAAGCTGTGATTTTTCTATACAAAACACTTTATATTCTTTATTGGATTTGGTCAAAGTGGTTAAACTTCTACTATCATTACATTTTTTACCAAAGTTTGGTTCTATATAACATAATCCCGTATGATTTTTTTTAAAACATCATATATTTCTTCTAATAACCCAAAAGTATATATCTCGATTTAGACGCAATTAGTAACAAAATTTCAAGTACATTTCTTATAACATTTGTGTCTTTCCAATTTGACAACACTCCGATATTATTGTCACGCATAAACAAACATTATTATCATGATTTTGTAACCAAATAAATTTACTGGCATCTGTAAATTGCTGGTGATTTTTTTTTCCGTTTGTAACCCAAACCTCAAATTAAAAAAAAAGTATATTACACGGGGCTATATGATTTTTTGGAGTTGAATTCTAGTAGTAGAAGTTTTAGAACACTTAACCATTTGATGACTAAAAATATCGGGATCTACTAAAGCTTTTAAAATGAAATTCTTTACTAAAGCTTTTATAATCTTTTAATTATTTAAAATTAAGTTATACATAAGAAAAGCTTTATATATTCTATCAATTTTTTTGTAATATCAACAACACACAATAAAGTGTTTTTCTTTTTTAATTGTTAACTAATCATTTTTTTATAAAGTTTAAGAATTATAAAACTTCGACACATAATCTTTTCTATGCCCAGAGTAGCAGCTGATAATACCACATTTAAAATATAAATCACGTCTTCCAAGTATATTTAAACTCATTTTTTGTTAAAGAAATTGATGTTTACTTTTTACACTCAATTAGTTCAACAAATACAAACAACCATCATTGCAAGTACTTAAAGATTGAATCTGCAAGGAACCTAGAACTAACACAATAAGACTATAAGATTCTCACTTAAGCTAAAGCAATCCAAGATGAATGAAATTGAACTACTACTACTACTCAACGTATTTACAAAACCAAACAAGCATAATCTAAGCAAAGACGACAACAAGACAACTTAAACAAAATAGAACGAAAATGAAGCAAAGACAAATAAACGAAAGCGAATGGCTTAAGGCAAGACAATTGATCAAAGTGGAAGACAACTAAATGAAGATGCAACAAGGAAGAATTAAGCTCAACCTAGAATTTGGAACACAAGTCTAGACTAACTCACTCTCATGGCATTAGCCACTTTACCAATCAATCAATAAACTCTCATTTGCCAATTCAAAGATCAATAAGCATTACAAGCAAGTCCATTGAGTTGACTAATTACCCTAACTTCATCTCTCAATGGCTAGGAAAAAAAAGCTCATAAAAAGGTCTCTCGAGAATTTTATCGAACACTTCTTGGGCAACAAAATTCCTAGCTTCTAAATTTAAATGGCCAAGATGAAACTAGCATTAAGATCACTTAATAAGAAAGATCTATCAACCTAAACATTAACAATCAATCATCTAACCCCTAGGATCTACCAAGCCTTAATCCACTCTAGAAACTACTCACACATCTCAAGAATAGAACACAAAACAAATGACAAAAAGATAGACATGATATAAAGAGAAGATAAAAGATAATGAAATTCTTAAATAAACTTCAAGGAAACAATCCAAAAGGATCATCCAAAGGAGTCTACAAAATTCTCTCGGAAACTCACTCTCAAATGTGACTAAGTGGTTACAAATTAAAAAAGTGATTGAAAGATTTCTCAAAAAACCCTAAACATTTGGGTTTTGATGTTTTAAAACAGAACCAGGTCGACCCGAGACAAATCGGGTTGAACCAACTTAAAACAAGTGAAAATGATGCGTCAAGGGTCAGCTTCAGCGGTCTACAAACCGTTGGGATTCTTCACAGATTCTGGTTTTATTTGGAGTAGTTTCAGCAGTCAGTCTCATAGGTCTAGAGACCGTTAATAGACAATGCTCTCTCCTGATTCAACTTCAATGACCAATCTCAAATGTGTACGGGCCATTGACAGAACGACACCATCTTAATTTCATCTTCAGCGGCCAATCTCAAGGGTCTACGAACCCTTACAGACACCCAACGTTTCTTGCACCTTCCAATGGTTTTTCTTCAAAGTTCACAAGCCAATGTAAGTCTTCTTCTTTCGAAAACTCAATTTCTTAGCTTGAATTCCTGATCCTCAAATGTCTCATCTCCAAGTATGATCCCAAATCATCTAAATTGACTCAAAAGAGAAGAAAATATGCATGTACATGCTCCTAAAACTCTAATGCATAAAGTATGCAAAATATTAACTAAAATAAGATCAAATGAATCTTATATGATAGAAAATGATGCAAAAATAATAATAGGAACTAGGCTAATATAAATCTACTAGACCAAAAACTAGTTGGTGTTAACTAATTTATCAGTACTAGCTATAGAATTTTTATTTGATTGTTTCTATATTTGATCAAAGGGTCTAATATTAATTATAATTATAATTACAAGATGAACATGGCTTGGTTTGAACTTTGACTGCTCCACTCATTTATTTATTTATTTCAATGCACAGAAACTCCATGTTCTAACCCACGTCTTGGTGATTCTCCCAACGTCCATTTTCAGCTTTTTTTTTCTTTTTCGTAAATTTAAAATTTGATTATTTTCTTTCTACAAGTTAGTAGGTTAAATAAGAATTTTAAAAGTTGGGTTAGGTTATGAATCGAATCTTATCGATTCAATGTTTCACAAAGAAAATTATAATTTATGAGTCCATCTCACCTATATAATGAATTCTTTTACCATTTTCTGAAAAAAATATAGGTATTATTAATCAGTCATTGTATTAGGATGTTTCTTATGCTACTTTGGCTCAGTTTGATTATATGGACGCTTTCGATTATTGGATTTAGGTTTTCTTTAATTCGTGTCTTTCATAGCCTTTTTGAATATTAAAATCTTTTGGTTTTCCATTTTAAGGTTTAGGTTTAGGAAATGTGTTTGTTTTTCACCGGTTAATGTTCTCTATCGTTGTATTTTTCCCCTTTTATTAATCAATTAAAAAACAGAAAGAAAATTAACGGTTATATTAGCTATTATTTATTTTGCTATCATTCACAACTTTATATAAAATAGGCGTTTGAAATTGTTTTATGGCTGTTTAACAACTGATTGTAAATGGACTTATTTATATACGTTTGCCAACTATTTGCTCTAATATTTCATTTTAAAAGCCTTTTATTAAACCATCTAATTTAAACGGAGTTACCAATCAAACTTATAGTCTAAATTAAACTATTTTTTCTAGTCAGGTATATATAGGTTTTTCATGGTTTTATATATCTAAAGAGCAGATCGTAACTAATTTCATAACATAAAGTTTCAGAACTTATATATGGACTTATAATTTATTTTTAACGTAAGTTCAGGTTTTTTTATATATTTTGAATTCTCGTAATGTCATAAATTGACATTGCTCTTCTGCTTCTGTTAATATTATATATGCGTTAAATATCGTTCAAATTTTTTTTTCCTTTTTTGGATAAAGAATATAATTATTTATGAAATATTATAGTTATATTTATGCTTTTTAAGCCGCAATACATTTTTTCTGTTTATTTGGTTTAATGAGACCCATATTGTTAAACAAAAAAAAATTAAAATTTGATAAATGATTGAGATCTACAAAACAAGTACTTAGCAACAAAACGAATCATTATACTTTTTTATTCTACAATTTAGGTTGTACTAAAAATATATTGATAAGGACGAAAAAGAAAAGATCAGAATATTTCAACTTGGCTTTTAATAAAGTGGAAAGTGACGATAGATGATCTGTATTGTATATTAAAAAAATAACGAAGGATCAGTAGAGATGACTATATAATAAGAGTTAGTGGTTATCTTTTTAAATGTGCGCCTCGATTATTTGATACGCATCTTACGCGGTTTTGATTTTTCTACACAGTTTTTACTGGTTTTATGAAACCAATAGATTGACAATATTGTCTACATAATCGTACTTATAGATAATTTATTAGATTAGTGAATTATCGTCAACTTAATTATACTGCTAAATTAACTCCCTCGATTTCTCTATACCCACGTACCACAACTTAGCCACTAAAAATAGTGTTGTTCGTTTGTCCATCCAAATGCTCTATCTGGATGAAGATGTAAACTGTTATCAAATAACCAAAAAAATCATCAAATAATTAGGTCTAGTTGTAAAAATTTTTTAGCAAAAACCATATAGCTATAAATTTTCTTTTATGGCTGTTGTACAGTCAATACTATATAAATCATGGCTATTTAATAATTTATTGTGGTTATTATATGATTTGGATTAAACATATTCGATCCAAATTGAACCGGAATCACAAATCTGAAACACTAAACCTTAATTTAAATCTATACTATTAATATGACTTCAATATTTTTTAATATAAAAATTTTGAACCGAACTGAAAAATAAAAAACAGTATGAGAAAACCTAAAATTAATTAGGAATAATTAACATAAGTGTAAATTTGGCATGTAGCCATACATAATAAAATATGTTTTATTTTAGATACTACTATCTAGATATAAACCAAAATACATACATAAACCTCTTGAGTAATGTTAAATTAAAGTGTAAATTTATCTAACACAAAAAGAAAAGAGTCTATATTGAGTCATTGTCAGGCAACTTTATAAAAAATGAATATGATATATTATAAAATTGATTAGATCCTCATATATGCAAACATATCATGTGTACAAAAAATTGGGCTCTTACAAAAAAATTAATTAGATCCTCATAAGTTTTTATATATAATTAAACCCTTGTATAGTATGCTATATGTCAATATATATAGCAGGTGTTGTGTCTGTTTTATATTAGTGCCCTAAATCTCTCAAGTACTGTATTTTCTTTCCTTTTCTGGCTCTTCTCTCTTTCAAAAGGTAATTCTTTGATTTTTATTTCGATTATCGATATCGTCTGATGGATTCGGGAGATGTTTGATTCTGTTGTTTGTGGGTCAAAATCAGCAGCAGAAATTGATGGGAAGAGGTAAAGTGACGATGAAGAGGATTAGTAGCTCAACGAGCCGTCAAGTGACGTTTTCGTAGAGAAGAAAAGGATTGTTGAAGAAAGCAAATGAGTTATCAGTTCTTTGTGATGCAGAGATTGGTGTATCATCTTCTCCGGTACTGGTAGGCTCTACGATTTCTCTAGCTCCAGGTACTTATTCGTTGAACATGTAACACATTAACACACTTTTATGGTCTTGTGTGTTTCATTAATTAGGTGCAATGTTGGTGAGTATTCCGATTACAGAAGCTCACGCTATTCTGCCTTGCAAAATAACAATGGATTGTGGAAACTATCTGTGCTTGACTGGCACACCTCAATGTTTGAAGGGACAATGTAAATGTACTGTTTCATCGACTGCTCAAACATGCAAGCGAACGAGTGATTGTGATCCTCATATGAAAGTTACATGTGTCTCGGGATCTTATTTGTGTTTTGAAGGCTATTGTACTTGTTTACCCAAAAATATGAAATAACTACTCAAATCATATACATAATAAGAGTTTCATTCCCTATTTTTCCACTTGTCAATAGATTAGTAAATTCCTATTTTCATTAGTCAAAGTGAAATAATTTTTTACAAATTAATTTTTAAAAGTGTAACTTACGATTTTTTCAACTCATTTACTAATTTTAAATTGATAGTAAAACTCCTTTACTAATTATGAACTACTAATTTTTGAAAGTGTAACTTTTCAACTCCCTCTTTCAGTGCTTCACAATCCATATTTAATTTATAAAAATTGCCACAAAATATTTGTTTTTGTAAACAAGTCCATAGTTTAAAATCCACTTCCTAAAATCTCTTTTTAATATACAAATTGTAGTGAAGAGAAATCAAAATCTCAAATGTAGAGTCTGTATCATCCTAAACATTGGACTGAGAAGAACTTAGCAATTAAACTTTTTATTAAAATAATTAAGTAAAATAAAGAACTATCTCTGGAACATCATGGAATGGATCAATTATACATCGTATTTAGTTTTCGGAAATTTTTATTCATAGGTTCAATGGCAAATAATGTCTGTCTAAATTTATTTTAACTTGATATTGCATCATATATGGATTAAATATATAAAAATATAGTAAACAAATCAATCGTTATACGAAAAGAATCTTCCAAATTTTGACCAACCAACGAAATTAAGTATATGCAATTTGACAAAAACTCCATAATGTATGCGAAATCTTTATATTTAATGCCAAAAGTCACTAACGATTTGAGTTAATGAATATAAAGATATTGAAATTAAATTCTTATATTCGAAAAACACTATAAATTAGTAAAGGGTTTATTTAGGTATACACATAATTAAGAAATGGCATCAAAGATCACAATTTTCTTCGTCCTTGCCATCGTTATTGCCTGTAAGTCTCCTTAATCTCTCTAACAAGAGATTTTTTTTATAGTCTTTCCAATCTGTATTTTTACCACCGGACTAATTCCGGACCCATTAGCTTGTGGAACATGTAAATTACTAGGTGTAAGTCCAGTGCCCAGTTGACCAAGAAGTGGTTTTTAAAGTTTGTAGGGGATGTTGAACTTGTAATCTTTGCGAGTTAACGTTTTGAGATATCGGTCTTAATACCACTAGATTACCACCATTTAGTTTCTCTAACAAGACTTTTTACTTAAGCATACTTATCGTATTTGAAGTTTGAACATATAACATACGTTTTGTCTTGTCTTGTTTGCTTCATTAGGTGCAATAATGGTGAATATTCCGACAACAGAAGCTCAGGTTTTCCTGCCTTGCAAAACAACGAAAGATTGTGAATACTCCCATTGCTCGAACGGTACTCCTCTATGTGTGAACGGACAATGCAAATGTAGCGTTTCATCGACTCATCAGGAGAAACTTGAGAACCTACAGACTATGAACAAGGCTAAGAAATGCAAGTATACGAGTGATTGTGATCCTCGTATGAGATTCACATGTGTCTCGAGATCTTATATGTGTATTGATGGCTATTGTACTTGTACCAATTAGTGCATACTACAAATTGTTATTTGAGTCTCGTTACGACTTTTATTTCATTACTATTCTAAGTATTGTACGAAAAAAAGTTTTTTAATAAATTACCTTGTCGAATGTCAATCCATATAATTATTTTATTTAGAAATCTATTCTAAGGATTTCCCATGAATCCACATACTTATCAAGTATATGGGTTGTTTAGAAATCACTATGCTTCGTGGTCTCAGATGTGAAACCCTTTCGTCATTTGATAAGCCTTCACAGGCTCCATAGGAATGACTTCCTATTTTATATAATTTTCGTGATCTTATTTTTACTACCCGACTAATTTCTAGTCTAATAGCTAATATGTAAATCACTAGACATAACTTAGTGCCCACTTGGTTAGGAATTGGTCATAATTTCTTGACCAGTATGTGGTAAGAATTTTCTGACAAAAAATATGTGATTAATATATAATATTTGATCAAATATATATATATATATGGTCAATTATGACGATTGTATTGTAACTATGAATATTAATAATAATTTGTGATATTTTATATATAATTTTGATACAAACTTTATTTGTTACGAATCACTATAATTCTGTTCCTAACGATTTGTGACAAAATTATTACTAGATTTATTCGTTACAAGTATATTGTTACGTTTTTGTTACCAATATGCATTTGTAACATTTGTATTGTAACTATTTACAAATCGTCACAATTTCGTAACAATATCTCTATATTATGATGAAATATATGTTATTGTAACAAAATATTACGTATTATAATACAAATTTTTTCTTGTAGTGCGAGTGATCAGTAAAATGACATATGTATATATATGTAAGTATATATAACTTGATTATACTAATAAACGTATAATCAAGTAACATTTATGTAAAATATTAATTATTATTTTTATCAATATTAGACCACAAATTGTCGGTTCATTAGTCAACTTCCTACATAATGTAGGTTTGATCCTTGAATGTGCAAGCGCGCTTACTTTTATTAGATATATCACATGCCACTAGACTAAATATTACTTGCAAATATTAACTATTTTTAATATGTATAATTAAGCATGTAAAAAATTAATTATCATCTTATTGTTCATTCTGAGTAATACTTTTATCATTACTCGACTCATAGATATCGAATATGGAATCATTAACTGTTACTATAAGATAGAGAGAGAGAGGTGATTTGGGAATGAGAATCATTTTCGAATTCGCTTTTAGAAGCAAATATTAAATATGTGCATTAGAAATAATTTAAGCATATATCCATTTTCCTTTGTGGCGGAGATGGATTTTTAACGACCTACATAAATTTTCAACCACATATAATATTTAAAAAAACAAACAAAAAAGAATCTTTTATTGATTAAACAAGAGAAGAGATATGTCTAGACTCTAGAATTAGATCACATGTTTGAAGAACATTATATACTGTTTTTCTGTTGTTGGATTCGAGATTTTGTTTATATATAATATAGTAAGATTTCTATAAATTAATAATATTAAATTTTAAAAAATTATTAATTTAAAGAAATATTAATTTATCTATAAATTAATATTATTAATATATAATATTTTTAATTGTTAAAAAAATTTAAAAAGATAAGTTTGAGACTATTTTGAGATTAACTTTTTGAAGTTATAAATTTTATAATTTTGAAACTAAAAATTTTAGTACTTTTAAAAATAATGTTCTAAATTCATAGATTAATGATACTATATATATATATCTATATATATATATTTAAATTTATTATTAATTGATCTTAATTATTTTATTTCAATAGCTTATAATATATTATAATAAAATTGATACATATTAAAAAAAAAAAATTTAAAGAAATTTTGGTTATTTTTATGACATTTTATATTTCAATATCAACATTTGAAAATAGAACATAACAACTATTTTATAGAATTGAACTCTAGGAAACAATTCACTTTTAAAAAATTATACATTAATATATCAATTTATTCAAATATATATATATATACACATGTAAATTTAGATAATTATTAATTAATAATATTATTGGGAATGTATTTTTACATAGAGATTTCAAAACAATAATTATTTTATTAATTTATTAAATTTGATCAAATATTTTAGATTAGTCCGACTTGGAATCAAATAATTTTATTAATTTATAAAATTTATTATTCATAGAATATTAATTTATAGAAGTTCTACTATATAATTATTAAAAAACGAAAATAATAATATATATAGCTATGTTTGTTTTTTGTTTTGTGAGCTGAGCTCATCTAAAAATTGGAAGGCATGATTGATCGAAGGCATAATATTTTCTATAGATGGTTTCTTATTGGATCTACCGAGTGGAAATTTATTTTCATAGTTGAAAAAATAGAAAGAAGAATATAAATGGATAATATTCTTGATATAGGAAAAAAAAAAGGTCAACTGCTGTTTATGATGAAAAATGCTGCATCTTGAACATATTGTCTATTTTTCCAAATAATATTTCGTCGACTCAATGAGTTAATTGAAAAGTCTACTAAACAAATTCTATATATACCAAATAGTCATTATAAACATTCAAAACTACAAAACCATTTGCTAACTCGTATATATCTCGAGATTATTCATGTAGGCTATTTCATTTTTTTATCAACAATTGAATGACATGTTCCTATCCATATTATGGATTCTATAATCTAATCTCTAAATCTTAACAATATTATATAAAAAATAAAAAAAATTTGTCAACAAGTAATCATTGGATCGACAACAAAATTTGAACTCACCACTTCATACTTAGCAAAATCATGGACAAACTGACTGCACTACTTATATCGTGGACAAAAAAAAAGAATCTCTATAATCAAACTCTGGTATAGAAAACAATATAAATCGATATTTAATCAAATTCATCATAGGGTTTATCTCCGTTTCCTTTATTCAGGAAAAAAAGACAAAAAAAAATCCAAAATTTCGCACCAAAAATTAAAATATTCAAGGCATAAATCAGCATTTGCTCCTGAAATATTTAATAAATCATGTAATAACGAGTCTATATATGGTAAATATAAGTCCAGTATTCTTGTTAGACATTAGAGATCAGTTCTTAAAAAATTTGGTTTATGCACTCCTACTTGATAAGTGTATCATTGGTTTTTCATTATGGTAAAAAAAATGTTTTTTGGCGAAAATTTATAAAGTTTTTAGATTAATATCCATGAAATATATATAGTAGCAGCAATAGTTTTTTCATGATTATAATTTTAGTTAGAGTAAATTTAGTAATTAATTTTATTTTCATGTGTATACAAATTTCAAACAATGTTAATATTGACACAATTAGAGCCTCAAATCAAAATTAAAAGTAAATAAAGGATCAGACACTTTGAAGTTGACATTTGCTGACGCCATTACGCAGCAGCCAGTTAGGTTTCAAAAGTGCCAATCATATAATTCTTTGATTAATAAATAAACATAAAACCTTTTCTTTAGTTTGCTTTTGGTTTCGTGTGGCTCTCCTTAATCATAGGGATAATTATATACTAATACATAGTTACCTGTTTTCTTAAATTTTTCGTTTTTGATCATTTTTAAATTTTTAATATAGTCAATAGCGATTCTGAAGTAAAGCTCATAAAATAAAGATTTTAAACGCTAGATATTACAGAAAAATTTGAGGTATCAAAATTAATTGTGTCTTTTACTATAATGGTCTTAGTAATTTTACTATATACGTTCTACAAAAGGTTCGAACCATTTTATAATAGTAAACTATTTAGGGTTGTTATTCAACTAGGTATTTTAAAGGATTTCAAAAAAATTGATTTTGGTGGATATCAATAGATTATGCGGAATTTCAAAATCTATTAGAATGGATTATACAGGATTTTAGAACAGATTTTAAAATCTACTTTGGATTTTTACTAATAAACATTGAAGAAAAAAAACAAATTCTCGTCCTCCATTTTCATCTCCTCCGATCCTTGAAACCAACAATCTCCTAGTCTAATCCACCGACAAACATAGTGAAAGCCAAATAAATTGGCGTGTGCTGTGTGCATCACCTCCACCACTTATTCAACGACGTTTGTGACCAACGGACCGACTCCGTCACCGGAATCAATGTTACCAGTCCTGGTTTTTCATCACCGATCTAGGCATGTAAGTCACAGATCGGGTTGGATTTTGGACCCGATAGTGATTCTACTACCAAATTTCTTCACAAGAGAAATTTATTAGCGAGATAATTTTTGCTTCAGTTTTGGGTCTCGAAATCGGAAATCAGATGCTTCTGATCAAAAGAAGCAGAAGAGTTGCGACGTTTCTGAACGAAGGTTAAAAGAAAAAAAAATTTAATGATAAAAATCATTTGGATTTGAGAATATTGTTTTTGTCGTGAAAGTGTTGAAGAATCCATTAAAATCCATTACAAGTAAAATCAGCAGATTGTAAATCTCTTTTCAATAACACTTGATTTTAAGAGAGTTTGTGAAATACATTGTTCAATAACGCTGAATTTGGTCTAGATTTTAAAATCCTCTAAAATACGTACTTGAATAACCCCACTTTAGTTCTACCTCTATTCAAAAATTTATATAATTCATAAGTACATCAATTTTATTTGTGTTTTAGGCCTCATATAATATATATAATATAGGATCGGTCTGAATATAATATATATATATATATATATATATATGTTTCAATTCACTAGAATGTTTTTATGTCATTGTTGAGTGATTGAATAGCAAAACTAACTAAACTGCCTAAAATATTGTGAAAATATTGAAAAAAAATACTCAAAAACTAATTTTAATAGGTTAATAATCTTAGTTAACCTTTATAAATTAATAGGTGAGACCACACGAAAATCATAAATTTTTATTAATTTATAGTGATTATTAATTTATCGATATATTAACTGAGCTAAAAATTTAATTTGAAACCATCAAATTGTATTATTTTATAGAAATTATTAATAAATACAATATTAATTTAAAGAAGTTATATTTTTTAAACTCATATATAAAAAATGTCATACTATTTCTTAAAAACATAAAAATGTTACAATTATTATTAATGATAAAATATAAAAGCGTGTTTGCAATAAAAAGCTAATTAGTTAGAACATGCTTAATGGTGATACTATAAAAAATTTTAAAAAAATTGTTTAGTAATAAATTTAATATTAATTTATTATTAGAGACTCTATTAGTGTATGCTAATTTTTATGTTTTTAATGATAAAACTAAAAAAAGTTTTTTAAAATAATAATAAAAAATTAATTTTCAAAGTTTTTAAAAATTTGCCAAAAAAATTTTTTTTTTGTAGAAGTACAAATTATTGACACGTTAGTCTTTGAAATATATCATGTGTTTTATTGTGTAGAGACGGTTCAACCATATTAAATTAAAAAAAATTTAATCATATGATACATATAATCACCACTGAACATGTTCTTAGCTGATAGTATTCTCAATCTTGCTAAAAATTGTTCCATTGCAATGATTTTAACTTTAATTTTTCTATATAACTCGTAGTCTCGCATCCACAAACATAAACGACAAGCAATTTTTAATTTATGATTTTTTAATGGTTAATTATGAAAAGCAGAAGTACAAAGCCTTGCATTATATTTATTTTATAAATATGGACAGATAGAGACGTATCGATATTAAAGCACCTCTTGTGGTTATAAAATAGGAGAAAGCAACTCGAGAATTAAGATACTATGATTACGAAACATTCTTCTTATCCTCACCTTACATAATTAATCATCATTTAATCCTGCAATTATATGACCTGATCTATCTTTTAACATACAAAATTTTCAGACGAATATTTTACTAAATTTTTTCGGTTGAGTCGATACGTGTATAATAAAAATTTCTGTAAAATGGCTTACGTAATCTAATAAGATAGGTTTATACATGTGATAAACTAATTAATGTCGGAATGATATGAGTTTGAGTGGATCACTACCTTAATTCTAATTGCTTAATACTATAGTTTATACTTTATAGTGGCAAAATTTACTGCCAATAGCTTCATTTTTAAGGACTCGATCGATAGTCTGCATCTCGTATGTATATAGGAAGGTAAACTGTCTTGCAGATAGTTGGGCGAATCATGCTTTTTTTTTCAGCTTAGATTTCTATTTTTTTATGTTTATTCAGGATATTCTTTCGCAGATTCTGCTTGATGACATTAGGGGATTTTCTGTTCTTCGACTTATTCGTGTTTAATTGTTTTATTAGTAATTTTTTGGAAAAAATTTGGGAAGATTTTCTCCCATTCACGACAAAAAAATATATATTTATTTTTTATGTAAAATTGAATTTTATATTAGATAATTAGAATATAACTAGTAACACACAAGCATTTTTTTTTCCAAGTATATAATTAATAGAGATGTGATTTATTTGTTAACAAGTAATCATTTGATCGATAGGATCTTATTTATAATCATAATTTTTTCACTGGAATTGAGTGAGATTAGAATTCACTACCTAATGTCTACCTAAATCAGGAGCAAGCTAACTGAACCGCAGTTTCTTAGCTAATAAAGATATGATTAAAAAATCTGGAATATAAGATAACTAATAGAGATAATAAAAGAATGTCTAACTATTTTAGTCTAGTTTAGTAGTTTAGATGACTCAATTAATAGTTTTGATGTAAGATTTGATATTTATCTATCATAATGTTAAATTAAAAGAATTTTAGAAAGTGAAGTTTGGATTATGGCGTGGACTCAATAGTAGACAAAAATAAAATAGAAAAGATAATGGAAGAATAAACTAGAGATATGTGGAAGTGTTATAAAGTGGTGAAAGTGGAGACATTGAGTCATGCATTTGAATATTTAATTGTTCCATACACACTTCTTCTTTAAGCTCTTTAAATTGTCACATAGTTGAAGTTTCAAATAGTTAAAGCATCACACTTTAGTTTTTAGTGCAGGTAGAATTTCTTGCTACAGGATTTACACAATGAAGCATGATCCACAAGAACTCCTTAATGTGATTTCATGCCACATAAAATTTACAATCTTTTTTTGACATTTTGCACTTTTTGATTATTGTATTAACTATGAAATGATAAACTAAATCAAATTAAATTGGTATGCATTAAAAAAACTTTTACTAAAACTTAATATTTCGTCGTAATAATACATATTTATCACAATATTAAATATTTTATAGTGTGATGATTTGTAAATACTTATAATATAATTTTTAAAAATTTATATTAATAAATAAAATATCACAAAGCTTATAACAAATAAATCGAATAAAAAATAAATTATTAATCATTACAAAACAAAATTACAACACAATATTTTATTCTTACGAATATATAACTTTAGCCACTCTTTTACAGCAGAGTTAAGAGTTTTTCAGTTGTAAAAATAGCATTAATGGTTTGGGTAACAATAAAATCCAAATTTCTATTGGTTACGAAGATTAGGTTGGACTCACATAGAATTTTTAGATCATAAAATATATATAAAACATCAATAAACTAAAAATAGAAATGAAAGAAGTAAAAAATAAGTTAAGTTGTGTCTAGGAAAATTGGTGTTTGGTGCATTGGCCACGAGGGGTCACTAGAAAATGTTTGGACCCACTCATTACAAATTTCATAACTCAATTATCAAATTAACCACTAAACTTTAATTTACAGGTTTCGAAGTACACTTTTTTTATATATTTATGAATATATGTTTATGGGGAAAAAAATCCAGTTAGTAAAACAAAAGCATCAAATAATTAATTTTCTTATATTTTGTTGATATTTGTTTTATCCTTAATAAAGAAATAAATTTGACATATGTCGTGTCACTGATGGTCAGATACATCTTTTAAAAATTCTTTTAATAAAATATTCTTTTTAAAAATTCTTGCAATTTCTATAGATATGTTCTTCTAAAATCATCCATCCGACAGTCAAAATTTGATATGTCAAAACAATAAAATCTTCTCAAATTTTGTAATACATATCACCTTTAATTCTTTTTCATTCTTTTTGACAAATTAGTATTTAATTTAATTTGATCAGTTATGATATATACGAACAATAGGCATGTAGATGCATAAATGGATATCTTGATCCTTTGTACTTAGTGCTCAAACTTATCCGATCTTTCAATTAAAGTTAAGCTCTTTCTTTTGTTAAATATATGTTTAACTTCTTTTTATTCCAATTATATGTTTAACTTTATAAAGGCTTTTAACAAAAAAAAAAAAAAAAACTGTGTAAAGGCCTTTATATAAGTTAATTGATTTTAATAGTATGGAATCACCTTACGTCTTACCTAAAGAGATTATTATTTTTAAACAAATTAAAATCATGGTATAAGGATTAGAGAACATGATTTAAAACAATTATAGTTGCTTTTAATCTGATGGTTAGGATGATCCAGCTAATGATTTGGCACATGATTTGATTCATACATGTTGCATTATGGTAGCTTAAAAAAAAATTATTGGGAGGTAGGTTTTAGGCTATGTATCGGGTCTTGTCGATCCAATATTGACAAAAAAAAAAGAAAAACAATCATATTTTATTTTATCTAATTACACTAAACTTTACATAGTGTGCAAGTGGCATTTAGTCTAGTGGCAGGTGGTAAGTCCATATAAAACATGTGCACTTGTACAAGTAGGGATCGAGTCTCACCACCTATATTATATAGGAATTTGGCTAATGGGCCGGTCTGTTGTGACCAATGTTAAAAAAAAAAAAAAACTTTACATAGCGTAACTATGTTTTACGAAGTCATGCTCTATACTTTTATTGATAGGTGAATTTCATTTTAAGTTTACATATTATTTATTCGGTAACAGGATTTATTAGAATGTATGTAGAACATGTACGAATCATTTATTTAAAAAATTAAAGAGACAATGTTAATATATATATATATATAACTATTCGTTTTTTCATACCAAAAAATGTTATAATATATATTTTTCAATGATGGATGAAATATTCGAATTACACACAGAAATTGTTTTTAGGTGTCGTTGTTTGATGGTATTATTAGGCAAAGTATTGTCTCAAAAAGTCAGGGAAAAAAGATTTAACAAATCAATGTTGCAAGCCAAGTTGCTATTTTTATTTCTACAAATTAAACACTATCTAATCTTAATGTTCAAAAATTAGATAGATGCATGCAACTCATACAAAACAAAGCATTTATATAAAGGGTTCACGAATATTACAAAAATAAGCATCTCTTTAAATTAAGTTAATTATTTATAAAATAATACAAATATAGAAAACGCTTCTCGAAGTTTCTGCTCTCCCACTTCCAATAAACAAATTATACAAACCTAACAATTTTATTTGTTTTCACTAATCTCTACATGTGAAAATAAATAAATTGATAGCGAGAGGCTTATAGTCGAGTAATATTTTTGTGTAAATTATTTTTGGAAGATTTGGTTAAATAAAATGATGAAAATTAGATATTAAAAATTAAAATTTACATAAACTGAGGTTTATTCTCGCTCGAAATTCGAAATTTTGTTTATAAATTATCTCTTTGGAATAATTAAAATCTTTAATAATAAAAGAGAACTCGTTTTCAAATTTATTTGTTTAACATAATACATAAGTATGAAAAATTCATATCCTTAAATTAGTTAGATTTGTATATATTATATACGATAAAAATAAAATATATATAAGTGATATTTAATCTAGTGGCAGACGCTAAGTCCACTAAGACATGTGTATTTGTATTATTAGGGATTGAGTCACATCACCTATATTATGTAGAAATTTGACTAATAGACCGGTCAGTTGTAGTCCAGTGTTGAAAACTGACTTTTACCCTCAAAAATTTAACTAAAAATAATAATTTTACAATCGACATAAGCTGTTTTTGAAAATTAACTTTCTTTCCAAATAAGTCAACCAAATTATTTTTATTCTTTTGTAAAATAAGTCAACCAATTATTACATACGTGGAAAATAAACATCACAATGGAGATTTATTTTTATATAAAAGAAAAGAGATATAACGTCACATATATATGCCGTGTAAACTCAAATGATCTATGATTATAATCGTTTTTATTCTTCCACCATTTTAAATATTACGAATTACAGTATGTTTTTTTCTATAATATATTCTAAATATAAACATATGAAAATATATAGGACCCACTTATTACATGATTCTCTTTAACTCTTCAATACTATAAAACCCTTAGCCACTTAACGCTTCTCACTTCAAATTAAACAATCTTCAAGCTCTTTCATATTCATCTCTCAATCTTATAAACCAAATCAAAAACCATGATTCCGTCGGAAGTTACTCGATATATTCAATATTTATCACCGGAAAACTTAATAACAATTCCGGGAGAATTCAACATAATGAATATACCTTCATCTCCAACTTCTTCTTCGTCTTTAAACTACTTAAACGATCTCATCAACAACAATAACAACATCAACTATTCATCATCATCCAACGGTCAAGATCACTTGATAAGCAACAACTCAACTTCAGACGAAGATCATCATCATCAAAGTATCATAATACTTGATGAGAGGAAACAGAGAAGAATGCTTTCAAACAGAGAATCTGCAAGGAGATCAAGGATGAGGAAACAAAGACATCTTGATGAACTTTGGTCTCAGGTAATTAGACTTCGTAATGAGAATAATTGTCTTATTGAGAAGCTGAATCGAGTGTCGGAAACTCAAGAGAGTGTATTGAAGGAGAATTCTAAACTCAAAGAAGAAGCTTCTGATCTTAGACAGCTTGTACTTGAACTGCAATCTAACAACAAGAACAGTTTTTGAAGAGAGTTTGAAGATATTTAGTTTTGCATTCGAAGGGCAATGATTTTGAGTTTGAGTTGTTCTCTGTATCAACAAGAATCGAGTATAGATTTGGTAACCATCATATTATATACATATATATTGAAGTTAAATAATCTAACTGAGTTCTCGAGCATATTTATCTTGTTTAATGTCTCTCTCTTTTTCTTTTGATATGATTTATTATAAATAACCATATTCATCTTTGCAATATTGGATTATGTGGTTGAATAGCGAGCAAAAAAACTTTGGAAAAGTTGTAGTACACTACCTAAATTCGAACTTTGTATAGTATTTTTAGAAGTTTTCACATAACTCATATAAGCTTCTGGAAATAGTCTGTTTGGATCATTCGGAGTATTAAGAAAAACAAAATAGTAAAAAAATGGTGATCAGGATTTTTAATTTGGTAGTTTACAATAATAATATTGTAATGACAAAACTCTATTTAATTTTACAAAAAAAAATCAAATGTAAATTTTATAAGAAAATCCGAGTGTAAATTATCTACATTTATAATGTTCTCTATTGTAGTTCGTTTTCAAATAAAAGTTTCTATATGATATTATTAAGAATTTGAAAGTTGAGTTATTGATGAAAAATTGTGGATTTACTTGAAAGGAAAGGGGGATAAAGCTACTATAAAATGTGGACTAATTATGACGACATCTATCAATAAAATTTCTCGAGTTTTCCATTCGCCGCATAAATACACTTATTGCATTGGGTATCATCAAAAACATTCATGGCAAACAAGAAATACAACAAAAGATTGGTAAAATTAGTGGCTCTTCTTCTTCTTTTTTGATATTTTATCCAATACTTAATCATTAGATTTGCTATTTTCTTATAGCTTTTAACCAATATCCTTTCTCAAATTCTTATTTTATCCATTTAAAGCATCATTACAAAGCCACCAGAAATGTTTTCTTCAATTTCTTTTGGCGCATTTACTAATATGTAAAGTCTAAGCACAATAACATCGATATGAAGATATTAATCTTTAAATTAGTATTATTTTTAATATTAACTTTTTACCTATAAGTGATTCTAGTTTATATATTGCATCTATTTTCAACCACAAGCTTCATAATTTTATCTTATTATATTAAATTCTATTACCGGCCAATGTTAACCACATATAACAAAAACATCATCCTCACAATCATAGCTTAGGATTTGGTTGAATTATATATAGAAAATGATTACACGTTCTCGGCCCAAGAAACAGTACTAAAGTACACACTAACCCGGGGCATAATAACTAGAATTTAAAACCGAACCAAATCGAACCGATATAAAAGAAACCGGATCAAATAAGAATTGATTAAATAACTGAATAGTTCCTAAATTTTTATACCTGAAAGAACCAAAATACAATTATATATTTAAAAATAATTATTTATATAAAATATACTAGTATGTTTTATGTGAGTTTTGTATTGTAGTGTGAACTATTCTAATTATTTTTTAACTGCAAATTGTAATAAATATTTATAGTGGATATTTAATGGATTATTTTGGATAATTATTTAATCATTATAGATATCTCTTTTAGGTAAAATAAGACTTCATATCTATTATTTTTTATATATTTTCTTTTGTATCCTAAAGTTTCGATTTCTATTTGGTTTATTAATTCCGATCAAAGAAAAAACAAATACCAAAGAGTTAGTTTAGTTTAAAATAATCGTTTGGAATCGAAACCGATTGAGATCAAAATTATTTCGGTTCTTATTCGGTTTCAATTTCAAATATCCATTTGGAACCGAAACTGACAATAAGTGAACCGAAATCGAAGCGAAATTTAGTAGGTACCTATTAGTTATCATATTTTAAGAACTGAAAATCGATAGAACTAAACCAAACTGAATGTCCATGGTACACACCATGATGATTATTGGTTAGGAACGAAATTTTGGTGATCCATTATTTTGTCTAACTCAAGATTTATTATTTTAGAACCAATCAATAGTAGTTTGGGATTCCAAATGAGATAAGACAAACACATAAACTTGTAGATTTTAAGTTTTTATTTCCGTTAGAAACTAAGTTGTTGCGAATGAGAATAAAACTATGTTTTAAGCCTTACTGATTTAGTCTAAATACTTTTGGTTAACCAAAAAAAAGTATTAACTTACATTTTGGGAACTGCTTATTATAAAACATAAAGTTGTTCATTTAAATTTTAAAGTTTCAAAAGAAAGAAGAATAATTCTACCAAAGGAAATTATAGAAGAAGACAAAGAATGGTGGATGCTTCGAAGATAGTGCCTTTCAACAATTTCAAAAGCATAGAACGTTTCCAAGACTACTAAAGGAAAAATAAATTTGTGAGAACTCTTTAGATTTGATTTAACTAATTAAAATATTAACACACTTTAGTTTTATTCAAAATTTGGTGAATAGTCTTTTTTATTGTTCAACGAATAGTCTAAAGACTATATTGTAATTATATTCATTTCGAAAATTAGTTGGATGGTAAAATATTTTTATCAATAGGAATTTATTTTTCTCTTTTCTTAGAGTTTAATTTTTTTTCAATATATGGATCGACAAAATCCGATTCATAATTTAAAATTCATATCCTAAATTTTATTTTTTAATCTACTAATGTAGTAGATATAAATCAAACCCTTGCGACTAAATTATTAGCTGGATTATCCTAACCACCAGACTGAAAGTAATTCGGCTATAACTTAATTCGTTAAGTAAAAAATAGAAGTTATTTATAAATTAATTTTCGAAAAAAATATATAATAAATAAATGTGTACCCATTTTCGCATGTTGCTATGAAATCTAGAGATATGAATGTCGTATTTTTATGAAGTAATGTATTGAGAGTAACACCAAAAAAAAGAAGGAACTTATTCTATCACCAATTATATTATAGCTCCAATGTTGTAACAAGTTATTCGTTTCACAAAAGTTTCATTTATTATTTTTCACACAAATTAAATGAAAATAAAATTTCTTTTTAATAAGTAAGATGAAATAATAAGAAAAAAAATTAAATTTAGTTTTTGAATTTACATGCAATATATTAAACAAACAACATCTTGTTGGAAAAAAAATCTTTATCTGTTTTTTTTTTCATCAAAAATCTTTATCTGTTATTCAGAAAATCTATATATTAAATATATTGATTTTTTTACCATTATTTGTACAATAATTCACATAATTTATCAATCTAATTTTATTCCTTCTGAGGAAATAATTGAAAGGCAGAGAAAAAAGAGAGCCCATTGAGAAATATCAGTAAACCCTAAGGCCTATCCCTAGATTTCCATAGCATCTTGTTATAGATTTTCGTGTAATCTCGATCCAATCACGAACTCATTATTGTAATACAATCAAATCAATTTTGAGAGATCGACTTCTGAATCTAACTAGAAGCATTGGACTTGCTCTGCTTCTCATCTCTTTGCTTTGCTTCCTCTGGTCAACCCAATCGAGATTTCTTCTTATGTCGAAAATCTGATTGTAAAGAGAGAAAATTTCAGTGATGGGTCTCTTCGATTCGGTGAAATCGATCAATTGGGAACACGAATCGTTCCCAGATTATCAGGATTTTGGGTTTATTCCTCTCTTTGCAGTGTTCTTCCCTTCAATACGATTTCTACTCGATAGATTCGTCTTTGAGGTAACTTATTGCTATATACTTTTGTGAATTTCGATTTATTGTTTCTGCAATCGCATTTATTACGATTTCATCAAAAATAAAGTCGAATAAACAAATTAAAAAACATCACTTTCGGATTTCTACTTATGGTAGTGACCCTTCAGACCAATCATTGCTGATCAACAGATTAGATTTTTGTCAGAGACATTCAATGAAATGCAATGTCTGTGATTATTGTTGGGTAGAATGTTGTGGTAGGTAAAAGTTTAAATTTTTGTTTCATTGATGTTTGTAGAAATTGGCAAAGCGCGTGATCTATGGAAAGCAGAGTACGTATAAGAATGATAACATTAAAGAGAAGAAGAAAAATATTCAAAAAGTTCGAAAATTCAAAGAATCAGCTTGGAAGTGTATTTATTATCTCTCAGCTGAGCTACTTGCTTTATCTGTGACATATAATGAACCTTGGTTCACAAATACTCTCTACTTTTGGGTTGGTCCTGGAGATCAAATGTGGCCTAATCAACAGATGAAGTAAGATTTGATCTTTTGTGATGGGAATTTGGTACATTTGACCTCTAATTATCTCTATCTAATCGTTTTTTTTGCTTGTGTACAGGATAAAGTTGAAGTTTCTATATATGTTTGCTGCTGGATTCTACACGTACTCTATATTTGCTTTGATCTTTTGGGAAACAAGACGGTCTGATTTCGGAGTTTCGATGGGTCATCATATCACAACTCTTATTCTCATTGTCCTCTCTTACATCTGCAGGTACATATAAACTGTGTGTTTAATACATTGTTGTGGAGTAAAGGACCCATCTTTACTCTGTTCTGCTTTTGTTTTTGTGATGTTTTTTTAGATTCTCTCGTGCTGGTTCTGTGATTCTTGCACTCCATGACGCGAGTGATGTGTTCCTTGAAATTGGGAAAATGTCGAAATATTGTGGAGCTGAAGGTATCGCAGCCTTTTCGTTTGTTCTTTTCGCTTTGTCATGGGTCATTCTACGTCTCATTTACTATCCTTTTTGGATCCTATGGAGCACAAGGTTTGTATATATTCTTCCTTCATGCCACATTCATGAATATTTTCTTGATTTTCTGATGTATATTGTGTACTTTTCATTTGCAGCTATCAAATTATTATGACTGTGGACAAAGAAAAGCATCCCATCGATGGACCGATCATGTACTACTTGTTCAACACACTTCTGTTTTGTTTGCTTGTTCTTCATATCTTCTGGTGGGTTTTGATTTACCGGATGCTTGTGAAACAAGTACAAGATCGAGGCAAGCTTAGCGAAGATGTCAGATCAGGTATGCAACCAAAACCTATCACAGTACTTCAGATCATCCAAGTAAACTCTGTTAATGTTCATGTAATTTGCAGATTCTGAAAGCGACGATGAACATGAGGATTGATCGCTTGTTGGGAATGTTCGTGTATGTGTGTGCTCTGTGTCTCATGAGTCTTAAGAACAGAGACTTCAGATTTCAACATCAAGCAGAATTTATTGGAGGATGTTTGCTAGAATTTTAACAGTTAGTTCATCTTCCAGAAGATATTAACCGGATCATACCGTTTTAAATGGATTAGTTCCTCGATTCAGAATTTTGGATCATTGCAATAACAAACTGCTTAAATTGCTTCACTTCTTTTGTTTTTATCGTTCTTCATTTCATGTTTTTGATCATTGCAATAACAAAATTCCTTAATCAAAGCCAGACTAGTTCCCTTAACATCAATGAAACAGATTAACAGTCAAGATCTGCAGTCTTGACTGATTGATCTGTAAATTTTATTGTACATTGATTCTGCTAAACTCTCATGTTTTGTTTATATAGGTACAAAGAGAAATCGGATAAGCTTAAGAAACCAAATGATGATCATCCCATTCATCTCTATACATCTCAGGATGCTCCATCATCCTCACGAAACTCGTCAAAAACATCTCTTTCCTCCATTCCCTGTTCCTGAGCTCCCATCTTGTGAAGCCACCAATCAAAGTACTCACACTATGAAAAAACCCAAGAAACAAACCAAACAAAAAAAGTACATTAGTGTCTTTCCTTTTGGTTTGTTTAGAATTGGTTTCACAAAGGTGAAACATATGTTAAAGAGAGATATATTTACTTGGTCAATGCCCAAAACGTGAGTATATCTCTTAGGAATCCCTTGAGCTTCAAGTGTGGCATAAAAAGTTTTGATTTCCAACATCATATCTTCTTTTGAAGAAAGTGAGATCCGACCCGACAAAACACCAGCAACCCACTTGCTTTGCAGATCAAACATATGGAATGGTAAAACCTGAAAATCCCACCACTTTGTGATGAATAGTTGTTGATATGTATAAAACAAACTATAGCCTATTCGGAGCGTTGTTGTACCTTCCATGGTATACCGATGAAGGAGAGTGACGGTGCTAATGCTGGAGGGAAGATATGTTTGTACAATGGCCCAACACGATTATCATCTACAGTAACAGTTCCATTGGTATCAAGAAACGGGAAGTGATACTTAAACCCAGTGCAATACAGAATAACATGAGCAAAAATCTTTTTCCCATTCTGAAACACCACTGAACCATCTTCATGAGCATGCTCTATCTGCATTCCATTCAAGAAAGCTTTAACCTTTTGATATTCTCTTAATCAACGAAGTAGTAGTACTAACTCAGGAGCTAAACTCTTACCATAGAATGCATCCACATGTTAGCGTGACCACTCTGCTTAATATAAGTATCAGCTTCATTTGATCTAGAAGCCACATGAACCCCCTTAGCAACTCTAGCAATGTCTCTACTTACATCAACAGCACTTGCAGAACTCCCAATAATCACAACAATCTAATCAAAATATAAGCAAACAACATGAAATTTTACCCTTACATAATCAAGAATCTGACATTATTGTTCCTGTTTATGATTTTTTGAAATGAGTACCTGATCTTTGAATGGTTCAGGTACACGATAGTTATGGCTATGCATCTCCTTCCCTGGCCAAGAACTTATCCCTGAAAAGATTCACTTTTTAGTTTGACTCTGTTCCTATGAAGTTGTATTGAAAAATCACAAATTGATGTTGATGAATTTGCTATTACCAGGGATTTGCGCGTGACGAAGCTCAATGTAATGTCTATTACAAACAACAACAGCATCATAAACCTCATCATGATGAATTTTCTTCTCTTTCTCTGTAGATTCAATTCTCCATTTCACAATTCCGTCGCTTTCCGTTGCCGGAGAAACACGCAAAACCGTAGTCTCGAACCGAATCATCTCCTCAATCCGAAACTCTTTTGCGAAAACTTGCAGATACGCGAGAACTTCATGATGACTCGGAAACCTCCTAGGATCTATTGATTCACGCCGGACGGATTACGAACGGGAAGTCTCTGAATCCCATACATTCTCGAGGAAGGTTAGTTCGGAGAGAGCTATAGAGGCTCGAGAAGACGATAGGTCGAGTCGGGTCAATGCTCAACGGATCAGGCTCCACACAATCGGAGTATATCCATGTTCCTACGACTTGATTTGACCTCTCGTAGACGATCACTGAGTGACCTTCTCGTCGAAGCTCTCGCGCTGCCACTAAACCGACGGCTCCTGCTCCGATTACAGCTACGTGGCGTGATTTGATTGGTGAAAGGGACGTTGCCATTTTGGGTTTTACTCCAAAATCAAAACAAGAGTTTTTGAGTTTTCTTTCTATCATCTGAATGAAAGCGCTTATAAACTACAAAGAAACTTCAACTACCTCACCAACCAAATTAATGGCACGGATAATGATAGTTAACTCTGGGCATAATACCCGGATCCGAGGACCTGAACCGAAACCGATCTAAAAAAGCAGGTTCCTGGGATTGTCTCCAGGACAGAGGAAAGGTCGAAGTTTTAACTGATTGCAAGGCCTGATTGTAACCTCTCTCCACCGTATTATAAGTTCCAGATTATGATGAGACAAGCAAAGAAAATCATCAATAAGCTGATTCGGTTTGATTTGTCTTATCCTATCAACATCCGATGAGATAGCTACTCCACGCACTCTAGCCTTTTTCTGCCACTTCCTTGGCATATCATAAATCAAAGTTGACC
The DNA here is from genome assembly GCA_963920545.1 of Lepidium didymum. Lineage (NCBI taxonomy): Eukaryota > Viridiplantae > Streptophyta > Magnoliopsida > Brassicales > Brassicaceae > Lepidium > Lepidium didymum. The sequence continues at coordinate 1,193,092 of OY986982.1, forward strand.
TTTTGCTTGCTCGGATTAAGGATTCTTCCCACAAGACTGAGCTTATTCTTCATCCTCCAAAGACATAACCATGAGGCTTTATCCATAACTGCAGACATAGCTTAAACAACCAAAAGACAATAGCAAAATCCTAACCACCGAAAGAAAGAGAAATTGAGCGGCTGAAATGCAAACGGGAAAAAGACTCGCCCTTTAACTTCTTTTCACTAGAGTGAACCCTCTACTTGGAAAAGAAGTGTCCAAGAACAAAGAAGGGAGTTAACAAAACATGACTTATATGTTGGTTTTAGTATCAAAAACTAATTCCTTTGAGATTTGTTTTTGGGGTTTTAGCTTCTCTCACTGGCTTGGTCGAGAAGACAAAAACCAAAACTTTACTTCATCGTTCATCATCGACTCTACTACTAAAGGTAAAGTCTTTAATCACTTCATTCTCTGCACGAAACCCTAATTTTTCTGAATGGGTCGCCGTGATTCTCGTACATATTGATGCCGTTTGCTTCCTGACTCTTGAAATGTGAAAAATTGTGACTGTTTTGGAGATTTAAGTTGGAATTGCTATCATGTTCTTAAAGGATTTGAGTTTGAAGCTCTATGTGGTTCAGTAGATTGTAAGAAGCTTACAATTGTATATGAGTATAGTTCTTTGGAAACGAAATCGATATTTCTTTTTGGGTATCTTGTGTTTCTATAGTATTTCTTGATTGGATTGGAACTGGAAAGCAATCGATGATTTCATATAAGATCTGTACCAAATTCGTGTTCTTCCATTAGCTCAGAGGATTTTGCAGTCTCTTTAGTTACATTAAGTAGTTCTTTGAATAAGATCTGTCATTCGATTATTGTTTATCTTTTGTAGGTAATACAAATTATCTTGAATTGCACGTTGTATCAATCAAATTGTATTAAGTTCAATTTAGATGGGGTTAAATGAAATGAAGCTGGGGAGATCTATATTTGATGAAAGTCGATCACTTTAGGAGGTCCTATAACTACTTTAAGTTGTCAACAATATAAGATATATGATTAGATGATTGATATCTTTTGTAGCATTGCTTATGGATATAGAGTTGAGTCCATGTTATTTTGTATCCACATACCGACAGAAGATTTCATTTGATGTTGTTTTTGCATCAAATAGTCCTGTTTAGCTATATTTTGAATCTCACTCGCAGGAATGAGCAATCTCTTATTTTGGACATATGATTAGGTGATTGTTATATATTGTTGCATTGCTTGTAAATATACGATGAGTTGATCTTGATATATGTTCGTGAATGAACAGAAGTTTACTCTTTGGTTTAGTTATTGCATCAGCCAGTCCTTTTTAGGTGTCTTCTTAATCTCACTTCGGAGGAGTTTGCAATCTCTAAGGTTGAACTTAAGATGTTTGATCCTACAACTGCTATATTTTGGGGCTTTTTGCTGTTGGATTCATAGTAGATGATGGATAAAATTGAATTGTTGACATTCTATTTGATCAGAATCAGAAAAAGTGCTTGTCTTTGCATCACTTAATTCGATTTAGGTGTCGGTTTTCTTTAATCCTCATGGTTATCAAAGTGCTTACATCCTTCGTCTACATTCTTCAGTTGTGTGTCCCTCGTGTTAGCTAATTGCATCTTTGATATGTCTCTTGGTTCAGGTTTGTGAGATTTCGGTAAAAGCAAAGATATGGAAGATGTACTTACCGAGAACCCTCCACCTTCAAGATTCTTCCAAGAAGAGCTTAACAACTTTGTTCTGCCACCTGAATCCCTTCCATCTCCTTTCATTGTATTTGCTAACCCGAAACCCGAACTGCCTCTCCGACCATCTCTACTCATCATAGCCATATCTTCACCTTCCCTCTATATTTCCTACAATTTACCTTCAAAGACTCTCCTTGGAAGTCTTATCATGCCTGAAGTCCCATTTTCTGGAAACACCATGGAACCTTCTTTAGAAGACAAATCCTGCAACATATATTCCTTGAGTAGCACCGATGATAAAAACTCGACCCTACTTATCTCTGTTCAGCTTCCAGTATCTCCTGAACTGTCTAACCTAGTCTCACGATTGCTCATTGGCCAAGACATTATCCCCGAGCGAGTTATAATCTTGGATTCCATCCAGAGCCGTAATTTCAGAGGTAAACTCTCACCAGACGAAACATTGGCAGCGAAACTCGAGACATCTGCTGAGAAGAAAGCAACAACTCACACCAAGTTAGTGAATCTGGATTACTTCCCTTCAGGAAGTGTAATCGATGGTCTGAGTGCTTCCCTTTTGAGCCGGTGTCAGCTAAAAAACATAAGAGGAACATTGGTGGTTACATGGCCTGAATATGGTCCTTCCGTGATAAGATTTATCGGAGCTCTGCTTAAGAAGATTATCCCGAGTTTGGATGTCGCTAGTCTGAACAAAGATCTGGAGAAGAATTCTTCAAGAACTGGTCTTAGAAAGGATGCTTGGATTGAGTCTGATCTATATACATGATTCAGAGACACTCATGAAACTTTCTCAAAATAAGTTGTTCTTGTTTTCTTACATCCATAGTTGGACAAAACAGAGAGCTTAAGCGTGAGTGTTGTTCTCATTACAAAAACTGTTTTGTTTCAATTCTAGTTTGTTTTTTATCTAAGTAACGATCGAACAGAAGCAGATCTAACGGATAATTTGACCAGTACTTCGAAAATATGTCTTTATGACACCAAACCTATACAATGTTATACATACAACACATACACAATTTATGTTTTTGACAAACTCAGATCGATCTCTCTTTCTATTGTCATCTTGGACCTGACAACTCCATGGCTTGAATCAGCGCTGAGGAATCATCTGTAAGATCTGAATAACGCTCAGAGGAAGAAAACTCATTAGGTCTACTGTAACTTCTATTGGTTTCTGCCCTCTGAGAGGAAGCTTCCCATTTCTCAACGAGACCATCGCCTTCAAGCATTCTCACAACTTCTGACATCTTAGGACGATGAATCAGAAGATATTGTGTACAAAGCAAAGCCACTTGAACCATTTCTTCTACTTCGATTATATCGTAATTGCTCTTCAAATCCTTGTCTACTATCTGTTCTAGCTTCTTCTCTTGTTGTATTTTCTTCACCTACAAGTAACCCCAAAGAGAAAATCCTTAGAAGTGAGTGATTTTTGACTTAAGTTAAACAAGAGGATAAGTTTACTTCTTACCCAATCAAGAATTGCTCCTCTTTGATTAGCTGCTTTTCCAAACTCAAGAGCTCTCAAACCAGTAATTAATTCAAGAAGAAGAATACCAAAACCGAACACATCTGTCTTCTCTGAAGATTGCCCGGTGGATAGGTACTCAGGTGCAATGTGACCAACTGTTCCTCTCACGGCTGTTGTCACATGCGACTCTTCGTGATCCAAAAGCTTAGTCAACCCGAAATCTCCAACAACAGCTTCAAAGTAATCGTCAAGAAGTATGTTCGCAGCTTTCACATCACGGTGAATGATCTTTGGATCACATTACTCGTGCAAATACAGTAACCCTCTTCCTGCTCCTAATGCTATTCTCTTTCTTGTGCCCCAATCCAATACTGGTTTAGCTTTAACACACAAATCATAAACCATCAACAAACTGCAGAAACTAGAGATTTTTGATTAGAATCCAGATTGATAAACACTTACCTTTGAGACGAGAAGCGACACTGCCATTGGACATGTAAGGATAAACAAGAAGCCGTTCAAAGGAAGTTGTACAGAAGCCATAGAGGCGAAGGAGATTCCGGGGTACAGCGAGGCTTATCATTTCAACCTCTGTTTGAAACTGAATCTCTCCACCTCCATTGTTTATATCCTTTAACCTCTTCACAGCTATGATTATATTGTTCCATCATGAAGACAACCTTTATAAACATTCCCAAACCCTCCTTTTCCGACCAAATTCTTGCTGCTGAAGTTACTTGTTGCAGATTGAAGTTCTTTGAAACTAAACCTCCTTAGATTCCCTAAACATACTTCTTCCTTGTTTTGCTCTGTAAGAAACACCAAATTCACACATACATTGGTCCCGAATTCGCATTCAGGTCAAAGAGATTCGAGATTTCTTTGTAAATCTTACCATTAATGTCGAAAAACAACACTTGTTTGTTATGTCTTCTTCTCCACCAAAGAAGAAAGCCAAAGCCAATGATCAACAAGCAAACACATGTAAGGCTTAAACCAAAGGCAACCACGATTTTCCGGTTTTTTGTTCCTCCTTTAGATGATTCATCTAACAACAACAAAGCAAAAACAAACACAATTTACATTATTTAGAATTAAAAGATTACATCCTTTTATTTTCATTGAAATATTTGGAAATTATAAATGTTACTTACTTTGAGAACTGTTCAATGCAAGTGACATTGGCTCAGGCTGAGTCCCATTACAGTCTTTCTCAGTTCCAGTTGGACAAATCTGTGGATTGCCCATTACACTACATAACAAGCAAACAACTGTTGAATAAAAACTATATATTATATAATAAGGTAACGTATAAATATGGATAAATTACAGAATAACGACAATGGAATTTACAATTTACCATGTTTCTTTCTCAAGACACAGAGTAAAAAACAGAGCAGACAATTATTCTTTTTCAGAACTAGACTTACTTGAATGTTTTGGCAAGTGATCTTGGAACTGGTCCACTCAAGTTATTGTACGACAAATCTCTGAAAAATTAATAACAAAATATACATAAACATATATTTTTACATAAATATATATTGAAGAAAATTACAAAGAAAATAAAAGAAAGAGAATGTACAAAATATTGAGTTGGGTCATGTTTGCCAATGAGGGAGGAATTGTTCCTGTCAGACTGTTATTGTTCAACCTCCTGTTCCACAATTTTCAACACAAAAAAATCTCTCCATAAATAATATATACTTTATTATAAAGGATATTTCTTATAAAAAAATTATTAGCCGAGTGTTCTGGCTTCTAGAGACCGCCGACTCTAATCAGCGGGGATTTTGCATCGTCCTCCACAAAGAGTCGGAGTCTCTAACACTGAGGGTCAACACATCATCTCCTTTTAGTGTACATCTGCTAAGGGGCATGGGGAAGCTTAATATGATTTTCTCTCCCAAACGATCCAACATGTGATCCCTTAGACCTTCGGTACCAAACTTAAGCCACTGGCTTAAAGATACTTGGTTATTAAAAAATATATGAAAATAGATAAAATCTTACAAGTATTGAAGATTTGTGGGATGAAAAAGAGTGGATGGGATTTGGCCAGTGAAACTATTGGAAGAGAGATCAAGTGTTTTCAGTTTCATCAGTTTCCCAATCTCATGAGGAATATGTCCTGTTATCTGATTGTTCTGCGATAACCTTTATTTTGTGTGTATACAAAAAGTTAATTAGATAACTAAAGTAATTAAGAGAGCAATATATATGGTATTAGTAATTAAGAAGACTTACACAGTCTGAAGATGTGTTACGTTACTAATACTTGATGAAAGAGTTCCTGATAAGTTCTGACTTGGAGCTCCTCTACATACACACATAAGGATAGATTGTAAACACATGCTTACATATGTATGTGAGTGTATATTTGTGTGTGTGCTTACAGTGTTTGGAAAAAACCATCAGGAAAGCAACTGATCATGTTCCAGCTACATGGATCAACTGCTGTATCATCCAAATTCTTTAAAACTTCATGTGGATCAATCAGTGAGTTTTTGATTCCTATTAAGGCAAGAACTAAAGAGGAAACAGAAAACAAAAAACATGTTTTAGGAAGACATAACTAGAGAAACTGAGAAAGAAAGAGAAGGTTTTGGTAATGAATCATTACCTTCATAGTTAACACCTTTGTCTGTGAGCTCTGCTAAAGAAGAAGAAGAAGGTTGAAGAGAACAAAGCATAACTCTTTGTCATCTTTGTCTGAATCAAAACTGGTTTTTCTTGCATTCAGACTTGAGAGAGCTAAACTCTAGAGTGCAGAATCTTCTGTGTATGAAATATATTTTGTCTGGAGGTTACTAAGATAAAGAAGTAACAGAGGGATTTTGATTTGGAAGTGTTTGTGATTGAGAGTGAAAGATAGAGAAAGTGAGAGATTTGTCTGCCAATTATTAACTTATGGTCTTTAGACTGTAAAGTGGAAAAGGCCAGAGACATATATAAAATCGGATGTTTTTCTTCTTTTATTTTGTATAGTTTTCAATGATGTCAGAAAACACTTTCATATAAGGAGAAAATCTAATTTGATTTTGTGAATTCTATATAAAATCTAATTAGCCAACAGTCATGTATGTTTCATCAAACAATGACAAAACATACACATATGAGCACACAAATTATTGAGAATGCATGAATTTATAAAAATACAAACCTATTTTACTATACAATAATGAAACATAATATGTAAATAATGATGATGAAATATTGAACTGAATCAGTTCCAAAGACGAAAACAATATATAACCAAAGTAGTGGTAGGCTACTAGTAAAGACAAAATGGGACAATGCCTATATTTATTAGTTTTGAATTTAATTTCTGCCGCAAACTAAATTACTACTATTTGGTCAGTCCAAGATATGGTTATGTTTTAGATTTTATTAAAAAAATTTAGAATCAAACTGGTGGTTAATATTTCTACGCCTACAAGATTAGACTCAACCTGTTTTCGGATATAGGACGGCTAAAAAACGATAGAAAATAGAATATTCTGGGATAAAAAACAAAATTATAATCGTAAAATAATTAATCAGAGCAGGTGAAAAGTAAATTCATATGGTAAACAACATTAATCTTTATTTAACCTAACAAAACATATATATATATATATATATATGAATTCATATAATTATATATTCCGGGAAGAATAATTAAGTGGCCTCGAACAAATAAAGTGTGAAATTATTTTAATGTTACACTCTATCATACAAACGCAAAAAAGGTGAAATAAATCGTGAATGAGATATGTAGTGGGACACTCGTTGTGACAATAGACACTCACTGTGAGTCTGTCACGATTTGATTTTTTTTCTTTTTATTTTTCTATTTTAATGACTTTTTTAACTCTGTTTTATTCCCACTAATTACCCTTAATATTTATTAATTAATAACATCGTAAACTATTGGTTGAATTAAGAATTTGTTCCTTTTTCTTTTTCTGTAGAGTATTCTCCAAATTTTTATTCAAAGTAAATTTTGTCAACCATTGTATAAAAAGTACGCTTGTATTTATGTTATTTGTAGATAACATAATTGCATGTGTTATCGAAAAAATTGATATTTTTATTTTGTCTTTGGGCATGTCAAATGGGATATTTTAATCGGTGGAATATTAGAAGTAATTAATTAGGGGTTAGAATTAATAAGAGAAAAATACAAATTGTCGAAATGAAGTAAAAAATGAGAAAACTACAAAACCTGAAATGCCAAAAGAAGAATCAATCATTGACAACTTAACAAAATATTATTCCAAAAGAAAAGAAAATAATTCTTTGCACATAAATTTTCTAAAATAACATAAGTAATGCATAATCGTAATTAATAAGAATTACTTTTACCATTTTTTCTAACCAGATAACTTTTATGTTAATATCTAATTTAATAAATGGTGTGCGAACAAAAGCTAAATCATAAAACCTAAATATTTTACATTGAATTTTTAAAAAAATAAAAAAACATATACATGATAAATATAACTATTACTCAAGGATAACATATGTCTGAAAAAGATCATTTTGTAATACTAAAAGATTTTTTCGAATTACATAATTTTTATATTCTTATTTAGCAAGCATATCATTCATTGTTATTTTTGTTAAATAGTTTAAATATATATATATATAATGCGCTAATATTTAAATTTAGAAATAACATTATAATGATTTATGAAAATGAAGGAATATCATGTTTTTATTAATATTGTTATTATATTTTCTTTTCAGAAAACATAACACTACAATCATAAATTTGTGTATGATTATTTAACCTGACTGTGTAAGTACATACTTCTTACTATTTACTACTGCCAAAAACAAAAAGTTGAAAGGTAAAAATGATTGATTAAGAAAATATTGGACACAACTAATCCAACTCCAACAACGAATAATTCATTATATAATTATAAATTGTTAAAAAAAAATCTAAGCTTAAAATATTGAAAAATAGTGAAATAAAAATCTTTGTCTACACAGTGATAGTCAACAAATAAGCTACTTTTGAAACTACAAAAGCAAACTGCTTTATAAAGTAAAAGCTGATCTCTTCTATCTTTCATCATTACTTCAATTTCTTAGTGCATTTCATTGATTTCTTATACTATTTGGTATTTATTTTGGGCTAATTTTTGCAAAATAATAAAACCTGAAAAAGATGAATGTGTCATATTTTATGATTTGTATGTTGTGTGAATGATGGATACACGTGTGATACTGATACAGTTCTCTTAAGTTTCAGCATGAACATAATTCTCAATTTCTTCTTCTTCACATGAATCATCATCAATTTCTTTTTACTGTTAGAGACTTTAAAATAAAACTCGATCTGTAAAATACGATTGATCTTAAACTTGCAACCACATCGTAACTTTTGTTTGCATAGTAGAAATTAAGATCGATCGTACTTTACGGATTGAGTTTTAATTTGAAGTCTTTAATAGTAAAAAGAAAAATACTGATTATCATTGATTGATTATTTTGTTGTAGTTAGATAGTTTTCCTCATATATATATATATATATATATATATATATATATATATATATATATATATATATATATATATATATTTGTCAACTGGATCGATAAAACTCGATTCATAACCTAAAATTCACGTCTAAAATCTCTTTTTTAAGCTACCAAAATGTAGCGGGTACAAATAAAACCCTAATATCAAGTCATTTGCTAGATCATTTTAACCACCAGAGATTGAGAGCAACTCGGCTAAAACTTTTTAAAGCTGGAATCATATTTTTCCTCATATATTTCTCAAATTAAATTTTATGAAATATATTTCCTAATATATTGTTAATTAAAGCTTTTTTTGTCAACAATTGGATCGATAAAGACTCGATCCATATCTTAAAGGTCACACTCTAAAACTTCTTTTTAATCTACTAGTGTAGTGGGGAGAAATCGAACCCTGGTACCATGAATCATTAGCTGGATTATTCTAACCACCATACTCAGAACATCTCGGTAATATATTGTTAAATAGATTGTTCAAATTTCAGATTTTTAAAATATATATTTCTCTAATTAAATTTTATGAAATTCATAAAATAAATCACAATAGAATTTTCAATACTTGTTGGATAAAAATAAATTAAAGAAAAATGTGAAACGAATTTATACCCATCAATATATACACAACAATAATTAAAATTGATGATCAAACTAAGAGTTCCATTAATTCAAGCTTTGGTTCCATTTTGCCTTAA